>JAMPIV010007548.1:0-336541 GCA_024509875.1 Oreohelix idahoensis
GCATAAGCTAATTTTTCCCTTTCAAGAGCCAATTCTTCTGATCTCCTTTTTTCAGCTAATTCTTCTTTACGGAGCTCTTCTTGTCTCCTTAATTCTTCTTTATGGAGTTCTTCTTGTCTCCTTTTTTCAGCCAATTCAATTTCTTTTTCTTGTTTGTGCAGTTCCTCTTGTCTCCTTTTTTCTGCCAATTCCTCTTTGCGAAGTTCTTCTTGTCTGTTTACTTCTTTATCAATATAAGCTTGCAAAGCTGAACCTTCCAAATTAAGATCCTTCCCAATCTTCAATAAATCCTTTAATGAAGTCATGGTTGCTTATTCTTGTGTTTATCAATAATACCCAATATTTTAACTTTTATATATATGAATATGTCAGCTATATATTCAATACTTCATCCACCAATCTCAGATCAATTTATAATTGCAATAGTAGATGTATTCAGATAAACAATATGGAGTAATGAAAAAAATAGAACTACAACAAGTAAGAACAGCAAGACAGGGTTAGAGCAACTAAAGGAAATACAAATGGGAAAACAAAGGAATAACTATAAAATATACATGAATTAATTTAAACTAATGCTCTGGTACAAATAGACAAGACAAGACGCATATCACAACAATTATGACATCTATGAAATAAATGATAGTTAGATGAGAATAGACAATATTACAAACAATAATGCAACAAACTAAATAAAATATAACAATGACAGTACTTATGAGAACAAACAATAGATAAACATGACTACACAGCTAACAAAAATGGATCTGTTAAATTCAATAGAGGCAAACTTTTATACAACCAGCAGAGTATGCTGGGTCCTCTATCTGAATCACACAGATACTGCCCTATAGAACGCTTGATTTGCTCATTCGACCTAGCTTTCGCGGTATTAAATAATCACAAATCAAGTCCCTCCATCCAGCCCGCTAGTTACAAAACCAAAAACACGTAATGAAAACACATATGGTGAAGTCAGATATCAGGCAAACAGATTGTATTCATAGCCAAGCTGTATGTAACAATAAATAGACTTATCTGTATGCAAGAAAACAATCCCTCTTGAGACTTCGACAAGGAAAGGATGTAGTGATGATTGTAGCCTAGTATTTGGTTAGGCTTAGAATTGCTTCATGCTGACATCGAAGGACATCGATATGGTCCATGATTTTTGATAAAATACTTGCTTATTGAATGAAGATAGTCAGTTCCTATGACTTCTGTGTAATAATAGGTCACTTTTATAACTTAGTGACAACTTGAGGAAAATTCATGATGATGGAAATCCCTTCCATTCATAAAAACTTTTGGCAGACGATGCGTGCCGCCATTTTGAAAAAATAGTCTTAGATTCGTTAGGCGCTCTTAGGCTTGTAAGGCATCCAATGGCTTGGCCCCCAGAAACTGGTACGGGTAATTTTAAGAATGTTTATTATTTCAGGAACCGTCCTCCCGACGTCCTGTGGTAAGAGTGCATTAGACTTCAGGCTTGACACTCCTTAATACAGTGGCCTGCTGAATACCCTCCAGGGTTCTCCTTGCATATTCCGTTTCAGGAATTATAATATATATTTAAGTTTGGCCAGTCACACACAATCTCCCTGGCCCGCACCTCAGGTACTCAGTAACAAGGCCTAACTTCTTGGCACGATTCACAAATATTTATTAACACATTACTCCATTTGAGTATGATATGACATCGTAGCTTTTACTGGCACATGTCTCTACTGTCCTTGATTCTGATACTCTCAGTTTTAATGGAACAGTCAACTTACGTGCCCAAGAATTCCATACACACTGCTAAGACTAATCTGACATTATACTGTTAATGAAAGCATAAGGCAGTGATGGTAATCGATCTTGCAGGTGAAATATAAAGATGCCCAAAGGCAATTAACACATTTTAAAAGCAGGTCCTACTGGACACATTCCATGCATACTGGTCAAACGACACAAGCAGACTGCCGGTTAGAGACGCTAGCTTGTCCCAAATCAAAACTGACGTCTGCTGTCAATTCAAAGCAGGAGTCAAGACGTCACTTCCTGCAACCACGGGATACCGTGTGTAAACAATATATATCAGGAAGTGATCGAATACAAAACATGATATGATATTTACTCATATCACCACATCTCGAGAGCCTGAATTCTTTCTTCCAATTGCTTATTCATTGTCCATGTTGCACTTTTACTAATAGTTAATAAATAAGTTATATATATATTTTTTTTTATCGACCCTCTGAGGTTTACGACCCCGTGGATGTCGACATCGACCCCTGAATCTACATCAGTCACTCGCCGAAGAATCTTTCCATCTTAATGCAATTTTCTCTGTTTAAAATAATTATTGAAAACTATAACGGGTGATTTTTATGATTATAGAAAATGATCCCTAAATACTATCCTTTTATTTTTTAAAATATTTCTTGTGAATGCTCGTAACGACACCTGTTACATTCTTTCTGATAAAGCATCAATCTCTGCTTTGTTATTGATGAACAGAATTGACATCTGTAACGAGTTGTAAACACAATGCCTTGTCATGAGAGAAAGAAGAAGAATATTGCCAGCCAATCTGAAGCCGCGAGCTCGCTTGTAAACGAACCGGTTTTTATAATGGCGTTCTGCAGAGGACAGGAAAGTGTGCTAGTATAAAGATGGATTTGTGTGTCATACAAGTGAATGCAGTGACAGAAAGTGATGACAAGCATTTCGCTTTTTGGAGGATAAGACCAGCTTTATTCAATTCAAATAAATTAAGGGGCTGCTGTAAAACTGGTAAGGAAGATAAGTATTTAAACCAATAAAATGGTATTTAATCAGTTTTACAAATAACGGTTCATAAGAAACAAGGGACGTTTCGGGTTTTACCCTTCGTCAGCCACAAACAGGTGACAAAGACAAGAATTACATATAGGTACTACAAAACTATACGATGATGAGAAATATACAACAAATGGGCGATACAAGCAGATGGAAAAAGTAAACAACAACAGTGATGAGAGAAAAAGAACAATAATAATACAAGAAAATCGTAAAATCTAAAAGAAATACCGAAACAAGAAAGTAAATAATCAACGAAACGAAAAAAAGAGAATTAACAAAACTGTGGAACTAGTAAAAGTTCACTCAGCTCGATCCAAAGAATCTGTGAAAGAAAGCAGTAGTATTCCGTCACAGAAATCGCAAGGAAGTGACGTACGATAGCGACAAAACAAAAGATATAAAAAGATACGAAACGAACCAAAACAAAAACATAAGAAGATAGATCTAAAAGACAACGAATAAAGAATGAAAAAGAGAAAAGCTGCCAGAATTTTTGCAAAATGATGTTGAATATTCAAGCCATCGGGAGCTAAAACACCCATTTTAAAAATAAGACGATTCTCCAACGAAAAGCGAGTCTTGTCATTACCGGCACATGAAAGGAGGGCAGTAACATGAATATCGGAATTACCTGAATGGTCAGGCCTATTGAAATGAAGGCCACCGGTAAATGTTTGTCATGATAGATGTCATTCAAGTGCTCACGAAACCTGTCTGCCATACGCCTGCCAGTTTCACCAATATAGGTCATGCCACACCTCTTGCAGATGATAGCATAAATCAGGTTTCTGGATTCACACGTGAAAGACTCTAATGATAAATTTTCCTTTCGGAAAAGTGACTGTCTGAGTTTGGAGTACAAACGGACAGGTCTTACATATCCGGCGTTGGCACGGTTTAGTACCAAAGTAAGACGGGCTAGTATGTCGCAAGCGACTGTGTACAAGAATATCCCTAAAATTCCTATCCCTACGATATGCTACCAAAGGTGTATCACGAAACAACTCTTTGGTATCAGGATCAGAGTTGAGAATAGGCAGATGTCGAAACAGAATTCTCTTAACCGCCAGACAGTGAGGATGGAAAGTTAGAACCAGTTTGAGTCTGTCAGATTGGACAGAAGGTTTAGTAGTGAGTGCCGTCTGACGAGTGACGCGTGTGATACGATTAAGGGCATCAGATAAAACATGTTCTGGATACAGACGTCGGCGAAAGAACTCAAGCATCTCTTGAGCTCGCTAATGAAAATCATCGTCATCGTAACATAACCGACGCAAGCGAAGAAGTTGAGAAAAGGAAATGGAATTTTTACAACTAAGAGGATGCGATGAAGTATAAAGAAGGAAACCATGAGCGTCGGTAGCCTTATAATAGACAGACGTTTTAAGACAAGTAGGGCTAATAGTCACAGTGATGTCAAGGAAGTTCACTGAGGTTGTAGAGATTTCAGAAGTGAATTTGATGGCAGGATTGAAATTACCAACATAGTCAATAAATTGACGGAGGTCTACCTCAGACATGTCTGTAATGCCAATACCATCATCAATATAGCGGCGATAAAACTCGGGTATTGGTCCATCATAACTTTGAAAGACCAAATATTCAAAGTGGCCCATAAACAGGCAAGCGTAACTAGGGCCCATCTTAATACCCATAGCGACGCCACTGATTTGGTTGAAGAATTGGCCATTAAACTCAAAAGAGTTGAGAATAAGAACCAACTCAGCAAGGCGAAGAAGCGGACCTGTACTTATAGTAAGATCAGTACGCTGGTCGAGAAAAAATTGTAGTGCCTTGAGACCATCAGCATGTGGAATATGCTTTATACTTCTAATCGCATCTTCTTAGTTGTAAAAATTCCATTCCCCTTTCTCAACTTCTTCGCTTGTGTCGGTTATGTTACGATGACGATGATTTTCATCAGCGAGCTCAAGAGATGCTTGAGTTCTTTCGCCGACGTCTGTATCCAGAACATGTTTTATCTGATGCCCTTAATCGTATCACACGCGTCACTCGTCAGACGGCACTCACTACTAAACCTCCTGTCCAATCTGACAGACTCAAACTGGTTCTAACTTTCCATCCTCACTGTCTGGCGGTTAAGAGAATTCTGTTTCGACATCTGCCTATTCTCAACTCTGATCCTGATACCAAAGAGTTGTTTCGTGATACACCTTTGGTAGCATATCGTAGGGATAGGAATTTTAGGGATATTCTTGTACACAGTCGCTTGCGACATACTAGCCCGTCTTACTTTGGTACTAAACCGTGCCAACGCCGGATATGTAAGACCTGTCCGTTTGTACTCCAAACTCAGACAGTCACTTTTCCGAAAGGAAAATTTATCATTAGAGTCTTTCACGTGTGAATCCAGAAACCTGATTTATGCTATCATCTGCAAGAGGTGTGGTATGACCTATATTGGTGAAACTGGCAGGCGTTTGGCAGACAGGTTTCGTGAGCACTTGAATGACATCTATCATGACAAACATTTACCGGTGGCCCTTCATTTCAATAGGCCTGACCATTCAGGTAATTCCGATATTCATGTTACTGCCCTCCTTTCATGTGCCGGTAATGACAAGACTCGCTTTTCGTTAGAGAATCGTCTTATTTTTAAAATGGGTGTTTTAGCTCCCGATGGCTTGAATATTCAACATCATTTTGCATAAATTCTGGTAGCTTTTCTCTTTTTCATTCTTTATTCGTTGTCTTTTAGATCTATCTTCTTATGTTTTTGTTTTGGTTCGTTTCGTATCTTTTTATATCTTTTGTTTTGTCGCTATCGAACGTCACTTCCTTGCGATTTCTGTGACGGAATACTACTGCTTTCTTTCACAGATTCTTTGGATCGAGCTGAGTGAACTTTTACTAGTTCAACAGTTTTGTTAATTCTCTTTTTTTCGTTTCGTTAATTATATACTTTCTTGTTTCGGTATTTCTTTTAGATTTTACGATTTTCTTGTATTATTATTGTTCTTTTTCTCTCATCACAGTTGTTGTTTACTTTTTCCATCTGCTTGTATCGCCCATTTGTTGTATATTTCTCATCATCGTATAGTTTTGTAGTACCTATATGTAATTCTTGTCTTTGTCACCTGTTTGTGGCTGACGAAGGGTAAAACCCGAAACGTCCCTTGTTTCTTGTGAACCGTTATTTGTAAAACTGATTAAATACCGTTTTATTGGTTTAAATACTTATATTCAATTCAAAGGAATAGTTGCTGTGTACAGTACTTTTGGAGAAAATTGTAAGTACAGGCGCCAGCACGTTAAAGACTACTGTGTCGATTGTTTTTAAAAAATTGATATAAATCGAAGTCGGAACCAATTACAGAAAACTTTGTATAATAGGAAAGCAGAAGTTATGGAAAATGAAAGGAGATATAGATACAATTCATGGATAATAGGGTTGAGAAGCATGAAGAGGAATTCTGGACCAAGCTAACACAAACTCGCTCAGGTCTGCACCAAATACGCAGTTTGATAACTGTGACACCGCATTGCTCTCTGGTACGCCCGCCCACCCCCTATAAGAGGGCAAGCCGCGGAAATTTCACACTTCACACACACAGCAGAAGTCAGACAAACGGAGGAAGACGCTTGTGAAGGCTAAACTGTTACCATCTGTTGCCGTACAGTTCTTCCATCACCAAACCTAGTCTGTGCTTTACATTATTCTAGAGGGTATGTAAATTTATGAATAATTAATTGTTTTATTCCAGCTTGTTTAAATAGTAACTCTGGGAAGGTTAAGGTGGCCGGCATGATGCTGACCACATCACCCCTGGTGTGCTGATGGTCAAGAAAATGTGGGCCTAACTCCATATTCCAATATGCCTCAATGGGCGTGTAACAGGATCCTTTACATTTTTTACCTTTGTTTAAATAAAATTGTATCAGGATCAGGCCAGAGGACTGAAATATATTTGAGTTGTGGATAGAAAGGAATTCGATGCTTACCAACAGTTTGCAGAAATGTCAGTAGAAGTGTTCAATTAAAATTATTACCCTGGAATAATGGACTTGGCATTTCAGAGTGTAAAAGGTGACGGTAACATCATCATCATGTATAAAACTGTATTATATTTATTCATGTATTATATTAGAATGATTTATGCAGTTAGACACCTGTTTTGTCTTGCTATTCTATTCAGAATTACTTTAATATAAGTATTCTATGTGACCAGATTCCTGAAGTCAAAAGAATCAAAGCTTATTAACTTTGTGTAGGGATGAGAAAACAGTTCTAAAACATTAGACCAGACAAGATATACTTAAGTGGTAAAGGAACATTTGGAGGAACATTTTATGCTATTCAGAAGATCCCAGAAAGGACTTCTTATTTAGTTATTTAGTGTAACTCAACTATAAAACAATTTTGTAATTCATTTTTATTCATTCAAATTTCATCATTTTTCATCATTCACTTTTGCACAAGGAAAAAAGATGTACATAATAAATTGTTTCAGTAATTGTAATCAGCTGACTTATTAATTTTATATTGTTGAATTGAGTTTTGCTGAATTTGTTTGATTATCTTAGGTTAGTTACAGAGCAATGTGGCAACTTAGGCTCTATCTTTAACCTGAATACTATCTGAAGTAGAGACCTTCACAGCCGTGACTATCCTGTGATACCAGTGCTCGTCTCTGACACTGAGACTACATTCTTGACAGACTGAATTCTTCTTCAGCTCTTTTCAGTAATTACTACTGAATACTACTCTCATAAAAACCTTTCGCTACAACATCATTGCACTCTGGGCAAACCCATATGTCTCCCTCAGTATATGTCGAAGAGTGTGAATGATAACTGTTCCTGTTCTGCTTTGTGGCAAGTTAAAAAGTAGCCTTATCTTCTCCCAGATACATCACTGGTTAGCCATCAATCTCTTCTGCTTGCTGTGAGAGCTTCTTTTCGCCCAATCTGAGGTTGCGCCGTAATAGCATCGCCACTTCGTGCGATCAGCAGCTTCGTCCTTGTTTAGGATTTTTGCATGGTCGGCGGGCATTTTGGTTTGAACTTGATTCGGATGGTCGCACCATGTAACACTCCTACTAAATAAAATGAAATAGTTCGCGTGTGGCGATGTATGACGCGTTAGACTTAGTTACGGGTAGTTTTTGTGTGGCCTTCGAGCCCTATGGCAGTGTTTGGAATATGTGGCATGGCCACTAACTTATGATAGTGTATAACCATAAATGTAATGCTGGTAAAGCAATAAAGTTATAATGTGTAAGGACCATTGAGTCCGGAGTTATATAAGTCGGTAGTCTTAACCGCAATAATTATTAAACCCGAAAGTCGTGAAATACGATCGTAGGTAGAATATGTAAGGCTGATAGAGCCTGGCTATGAATGCCAAAAGGGAATTAATATAATAGACACAGTTGTTGAATGTGTGAATCACTCCTTTATGTCACTATTAATCAGAAATATAATAGTTATACCAAATGCTTAATAAAATAGATTTGGTCAAAGACATAAACTATATGAAAACGGTTACACGACAGACGTACAATGTCTGGCAATAAAGGAACTCTAGAACTGTGGTAGCAAGTGTTTTTAATGTGTAATATCTTGTTAAGTATTCATGATGAACGGTATTAAATATGTTTAGTCGTCTGAACGAGACTTGTTCACTGAAGTGTTCTACAAGTTTCAATTACGTTCCATGACTGTTGACCGTTAACTGTCAAGGTTGGTTCAAGAATATAACACTTCACAATACAAGCTGCTAATAATAGCAATAAATAAACACTGTCAGTCAATACGAATACAAAGTTTAATGAAAGAAATACTGATACGAAATTATAAAAAAATAACGTAGATAAACCCAAAGTTGCAGCAGAAAGATACTCCGTGATGGCAGAACAGATGAATTTAGAATACACGAAGTGAAACATAATATCAGCCCAATTAACTAAGTCTGAAAGTCTGCAACATAAAGTGGTGTCAGAAGTGGGATCATCTCTTCTGTCACACGATTTGGTCAAGTGTCGATTATCTACGATCCAAGAAGTTTGAGGATGCTACGGTTGAAGAAATCGAGTCAAATATAGTTGAAGTGTCGGTGGAAGGTCAAACATGAGAAAAATTCATCCAAGGCAAGCTGGCAAATCGAGTGCGCATGTCAGCATTCTAACGTCAAAATATTGAGACATTTCTGCATCAACGGTCAGAAGTTTCAACGCTGTTTCCTGTGGTAAAACTTATCGTGACCTCTGTGAATATCGATCCTGATCTGAACCAGAAAATCAGGGTAGAACAGTTCTACAGTAATCATTGTTCTGGATCAATTGTGGTATGAGGTACGAGAATCGTTGTTCAACATCAAGGCCGAGACGGATTTTCTTCTATCAACAGGACATCAGCTGTTTACAGGATGTTAGGAACTATAACGATGGCAGGAGTGAAAAACAGATAAGTCCTTGTGTTTATTGAGGCACTTAAATTCTTTATTCCTATTCATAAAGGTCTAGCTTTGGCCTTCAGTCCACCGTCACTTAACTTTACTTTTTATCTATCATTATGTGTTCGCAATCTATATTTATCTGTATTTTCGGCGGTGGTTGGTAAGGGCTTGTCATCTTCTGAGATTTTCTTAGGAGAATTTCAGAAGATTTCAACGACTTTTAGGGTCTAGTGATTTTTTTCACTATAGAAGTGATACGCCTCAGTTTGCCATACGAACTCCATTTTATTCGTGCTTAGCCGTGACGTCATGTCGTTCGTCATTTTTAATTTGCATGACCTAATTTCAGTGCAGTGTCAAAGTTTATACGTTTGTTAATCTAAAACTCTTGTCTTTTTGTATATTTCACGACGACTTGTCTTGTTTATTTTTGTAATGTTATTTTAGTGTTTCCTTTTTTCTGATTAATATGTCCGAGTCTTCCTTAGTTGTTTTATATTCGTTATGTGGTGTTGTATAATTGGATATATCACTTCACTATGTTTCATTTTCTTGTGCCTTCCATTGTCACCTGTGCTCGTCTCTAGTTAACATTGAAGAATATATTTACATCACAGATTGATTGATTTCAGAGTGTATATATTAGTTGTATATTTTAGGATAGATAATATACTATTGTAAAATAATTAGAAACTATAACCATGTCGACGTTAGAAGAATGTATCAACATGGGTAAGAGTTTGGGTAAATCAGGAGCTAAACTTGAGGAATATGCAGAGACTAAGTATGAGAAACACTTAGCTCATGCTGAGAGAATTGAACATCGGGAGGCTGTTAAGCGAGCAGAGGAACTCAGGAAGTTCGAACTGGTCCAAGAAAAAGAACTTAAGGAGAAAGAAATGTATTTAAAATTGGAGTTGGAACGGATAAATTTAGAACAAAAAAATAAAGAGAGAGAATTAGAAAGAGAACAAAAAGATAAAGAAAGAGAGTTAGAGAAAGAGTAGATGATTCAATAGGGTTAAAGAAATGGAAATAAGAAGAATGGAACTTCTTTAATTAGATCAAGCTCATAGAAATGCTATGGAGCTTGAATCATTACGACTTAATGCAGAGAAAGAAAAAGCTTTAGAATTAGCAAAATTGCAATCTGATCACTCTAAAACTTCAGCAGGTTCAACTATGTTTTATCCTACGTTGAAGATGCCTCATTTCGACCAGAATCGCGACTGTGTAGACAGCTTCTTGTCTAGGTTTATCATGAAGGTAACAGGTTTGAATGTACCTAAAGAGAGATGGAGTAGTCTCTTGGTTGATTTTTTAACTGGGGACTCACTCCAGTGCTTCATGAATCTTGACGAAAAGAGCAGAAACGATTTTGATGTCGTAAAAGAAACACTTCTCAGACGTTTCCAGTTAACTGAATCTGGATTTCGTGATCGTTTCCATGCGACTAAGCCAAGTAAGGATGCTGACTTTGGTGAATTTATTGCATCTATTAAGCATTTCTTTAGCAAATGGATTGATTTATCTGGTATTAATAAAACATACGATGGGTTGATCGATCTCATGTTACGAGATAAGGTTCTTTCGGCATGTAGTCATGAACTGGAGTCATTCTTACAGGAAAGACATCCAGATTCCATTCAGGAATATGAAATTTTATGTAGACAATTCCTAACAGCACATCCAAACAAGGATCTCCACAGATCTTCTCGAGATCCTATGCCTGCGTGCGCGGCTTACCACGATCATAGATCTTATGATCACCGACCTCGATCGAAGAGCGTTGACGGACGTTATCGTCCCGATTTTCGTCCATCAGGTAGGGGGCTTACAACTTCCCTCGTCAACGTTCGCCCTCAATTTTTTATCGACGAGGTTATCGAGGTTATTCACCTCATGATCGTGGGTATCACAAAGGCAGAGATTATGATGATTCATATCACCAGGGTTATCATAAACATAGATCTTCATATGGTAGGAACTCCAAGAATGATGATTCTTCAGATTTTTATAGTAAGAATAAGTCTTTCAAGAAAAAGACAGGTCAGTTCCGAGCTCCCTCGAGAGATAAAAGTTAACATGATGATGATAAAGATAGAACTAATCATGCTAATGCATGTTCTGTAAGAGATGACACATGTTATGTTTGTCAATCACAACATGCGTCTGAGACTAGCACTACACTTCATTGTGGTCACACCATTCCTGCAATGTCCTCGTGTGAGAACTTGGGACGTCTCACACTACATCAAGGATTTTTGTGTGGACAGAAAGTAACAGTTTTGAGGGACACCGGATGTACCACCGTTGGAATCCGTAAATTGCTAATTGATACCTCCGCATTTACAGGGAAATCTGTTAAATGTGTCACTTTTGGTGGTACGGTAGAATGGTTCCCGGTGGCCCGGGTTCACATTGATACACCATTCTTTACAGGCACAGTGGATGCCTGCGGATTGAGGGATCCTGTTGCTGAGATAATCCTCGGTAATATATCAGGAGTTAAAGATTGCACTCCACAGGAGATTGCAATGTAGGTTGATTCACACCCACTGGTGTCAAATGCTGTTGTAACTAGAGCACAACAGTTAGCTGCAGATGCGGCTACACCACTTACTCATGTAATAGATAATGTTATTTCCCATGGCATTAGTGTTGATACTCCAACTGCTGTTGTGGTTACATGTGTTATACAGAATGATTTGAACGGACTTCAGTTACGAGGAACTGTTGCGAAGGACAATAAAACTCATGGTATTTATAGTCAGCAGGTTTTACCTGAGGGTGAGGTGGTTCACAATGCTCATTTGGGAGTTGTTACTCATCCAGATAATCACAGGTGTCACCATGATTATCACAACATTGCGACATGCAAGGAACAATATGGACGTAAGAATACTTCTGTGCACTTGACTCGCATGACACATAATAGATTCAATGATTCTCGGGATCAGTTCCGACCTGGCCGAGATCATATTTCACCAAATCGCACTATCTTGGTGTGCAATTTACCTTCGAGCGCGACTTGGTATACACTTAGAAATTTTTTTAATCGTGTCGGAGATGTTGAATTCGTTCGTATGTTTGCACTTCAACACTCCTCTCACCAACTCGCATTTGTTCGTTTTTCTCGATACTATGATGCTCGTAAGGCTGTCAAATTCAAGAATGGTTCTCTTTTTGCACGCCATTATTTAGACGTGCAACTCGCACATCATTCGTCATCACGAACTTTGTAGTTGCGTTCGTCTACGTTTTTCTTCATTCTTTACCAGATGTTTTGGTCTTCGATACATCCATGGTCTATTATACTACTTCCTATATCTCTTTGCATATGATATGTTTATTTCAGTAATATGGACATTACTTTCTTTTCGGATATTATATCTGATATATCTGTCATCATATTGATACTTACATTACATGTGCTCCGGCCTTATAAACGATCCTGCGACTTTTGTGCGCATGATGCGCCGCCTTCTTGGCGATCCAAAAGATGTCATCACATACATCGACGACATCTGCCTATTTCATGATTCTTGGGAAGACCACATTAATGGGTTGGTTTCTCTTCTTTATCACAAATTCCTTCCTCATTTCGCACACATTTTTGCTCCTTTGTGTAAACTGTTTGCCAAAGGTAGTCCAAATAAAATTAAATGGATATCGGAATGCGTTAGCGCTTTAGTATAACTCAAGGAATTATTTTCGACCCCACCTATTTTGTTATTACCAAACTTAACCATTCCATTTGTAATTCACACAGATGCTTCAAATTACGGCATCGGGGGATGTTTACTACAATGGTACGAGGGTATGCCACATCCATGTTATTTCGTTTCACGCAAACTGTCCCCGGAAGTATGCAACCGGGGAACATGAACTCCAGGAAGTCTCCTTTACCATTTTGACCATTTCTGGACGTGACAATAACCTCGCAGATCTGTTATCCAGGAACTATACAGGACACATGGACAGTACCACATGACTTTTATTTAGATTGTTCTAGTATTCATTTTGATACTTGTTTGACATTTTTGTAATTTCTTCATAAGTACTTCGATTAATTATTAATATCATTACTTAATACTTACTTAATTACGTACATACTTACTTACTTACGTGCTTGTGCTTCGTCTCCACCACCCTCACACGTGCCACAAGTGTCGTCACGTTTGGGATCGAGGGGGATGATGTTGAGGATTGTTGCATGGTCAGCGGGCATTTTGGTTTGAACTTGATTCGGATGGTCGCACCATGTAACACTCCTACTAAATAAAATGAAATAGTTCGCGTGTGGCGATGAATGACGCGTTAGACTTAGTTACGGGTAGTTTTTGTGTGGCCTTCGAGCACTATGGCAGTGTTTGGAATATGTGGCATGGCCACTAACTTATGATAGTTTATAACCGTAAATGTAATGCTGGTAAAGCAATAAAGTTATAATGTGTAAGGACCATTGAGTCCGGAGTTATATAAGTCGGTAGTCTTAACCGCAATAATTATTAAACGCGAAAGTCGTGAAATACGATCGCAGGTAGAATATGTAAAGCTGATAGAGCCTGGCTATGAATGCCAAAAGGGAATTAATATAATAGACACAGTTGTTGGATGTGTGAATCACTCCTTTATGTCACTATTAATCAGAAATATAATAGTTATACCAAATGCTTAATAAAATAGATTTGGTCAAAGACATAAACTATATGAAAATGGTTACACGACAGACGTACAATGCCTGGCAATAAATGAACTCTAGAACTGTGATAGCAAGTGTTTTTAATGTGTAATATCTTGTTAAGTATTCATGATAAACGGTATTAAATATGTTTAGTCGTCTGAACGAGACTTGTTCACTGAAGTGTTCTACAAGTTTCAATTACGTTCCATGACTGTTGAACGTTAACCGTCAAGGTTGGTTCAAGAATATAACACTTCAATACAAGCTGCTAATAATAGCAATAAATAAACACTGTCAGTCAATACGAATACAAAGTTTAATGAAAGAAGCACTGATACGAAATTATAAAAAAAATAACGTAGATAAACCCAAAGTTGCAGCAGAAAGATACTCCGTGATGGCAGAACAGATGAATTTAGAATACATGAAGTGAAACATAATATCAGCCCAATTAATCAAGTCTGAAAGTCTGCAACAGTCCTTCTAGGTTGCTGAATTTGTGTCCATTGCTTTCATGTCTCTGTTGCACACATCTTTATATATAAATGTAATTTTTGTTTGCCATTTTTTCTTTGGTTTTGTTTTATCTTTGTCTGGTTGTGCCCATTGCAGTGTACAAGTATGCAAATAATTAGACTGAAAATACAAATAATCTGAGCGTAGAATCCTTAAATGAAGAGAATTCATGTGGATGTGGCGGGAGCCGGTATTTAGCCCGATATATCCAGGCGCGATTCTTGTCCTGTTTTTTTTCCCTCGTCGGCCGCCAATCAAAATCTGTCGCTCTGGTTTGTATTGAGAGACCCCTTGCAAATACAGGCTATCTATATCGTTCCAGGCTGTTTACGCAGATAAGAACATATCAGTCGAGCTGTACAATTCCGTTAATCAAACCTGTGACTTAAGTTCGAGATGTGTAGGGTTTCTTTGATTAGGTTCTATCTTACTTTTTTTTAAATTCAAGTAAGGAATTTGATACCAGCTAGTATGAATTGCTACAAAATTAACAAGAAACAGGAAGCTGTTGAGTAATGAACCGTGCTAACGTGATGCAAAACTAAATCCACTAAGAACACAGTTTAAGCTGGACACAAGGAGCGAAAATGGGGAACTATTCACACATTTTTTGTGCTTCGAATTAACTGGCAATAGGAGGAAGCATTTTTCCACATAAAAGAATGCATAACGCAACATGGAATTTTACCAGACCTCAAGAGAGAAGAAGACTGATCACATATGCATAAATAAGAAGTTTATATCATCATTATATGATGTAGAGGTATATAGAGGAGCAGTTGTGGTATCAGATCACAATCTTCTGTTAGCCAAAACAAAATTAAAGACAAAGATAATGAGAATAAATGCTAGAGATGATAACAAGGTCAAACTTGAGGAAACACCACTACATGATGTAGAATGTTACGCATATCTTGGCAGCAATATAGACAAAGTTGGGGGAACAGACAGTGGAATCAAAATAAGAACACACAAAGCAAGAGGATCTTTCATTGTATTGGGAAATATATGGAGATCAAGAGAAACCAAGTCCAACACAAAAATAAGAATCTTCAACTGAAAATGTCAAGTCAGTATTATTGTACGGCTCCACAACATACAGAACAACAGAAACAAAAAAGTTACAGATATTCATAAATGGGTGCTTGCGTAGAATAGAAGGATTGAAACGGTATGACAAAGTCACCAATGTGAAACTGATGACAGTAACCAGGACAAATACCAGTGGGACAAGAGATGAGAAGAAGACGCTGGCGATGGATAGAACACAGCCTGAGGAAACCTGTTGATAGCATTACAAGTCCGTCCTTGTTCTGAAATCGCCAGGGAAAGAGAGGCAGGGATACCAAAAAACACACGGAGAAGAGAGCTGGAGACAAGCGAAAATAATGAGGAAAGACTTTGAGCTGATGGAACGTGACAGGAGGACTCGGGACGTGTTTGTTGAAGGCCTATGCTCATTGGGGAGCTAAAGGGTATTGACTGATATCTTAAAAATACTGGCCAACCTAATTCTTTATATATCTCTGAGAATGGCAAAGTCGTTAGAGTGCTTACCTCTCTAGGCAAAGGGACCGGTTTTAAAAAAAAATAGGTGTATGGTCTGACTGGCAGAGTGGTTAGAGCGATGGCCTGTCGCTGCAAAAGTACCGGGTTCGGAACACCGTTGCGTCACGCTTCAGTCTACCCAGCTGTAAAGGGGTACCTGACTCTGCTCTTGAGTTAGGGAAGGGAACCGGTCAACCACCTCTGTAACACTTTACTCCCCAATGGAATTACCTTTACGTTTTTTTTTTCCTATTCCCAACGCAGAAACTGTCGTAGGGGAGTGAGGTGTTAGAGACTTCACCATACTAGGTCCCGTATTTCATGAGGATGAGTGACTAGTTCTCTTCGTCGCTGCCTTTTCTTCCCTAACTCAACAGCAGAGTGAGGTACCCATTTACAGCTGGGTAAACTGAAGCATGACGCTAATAGGTTTTGATCCTGGAACTCTTACCTTGTCGCCAGAAGAAAGCACTCTAACCGCTTAGCCAATAGGGCGCACAGTGGTACCTAATTCTGTTCTTCAGTTAGAGAAGGAAACGGCAGCAAGAAAGGGAACTTGTCACCCCACCTCATAAAGCTGAGACCTAGGTTTAGGTGAAGTATGCAACCCCCCCCCCCCCCCCTCTTTAAAAAAAATTATTTGACAGCAGTATCTGCTATGTAACTATCCTTACCTTTTATATTTCTCTTAGATACGTCTTCTTGTTGTTCAATCCTCATAGAACGCGATCAGAAATAACACATGGCGTCAAAACATTTCAAACTAGTTACAAGCTTTATCAACACCAGGAGTCCCCAAACTGTTTTGAGTCCCGACCCCTTCATGGGAGTCCTCGATCTTTAATCGACTCTCGGCAAACATTAAATAAATAAAACAATGAAGTAATTACAGAAGCATTGTGAATTAACGTTACCTTTTTTTATTATTGAACTGGTTAAATTTATTGAAGGTAAGGATGTTGCTGATGAGCAGATATTTGGTTGGAGATTGGTGAGTTTTAGTTGTAAGTCATCAAGCTCTTCCAGGTTCATTCTGTTCTTTGCTTTGATAAAACTGCATTTGCAATAGCTAAAACCAGCTTCAACCATGTACGAACTTGGGAATGTAAGCAGAAATAGCTCAACAGCTGCACAGAGCTTGGGGTATTTTGTAGTAGTATTACTAGTATTTACAAATGTAAAATTGAGTCACACTCACAGCAGGCATTTTTATTTTTTATATCAGCAGTTTTCATTCTTTTTGAGTCCAAGGCTCCCCTTACTAACTACATTCTTTCTGCGGCTCCCCTGTGGGATAACTGGTAAAAACTCTAGCGATGTTTCGACATTTAGCCTAACTTTTTTTGAGCAGGAGAGCTTTGTAAAGGCTTTTAAACAATGTAATTTTAAAAAGAAATGCAATTGGACAATCTGTGAAAAAATTACACGTACAAGATAAAATATACACAAAGTGCACTTTGAAAACCCTTACTATAAAAAGGAAAACAGCACAGATAAAGTAGTTTCTTTCTAACATTTTTTAAAATTTTTGTCTGAAAATCATTCACTGATTTACTGCACTCATGATTCAATCTCCATAATTAAAACCGTGTAAAGTAAAACTAAAAAAAAAATATCATGAATAAAGTACCAGTCACCTCAGTGCGAAACTTGAGCTTGCTTGTTGTTACACAGATTGTCAAATCTTGGCACAAATTGAGATACAGCTACCTTCATTTCCTTCTCCACATCAAATCTTGATCTGAACTTGGTTTTTATGACAGCCGCTGCTGAAAACCCAGCCTCACAGAGATAGGAGGTTGCAAAAGGAATTAATATCTTCAGTGCTCTTTTGCTCAAGCTTGGGAACTCCTGTTTTACTGAATACCAAAATTTTGGCAATGCCATGGATGCAAACTTCGCTTTTAGTGAAGAGTCTGATGAAAGTTCTATCTGTTCTTCCTCTTCTGCTACACTGAAGTCGGAAGAACCATCACTACTGATGGGATTTTGAATCCACTGAAACATGTCACAGTTTTCAGGAAAGTATTTTTCAAAATGAACACTGAGTTGAGATAAGTGTCCTTGAATTATAGAAACGTCCCAACTAAGATGGTTTGGCCATGTTTGCAGAATGGGAGAAGATCGGCTACCACGACAAGCATGGGAAACAAAGAGCCAGGGATCCAGACCCCCAGGACAACCCAGAGTCCGCTGGGAGGACAACATTAGACAATCTTTGAAGGACCGAGGACTAGAATGGAACCAGGCCAGGAGGAAGACAGCCGATAGGATAGTCTGGCGCTCTCTCTTCCAAACCTCTACACCTCACGGTAGAAGGGGAACGACTAAGTACGTAAGAATTATAGAAACAATATCTGCGCTTAAATCTATTTCATTGTCTGTAAGGAACTGCTGCAAACCTGGGAAGTAGTCCATTTCTCCTCCTTCATTGATTTTTCTCTTTCAAAGAAGAAGCTTCTTTTTGAAGGCCGAAACTTTGTCAATAAGTTGAATCAAATGAGTTTCACTTCCTTGCAGAGACTTTATTCAACGAGTTCAACTTTTCAAAAAGATCACAGAGGTATGCAACTTTTAACAGGAAGTCAGTGTCCAGAAAGCATTTAGCACTGACATGGTTTTCTTCTTCAAGATAAGAATAGAGTTCCCGCCTAAGTTCAAAAATGCGCGATAAAACATTTCCTATGGAAAGTCATCGAGTGCTGCTATAAAATAAGAGAGACGTATGCTCAGCCCCCATATCGTGACACATTTTACTGAAAAATCTAGCTCTATGAGGTCGAGTTTTAATAAAGTTACCACATTTATGACTGTTTGCAGGACTTCATTCAAATCAACACTCAAATGCTGTGAAGCAAGTGTTTCCCTAATGGGTCCAAACAGCTGTCGTGGTTGAGTTGGAGTGTAGAGTATTTGTCGAGTTGGACAATAGTAGTGAAATCGACAAGGGATAGTGGACTGACAGAGTTATAGATTACACACACAGAAAGGTGTAAATAGGAGATGGACTTGAGACAACCTGGAAGAAGATTTATCAAAATGATCTCTCTCTCCAAACCTCAACTCACTTTTACTGTCTAAGCACCTCCTGCTCTCACTCTTTTCTCTTATCAAACATAGAGATTATAGTAAAGACCTAAAACAAGTTAATTATAAATGGAAGGGTCGTGAACAGCGCATTAATAAATGTGTAAACTTTATTAAATGAAGAAAAATGTATGAAAATAATGCATTTCATCACCAACAACACAAAATGACATCAATAATCAAAAATTTCATCAATAGTCATCAATAATCATCAATAACCACAATAATGCAAATACACTGTGACAAACGAACTTAGCTGACCTTGATTGACCCTGAAGCGTTGGATGATATAGTACGACCCTTTGTAACGACCCCTTCGTATAGCATCAGTGCCCCCGAATATATTGTAACTTTTCGTCAAACGGGATTTTTTTTCACCTGGACTCATTAGCTATGCAACCTTTTCACGCAGATGGTCAACACGTCTGCTGATTAATATGTGGACAGTTTATCTACCGTTCATTCTGGTCATCGCATTGATTTAAGGAGAGATTAAATCACGCCCGCGGATATCTCTTGAGCAATCATATGCAGGTATTTTCATTAACTTGGCCAGTGGAGGGCGTTGCCAGCATCAAACGATAGTAGTGACCACGATCAAAGACACTGGGGGAGATCTCAGGAAGGACTGGCGGCATGCTATCAAAAGCAGTAGTGGTCCCTGAAACGAGTGACGCAAGTTTCCTGCCGGTATTTCGCATCTCGGTCTTAAACACGAAACCGATCGTAGTGGGAGCGAACGGGAAAGCCGGCGCAAGCAGCGAGCGAAGATACGAGAGACCAGGGGCGGCTTCTCTCTTTAGTCTGGCGGTCAGATCCCCAAAAGTCTTCTGAGATCAAAAAAAGGTGTCAAAATTTCACATGTCCCCCCAATATTGCATTCCAGTTGTAGATATACAGACCATGAAGAAATGCATGTTATCACTCGTTGGCCAGAACTTGACAGAAGCACTAGCGATATTGAAATCTTGTTATAGATTTTCCCCTGGATTTTCATATATATTTGCAGTGAATTCTATTCTGTGCAAAACGGTAAAATATAACTGTGTTTAGTGATCAGTGGTCTAGTTCATTCATTCTATTTTACTGGATATTGTGTTAATTTAAATTTATTAAATTAAACCATCTCAATAGTTCCCAGTTGTAAATGTAATGTTATACCTGTTATATTATTTCCAAAAATAATAGAGGCTTAAATGCTAAAGTAACTTTTATAGTCGCGAAGGAATTTATAATTAATAAATTTAGTTAAGTCCTATATATATAGATGTGGGTTTTAACCATTAGAACTCGCGCAGTGTTTATTAAATACATAATTAAATACGCGAGGGTATATATAGTCTTAACGGGAAATTCATAGCGCTTTAGAATGTTATTTGATTTTTCGGTATATTACATGGTTTTTTTTCTTTCATACAGAGTGATCGTAACCTTTGCGATCCTAGCATTAAGAAAGCAATAGAGAAATCATACAGAGTCCTTTTCAGACTCGGTTCTTAACTTCCAGATATATTGATGGAACATTTTTAAATATAATTCTTGTGGCGGTCCGATGCGACCTAGCTATCAATTACATGAAAGAAAGCACCCCCAAGAACTTTTTTAAAATAAATCATCAAATTTAATTACAATCTGTAATATAAACTGGAAGATGAACAGTGCCAGTAGCGATAATTTATTTACTGCTCTACTGTGAGAGAATACATATTTACCTGACTGTGATTGAGCCTAATTTTTCCTCACTGGATTTAAACCATACCGGTCAGTTGCTATCATCACGCCTTGAAGGAATTTTACCTCCAGCAGCGAAATTAAAGAGACCTCATTTTCACCCCCTGTATTGAATTGTGTCAGTGCCATCCCATAGACTCCTTTTATATAATAAAACATAAGAACTCTGAGTCTTCAAGTCCGGCGATTAGTGGGAATATTCGCTATCAGCAAACCTCTCTACATCTGGGGCGGGACATCGAAGTACTAGACATTTTCACGTGTCAAGAGTAATTGTTGTTTATATAATTCTATGGATTGTCTGATGCTGCAATCGGTAAGTGTGTGTGTGTGTGTGTATGAGTGTGGATCCTCACGCGCGTGCATGAATGACAGGAAATCTAATTTTTTTTTTTTGCAAACCATTTGTTAACTTGCCTACAGGGCAATACATTTTCTGCATACCCCGCATTGTTCCTTTAAGTGGGATATTTTGTTAACTCTGTTTAACCCCCCTCCCCTTTCAATTGCTTAGTAAAGGGAAGAACAATTTGGGACACCAGGATTTTTTTCTACCACCCATACCTAGTATCGTAACCCCTCTTTCAGAGTAATTAACTTCACTGTTAGGTTACATTACCTATGTTCCTGATAACTATCTATCTTTGGACTGGGTTCATCTTTGTCTAATAAGCGGGAAGGGCTTAGTCGATACCAATCTTCTTCACCCCCTCCCCACCTTGTTATTTGCATTTTCTGTACTTATGATAATTTTATGTAACACTTGATAGTTGTTTGTGATTTGATTTTTTTGGTTAATAAACATCATAAACTTAGTTAGCACTGTGTTGGAAATACCCAAAGCCCAAGATTTCCCCTATTTGTTTAATATAGTTGTATCCACGTGCGTCTGTGTGTTTGAAGCACCAAATCGGTGTGAGCGCAGGTGTGTGTCTGGAAACTGACAAATAATTGTTTGACCAGGAGGGATGAAGAGAAGATTGAGAGAAACGATTTGTCGTAAATAAGTCTGTCTTTTCTCTCCCCAGCACACTGTGAAGCAACTAGTTACTCTGTAACCTTTTCTATCACTGAGCTTTCATCATCATTCTCCACTCTAAACCGGGCCACTATTTCTAAGACTCTTTCTCTCAAAATAAATTTACGACATACACACCCACAAACACACACCACCAGTCATAAAACCTGTAGAACACAGAGAAATGAATAAACTGAGTGTCAGTCCGTCCGCTTTCGTGGGACCAAATGCAATAGTCCAGAAAGTGTCTTACATGTTGATCCTTCAAGGTGAGGGAATAAGCCTACAAAACTTTCCTTGTTGGTGCTAAACGTTGGTGACCTCTAATTGCGCGAGGTGGGCTGAAAGACGCTGTTTATCTCCTGCTGACCAAATAAACTAACTGAGCGACAGCCTGTCCGCTTTCGTGGGACCAAAGGTGCTAGCTCCAGAAAAGTGTCTTTACGTAAAATATATACTCCATGGGTGATGGAATTAACCTGTAAATCCAATGTAGGCGCTAACTTTGGTGACCCCTAATTGCGTGAGGGGCTGGACTCTGTCTATCTTTGGTTGGCCGCTCCTAAGTGCGAAGTTCTACATAAACCCAGAAATACACCAGACGAAGTTACTTGAGCACAAAGAGTCCCAGGCGCTCTTATCCAGCGCTATTGCTTGCTTGGCATTAAATCCGGTTTGGACTGGTTTGACTGTGGTTTGGCTGAGTGCCCCGTTTAGGCACACAAAGTCGGGTGATATCAGATTCTGCTATAGACATGCTGGGCGGTTTTGATATTCTGGAAGCCGCAATGCTCTGACTGGTAATCCAATAGGCGAGTAGAGACCTACTACTGCATTAGGTGATTCCAGATTTAGCGTTGGCTGATTGCACTGCGTGAGCTTAACTTGGCGTTGACAAAGGGTTTAGGTTCAGGAATGGGGGTGACGACTCGTGATTGCTAGCTGTATTCAGAATCCCTCTAGAACGAAGAGTATATGACATTTCTTTGCCTGACTGGAGACTTGACTCTAACAATTCGGTATCCCTGAAACCCGAAAAATGACTAGAGATAGGCCTTAACATTTAGTTCTGTGTTAAAGTCTGCCTTATCTCATGATGGTCCATCTCGGGCCAGGAAAATATTCACGAGTGTGTTAGTCTATTAAGACTAACCAGATTTATAGCTTACAACCAACGCTACCCTGGGACACCTGCATAGCCTGATTCTACAGATGTATCGGCGTAATGCGTAATGGGGAGTAAGACAAGGTTATTCTAGAGACATCAGAAGTCAACAACCGCAAGAAAATTCCTTCAGGTAGAGAAATGCATAATATTATGCGAGCTCTAACTCGTCTAAGGGGCAAAACTCAGAGACTGACCGCGATTGTTATCTCCCCCTTGAATCGAAGATTAGAACCTGTTTACCGACCGCAGAAGATTGGTCCCTGCTAACGAGCCGTGTCTTCACAGAAACCCGTTCGCTCGTTCAAACGCGATCAAAGACTTAAAGCGACCAGAGGAATGTTTCTCTGGTCAAACGAACCACAGGCGCGCTTAGATAACATTACGTTACCGCTACGCTGACCGTTGAAGGCCAGAACGTAAACAAACCGCGGGTGGGGTTTGAAAAGGTGAAAAATCAAAAGAAAACAAGAATACAAATGACAAGGAAACCAGGACATTAAAAAGTAATGACATATGGAACGGAATGGTAAAATAAATTAATAGTTACTGTGACAACAGCATTAGGAGCTTTGCCGCGGATGAGGGCTTTTAGGCCACTGTAACAGCCCGACATTGAACGAGCACCATCGGTACACACACCAACACAATGAGATCTTCCACCACTTCGTTTTTTTTCATCAATAAATCGCACATAACAGATTAAATGAGCATCTCTATTGCTATCAGTGGCTTCATCAAGCTGCAAAGCAAAGTCCTTCCCCCTCATTTTTTTCTATAATCTGTTCATTAAGATCCTCTCCTAAATCTTGAATTCGACGGCTGATTGTACTGTCCGACAAAGGAATGGGCAAAAGCTGTTATCCCACAGACTCTCCAGCCATAATGGACACCATATCAATAGCACACGGTAAAACGAGTTCTTCAGCAATCGTATGGGGTTTCTTACATCTTGTTACCCGGTATGCTACCTTGTAGGACGCTAGAAGAGGTTTACTCGAGATTGTCGCCTGCTTAGATAATGCTGATTTTTGTTCTTTAATTTGACTCAGCTTTCTAGAGAAATATTCTCTTGGTTTGCCCACGTCATTCTTATGAGCGCTTCCTAAATGGCGCTTCAATTTGCTAGGCAGCATACATTCGACAGAGAGTACTTTGAAACACTAAGCACACTGTGGACGCTCTTCATTGTTCACAAGAGTGCACGTGAAACCAAAATCTGAGTAACCTTCGTCGTATTTTCTATACTTACGTTTCCTTTCCTCATTACCACTTTCCTTGTCATCCTCAACAATTCTCGCTTTTTACTAACACTTCCAAATTATAAAACAATCTTTCCATAGTTTATTTCAAACTCACAACACAATAAAAAACGTTTGAAAACAGAAAACCACCGTGTTACCTACTATGGTCAGTGTTGCCACAGCTGGGTATTTTTTACTAGATCTGGGTTTTTTGGCTTCAGTCTGGGTATCTGGGTTATTTTTTTTTCCAAATCTGCATTAATCTGGGTATATTTTATAATTGGCATTTACAATGTAAGTATATTCTGTGCACTGAGCATTATACAATATATTTATATTATAACTAGCAATAACCCGTCAACATTGACAGGTTATTAATTATAGTGTGTTCTTTCTGTTACATGTATTGCAGACGGTACTATCACTACTGTGGTCATTTCATTGCAGGCGACCGTCATTAGATATTTGTAGTGACAATTTTATGGATGCATTAAATATGAAGACATGGAGTAACCTGCCTAAATGACATGTGGAGCAGTGATAATGATCTAATGGACCGTAAAGTGACTAAATAACTAACATTTCTTTTATGATAACATGTCTCGTAATTGTTCGTGCATCTTTTAAAATCTTGCCCTGGTCGACTTACTGCACACACGTTCATTTGCGCACTTTTTCTGTTTTCGGGAGAGTACATGTAAGTGGAAACAATGCAATTATTGTCTAACTTTCAACCACAGTTGCACCTTCTTAGCTATGGTTGAAAGTTAATGTACTCTCTCGAAAATAGAAAAAAGTGCGCAAATGACGGTGTGCAAAATGTGACTGACCGACCGACTGAAGTACGTACGGCGGTAATTATGGTATTGGATTAAATGTAAAAAAATTATGTGCTACATATTTTTTAATCCACTTAAATTTAATTCTTGTTTTTAACCACATCGATGACGTTATTTTTTGACTCGTTTACATCAACTATCTATTTCCTGTTATTCTGTTAATGGCTGTCATCTACAATACTCAGTCATTTTTGCTATATGTTTTAAAGTATTCTTTTTAAATTTTAGACTTAAGCAGATAAACAGCATAATTTTGTTTGTGTTATTATAAGATTATAAAATGAGCGATGATTAAGGTACGCTAGGTAGTTGTAGCAGCATGACGACACACACGCCACCACGTAAAAAAAGTGAAGGCATGGTATCAGCAGGCTTTTTGTGCAGAATGGCTAACAGACAGCGAACTGAAGCATTGGATAAAGCCGGACACTGGCAATCGCTATGCTGCGATTTGTGCGGTCTGTTCCTGTACATTAACTAATGCCAACAAAACAGCTTTATTGACACATAAAAGCACATAGAAGCACATGAAAAACTTCGAAGCCAAACGCAAAACTCTGAACATTAACAAGTTTTTCATCAAACCAAAAGAGCCCTGTCTCAATGACAAAATTGCTAAAGCGGAGATACTGTTGTCGGCTTTCATGGCAGAACATAATACTCCGTTTTCGCATTTGATTGAATGTTGCGAGCAGATGTTTCCAGACAGCACAATTGCTCAGAAAGTGTCACTGAGGCGCACCAAGGCTGCCTATCTGATGCAGACGGCATTGCTCATTTTGAGTGGCTTGAAGTTATAAACATTTGCAGAAATCAGACATTTTCTATAATCGTTGATGAGAGTACTGATGTCTCTAAGAATCAGATGTTGGCAGTCGTTGTGCGATTCTGTGACACAAAAACAAGAAAAGTAGTTGATTCACTGTTAGACCTCATTGAGGTGGAGAATGGGACTGGTCTTGGCATGTTTACAGCTGTTAAGAAATTGTTGAGCATGCATGCAATTCCGCTTAGTAACGTCATTGCTTTTGCTGCATGTCACGAAGTGGATTTTGGACTAGAGGCTGCCTACATATAGTGACAAGACTAGTGGAACGAAAGACTAAGAAGATAGATTTTCAGAAGAAAAATGACAGTGACTGTGGGAGATGAGGCTATTGGCGTCAAGGGTCGAGAACCTAAATTGACTCTCCCTTGCCACTAGGTGACGTAATGTTTTGCGATAACCTCACTACCTCTAACTACCAAGACTGGGATAAGGTTTAATTACTTAACACCACAGACACCACTTACAGACAACATGTATGTTGAATTAAGTGACTGATCCAGCCTGAAATTTACAATGGATTTTATTTACACCACAGAAAATTCATATAACATACTACAAAATAGAATTTAACATGCGTGTTCACACACCTGGAAAGCGCACACACCTGGAAAGAACACACACAATAAAGTACAGTGATTTAAGTAAGGTAACCCCCGTCGCCCTCCCCTCAACCTGTAAGGAAGAAAGGTAAGTAATACAACATTTGGTTAGTGGGACCTTTAACATTCAGATCCACCTTACAAAAAAAATCAGCTGATAAGTAACTACCACTATCTAACTACTACTGTCTGTCTGTCTGCAGACGTCACAAATCTGAAATGTCTACACAGCTTCTCCGCTTTGGACAAATTAACCTTCTCCTGGCTAACACACTGTCCACGAAAAGAACTCTTCTATCATCTCCTACACAACTTGACGATGAATTTCTAAGTTTTATTTCAGTTCAGTGTCTGTCTGACACTCCTGGTTTCTACTGAGAAAACTCCTCCACTACTCTCCCTCTCTCTCTCTCTCTCTATTTGGGGCAGTTAAGAGGGATGGTAACCCTTTCCCCTCTTCTCCGCCTGTTGTAGCTGCTGACTTGCTTGGTAAACTAAATTCGGGACGTGGTCTATTGCTGCTTCCAAATAGACGAATTATTACTTTGCAGTAGCCCGGATATCCCTCTCTTGGGCTCAAGGCTGTCGGGATTATTATGCCCGAAATTCACGACACTTTTTAGGCCCTGCGCCTAGGATCAGTGTGTGCTTAACATGAGCGTAAATAGCTCCGAAGTTGTTAAGAACATCTGTTCTTGCTGAAGAAGTCTGTGCTTCCAGCTCCCTGCTCTCTCTTGGGTACAAAGACTTTTGCACCAGTGACCACCCTGTCACCACTCCACTTTCTTTTCTGGCTCTGCCGACTCTTCTTCTCCTGAGAAGACCGGCGAACTTCTAGCCAGCTGAAGGACTACTGTAGCCCTAGCTGCCACGCCTGGAAAATATCTGCTGTGGACAAAACAATAACAAATATATATATCGCACAACAAATCTTTCCATATCATTAACACTTAACTCCCTTACCCCTCAATCTTTAACACTTAAATCCCAACTCTTCAATACAGCTCCCATGCTCTAGTATCGCCTCAGCGATTAGTAAACATGCCTACCCCCACTTCCCCTCAAATACTGTCCTATCAACACTCTAATCTCCGGACTCAGCTTCCTTAATCTCTTACATGCTGGCGGCTTAGGTTAGCCGTCACAACATTCTGACCACCGAATGAACCTGTTGCCGGTAAATTTCTAGCCCTACTATTTAACAATGATCGATGTGTTTACCTTGCTACCAAAATACAATAGAATTCACCCGAGACAATAATCTCCCGTCTCTATGAATTCGCCATCATAAACATATGTCTATTAGATAAGGACTAATTAAAAATCCGAACTAGACCCGTAACTGCTGACTTCAAAATGTAGGTTTTACCCACTCAGAGCAAAATACACAATTTCCCATGCTCTAACATTAAAGTCACTCATTCTTAACAACAGTGTGACCCAAATGAGCCCGCTGGAAATTTACACACACTTAAAGAACAATTAAATACACACACAAATACCTAGCGTGTATACTCTGCCAACATTTTAAGTCAAATATTTGGAAATCTTCACCCACGTGCCGGGAATATTATTTACACCCGATTCCGATAACAATATATATATTTAGATCTCTAAAGGAACTGAAATCCTATTTTACAATGCATACCCCGCTATCTCCCCTCTCTTCTTCCGTTATCAGATTCACCCCTCTAGAAAAGATACGCAGCACGTGCTCCGGTACCCCTCTCCAAATCCTCGAAAATCACAAATGAAATTACGTGCATCGTGTCTCAAATTTATGGTATTTAACATCTCACATCTTTAAGCTTTCATTATCTCATAAAAAGAATGAATGCACTCTGATAATAATTTAGATAAGAGGGTAACTCGTGGCATGTCCGTTACGAACTAAAATTAATTTAATTCCGCGAGCGCGTTTTACGCTGCACCGTTTAAACTCACAAATCCAGGAAAAATTAGATACCCCTGTCTTCTGACAAATAACAGTAAAACTCCAATTTATACAAACAGCTACTCTGAGGAAACTATCAAAATTCCCTACTACCTTTTCACAAAATACCTAATTGCGCTGTCAGTTATATTCAATTAAAAATTATAGCATTTATGGCTCTACTTCTATGAATAAACTTTAACTCCTAGAAACAAACTCTGCAAAAAAACGTATAGACTATTAAAGCTTAATTAATTTCATATTTACCAAAGTAGACTATCTGCTTAGAGCAATCTGACTTTTCATATGCCATTTCGGCATAGATCTCCCCGGCTTAAAGTTTTAAAAATCTGAGAGGCTGTTTCGTTCTTAACTCGCGTATTTATTAGACTCATACCGCCGACCCCACGCTACGCGTGAGTCATAGCTTGACTTTGTTCTTACGCGGGTCGATCACTGAACCAACCAACGTGCCAGGAATCGCCCGCGGTCATTATCTAATTTTAGAACTCAAGACCAAGCGGAAAAATTCCGTTCCACGCGCTCATTGAAAAAGGACCAGAAATGCTCTGCCATTTTGTTACACAAGAAAATCTCTACATGAACGAATTATCTTAATGAAACAGCGCGCTGGTGCCAGTCTAAAAGTTAAAACTACCATCTCTTCTAGAAACTGTAATTCTTAATCTACACAAAAAGTCCAAACTCTATTATTATACAAAGAGCAATAAAACCCCGAATAAGATAAAATCCCACCGTAATCTTTCCCTGAAAAACGTAAATAAATGCAAAGTTTAAAAGACTTGGGGCCTGTTGCAAATTCAATCACATTAACTCCTCACACTGCAGACAACGGTGCCACTATGATGGAGACTGCAAGTGGTTTACAGGCACAGCTGAAGAAAGAAAGTCCACATGTCTTTGTTCTCGGCTGTGTTTGTCATTCATTTGCACTGTGCAAATGCTACCAGCAACCACCTACCATCTTGGCTTTAAATTTTTATAAAGAATGTCTGCTTCTATTTTTCGCGTAGTAGTAAACGAAATCTCCAGTTCCAGTTAAAACAAAGATGTAGTTCAGGCCCAGAAACATAAAGTGTTGAAGCTGTGTGAAACACGCTGGCTGTCCTGTGAAGCAGTCATTGAGAGGATCCTTGAGCACTTGTATTTCCAATCCGAAGCTTCAGTGGGCAACATCGACGGTGCGGGGCAAATCCTGCAGACGATGAACAATGTTGGCACGAAGCACATGCTTCTATTTGTCAGCTACATACTGGGTAAAGTTAACGTCATGAACATTGAATTCCAGTCCGAGAACTTCCGTCTTCACAAAGTGTACACGAGTGTAACAAGAGAGTGTCGTTTTCTTCTCAGTATGTTTATTAGGCAGGAAGTATTGCAGCATGAGCATCGCACTCTTGCCGACATTGATCCTTCGGATGTACAGGTGCACAAGAAACTGAATTACATTGAGCTGGATGGACAAGTGACAATTTTCAACAGTAACAAGTTACAACTTACATTTTATATTTGATTTGAGGAACATTTTGTTAATGTAACTACTGTAAGTATGTTACTGTTAAAATATCTAATTTTCAAGAGTTCATATATTGGGGTGTTAATAAAATCATTTTTATATAATTGTGAATTGTTGGTAATGAAAAATAAAATAAAAATGAAGAAATAAATAAAAATTGGTAGCACACAGCTTATTTGTGCTAAAGTTGCACTAAAAGATTGTGTAAGCATCGTCTATCCCGTGTATTTGAGGTATAAAATAATCTGGGTATTTCTGGGTTTTTTAAAGAAGAAAATCTGGGTTTATCTCTGGAACTTGAGTGGCAACCTTGACTATGGTCGCGCGAGGAGAATGGGCGGAAAGTTGATAGGCGGGTCGGGGGAGCGGGACTTCAAAGGCTGGCCAACATCAAAAGTGAAATTTTTCAGGGGTCACGCAGGTTGACAAACACCAAAAATGAAATTTCCCACAGCTCTGTGTTTTCTTTACAGCTAAATACGAAAAAAATCCACGCCCACCAATGGCTCCCCTGACCGTCAGTCATGGCGTCGCAGGGCGCCTCGGCGCACAGGTTGAAAACCGCTGTCTTATATGATTGCCAACTTCCGACCCCAATAGTTTAATCGACCCTCTGAGGTTTACGACCCCGTGGATGTCGACATCGACCCCTGAATCTACATCAGTCACTCGCCGAAGAATCTTTCCAACTTGATGCAATTTTCTCTGTTTAAAATAATTATAGAAAACTATAATTAGGGTGATTTTTATGATTATAGAAAATGATCCCTAAATACTATCTTTTTTTTTTATAAAATATTTCTTGCGAATGCTCGTAACCACGCCAGTTACTCGTACATTCATTTCTGATAAAGGATCAATCTCTGCTTTGTTATTGATGAACGTAATCGACATCATTGCACTCTGGGCAAACCCATAGGTGCTCCCTCAGTATATGTCGAAGAGCGTGAATGATAACTGTTCCTGTTCTGCTTTATGGCAAGTTAAAAAGAAGCCTTATCTTCTCCCAGGGACATCATTGGATTGTCATCAATCTTTGACGCTTACAGGCACTGAATCTGAATTATTTGCAATTTAAGCGCTATAAAATTATTGATTATAGAGCCCGAAGGTAGCAGCTAAATTTATGAACTGTTATTGGCTTACAAGCCTCGGTAGTGAAGTGGTTAGTGAACTGGCTTCCTAGCTCGGTGGTTCGTTGGTTCAATACCCAGTTGAGGAGGAATTTTTTTAGACCGCAAACGGCTCCGGGGTCGACCCAGCCTCATGAATTGGGTACCAGAGCAACTTCTGGGAAGGTTAAGGCGGCCGGCGTGATGCTGACCACATCACGCCTAGTGTGCCGATGGTCAAGAAAATATGGGCCTGACACATTATATTTCCAATATGCCTCAATGGGCGTGTAAAGGGATCCTTTATCTTTTTACCTATTGACTTACCCCAGACAACAAGATATCGATTAAAACAGGAACAATATCGCTGGAGGGGGAGGGGGGATGACAGATCCGGCCTGGGGTGGGATGCTGACGCTATAAATTACAAAAGTCATTCCAAGGAAAGATATAAGCAACAGAAGCATTGTTTGGGTTTTCCCCACTATACTTGTAATTTAGAATATGGTCGACAAAGTGACAACAACATTGTATTCATCATTTATTCGGAAAAGCTTTTGTATACAAGAAACAAGGAGCGTCCGATTGGCAGAGTGGTTAGAGTGCTGGTGTCTCGCGGCAAAGGTGCCGGGTTCGAAACATAGTGGCGTAACGCTCCAGCTGTAAATAGGTATCTTACTCTGCTCTTGAGTTAGGGACGGCAAATGCATCCTACCACTCGAAGCTGGACCTAGACTAGTGAACTCTCTAACGCAGTGGTTCCCAAAGTGGGCGGTACCGCCCCCTGGGGGCTTTGGAAGGGTCCAAGGGGGCGATAAGGAAAAAATGGGCCAGAGGGGGGCGTTCAGTAGTAAACAGTGGGCGTTTAGTAGTAAGGGTGGTTCAGGATTTGACAAGCTAAATTCAGTACGTGCGGGGGAGAAAGGAATTGTGGATTTGAGAGACAACATCAGTGAAGCGGGGACGATGTGGATGGTTGCATTACTAGGATCGTTAAGCAGGGCATAGTTTCGTCCATGCGTGTGATTCTGAGCTCAGGTAACCATCGCTGACCATAAATGGTAATCTGGAACTGCTAGGAAAGGGGGTTAACCAAACACCTATTGTCCATTCGTTCACTCCTGAAGGAAGGTAAATGATCCGTGCCGATGGCATTGAAGAAATTAGATACTTGCTGGTGATTCAGAAAGTACCAACTTTGCTTTGTTGCGGAATTTATTTTCTCGGTATTTGCGGGGGCTAGTGGTAGCTAGATATTCGCAGATTGGTAATAAATAAGAGAAAAGGTTCAAGGGAGAAAGTTTTTAAAGGTACTTGGCATTATAAATCAGTCTTTGATCCTCTGAACCGGCTTTCCTACCTTACATTCAGACTTTCATAAATCGACTGGCGCGATGTACGTTTCCCGTCTATTTCAACTTTGCGCTGGCTATGAGCAAAACCAAGAAACTTTCTCAGCTTTTCTTTTGTGAACAGTGGTTTCAAATAAGCGTGTACCGGTGTGGTGAAGTGGGATGTTATAAATATTTATAGGGGACTTAGTGTACTGACTGAGATCAGCTGTGAAGGTATCTATATCTATTAAGAGTAGTGTATTATAGATAACCTTACATGCTACCACATATCTCTATATCTCAGTCAGAATTATTCTGGAATAGTGTGATGCTACGTTATGTGTCTAGGGTATGTGTATGATGAAGTGTAAGTCACAACAACAGACAGATAAACAATTTAATTTAATCCACTACTCTTAACAACACTGTGACACTCACATACATATAACACTCTATGAGAATATCTTATAGAAGTCACTCGTAACTTTTCAAATAACAATATGTATTCATTACTGGCATGAATGAATATGTGTCCTGATTCAACTACAAGGGAACCAGGAATCACAATCAATTTAAATTACAAGTTATGTACAGAATGTATTTAATATGAATATTGTAGTGACATATATTATTACAAATGTTCTATGTGTGTCAGTTGTGTAGTAGTAAAATGAGGTAATACTGGTTTTGTTTTGTTCAAGCTCTGTTGGTATTTGTCATCATGACTTCAATAGTTTGTCTTTAGGGACTAGTATTGGAGATGTTCACAGTTCCTGATTTTAAGACAAGTAAATTCCCCTCTTAATGTTAATTTTACAAAGTCAGTTCAAGATGAGGGGACATAATGTTGAGCTCAGCTGGCCAAGTTAGCTTATCTGGCGTGATGGCGGCAGGAAAGGACTCCTCTGCTCGAATTCTCCTCTGGGCTCTGGAGACACCTCACTGATAGCTAAAAGGACCAAGGAGTATGCTGTCCGACACTGGATTCAGCAAAGCTCTGACTAGGTGCTGCTCAGTACCATCAAGACCACTGTCCCTGAAATCAAGAAGGATGTACCTTCTACTTCATAACTAACTTAAACTCTCTTGTTACACTGATCACAACACAGCACAAACATTGAGTTCAGAGCATTAGGCCAACTGTCAGCTTCATTTGAAATACTTTATTCCAGTATTACCCTTCTTAATGGTTACTACGCCTCTGCAATTCCAGCATTATTTCTTTCTATTCAATCATCCAGGTGTCAGTGTACTGTTTGGCCATTCCATGCCGTTTTACTTCTCTCCGACACCCTCTGTTCAGGCTGGAGCATTACAGGCTTTACCTCACGTTGGCCACTGAACTACACATATATATACAGGCATAAATCAACAATTCACATTCAATTTTCATTAAAAGATATTGAATGGTTCAAGCTTACCACAATTCATACGAATAAACACAGATACGTTGATTAGCAATGAATTCTGGCACAAACTGGCACAAATTCCCATCTGCTTATCTTCCAGGCTTTTATTTAGCCAAATATAAGCTGGCTTCAACGCACTGATGCTTTATCAATCTTATTTAAACCAGTGGTTTCGAACTAACGCTCCCAAGTGTGTATATCAGCGAGTCTGACCAATGAGCCCCGTTTCGACAAGTGTTTGAAAAAATGTTACCTTTCCCCGTTTCCCCTAACAACCAAGATAGTATTTATAGCCCGACCAATCGTGGTTAGGCTTTCATTTGTTGCGCTCCAATCAATTTGGAGTTTACATGGTAGGCTATTTCTGTAACGTAAATTTTTTTCAAACACGTTAAAAAAAAATCTTATGAGCAGAAATGATTTTATGCTGTCAGGCACCCCCCAATATTTTATTCTGGGTATAATTTATTAATTCCTGGACTATTTGCGTAACGTTTTACATATTATTTGTCAGCAAGCCCTAAGGAACCCAAAAATACAAATTTAAAGGAGCTACGTGGCTGCATTCAAAATATGCAATTTCTTCTACCTCCTGTTTCGAAGATGTGCTGTCTGGGTACTGTTATGTTTTCACCCGTAAACCCATCTAATGTTATCTTTTCTAATAAGAGTTTTTTTTATGATTTATAAACCTAACTCTGGGAAAGGGTAGTGTATTTTATCACTGTCCGTCTGAAAAAAAGTTAGTGCTTGTAGTCTTACACGCGTGATGGCAGCATTTGTGTATCGCGCGAAGCGTGTTGCATGCGTTCCTGATTTTCAGCCCTCCCCTCTCTCTTTATCCTTTTGTCCATCTGTTCGTTCGTTTTGGTAACGTAATATAATTAATGTTAGGATTAATTTAGGTCATTACGCAGTACGTCTCAATGTTTTTCTTAGAAATGCAGCACACGTTTCATTGAAGAAGGCGGGTAATAATACAGTAAGCTTTTATATCAACGTGAAAGCGTTACAATTTGCAGACGAAGCATAAAACAAGGGGGATTTCGAGTACAGTCATTGTGACAGCACTGTTCTTTACCATTGCTCTTCTCTTTATTTATTATATGTATTTATTAGGCTTTATATTTACTTGATAATTTATATATGTGGATTAGAATATTCCATGACAACCGGGTTCAAACAATTTCATCCTGTCGATAAGGTAAGTTTTCTTACTTATATTTTTTGTTTGTTTGCACAGAGCTAGCATCAGTTTTACTAACATTAATTATTAATTAATTGGGAAGAATTTGGAGAAAAGCTAGAAAAAGATGCACAAGAAAACCAGAAATTGTTCTATAAGACCCTAAAGAACATGAGGAAGGAAAAACAATGCCCTCTCAAATTTATAAAGGACAAGCAAGGCAAATTGCTTACTGCCCCGACGGAAGTAATGGAAAGATGGAAAGAATATTTCTCAGAACTCCTGGATGGTGAGCATGGTGAAGCATCAGAAATGATAAACACTAGCACAGAAGAGAAAACCAATGATGGTGAAGATGACATAAAGATGGAAGAACTGAAGGCAGCACTGGAGAAAATCAAGATGGGCAAAGCAGCAGGGCATGATGGTATAACACCAGAAATGGTTAAGTTCATAGGAGCATCAGGCGACCTATTACTCTTAAGTATTTTACAGGCAGCGTGGTACAACAAGACAATACCAAAGGATTTTGAGATTGCCATCATAACACCAATTTTCAAACAGGGTGACAATCGACAGTGTGGAAACCATACAGGCATATCCCTTTCAGTGTCCTGGTAAAATCTACTCTAGAATCCTAGAGCAGAGACTCCGACGCCTAGCTGAGCCACAATTGGATGAGGTCCAGTGCGGATTCCGAGCAAACCGAAGTATTCAAGACCTAATCTTCACACTCAGACAGCTGAGTGAAAAGGCCCTTGAGTATAAGAGTGAGATGCATCTTTGTTTCATAGATCTGGAAAAGGCGTTTGACAGGGTCCCCTGGAGCAAACTTTGTTACTGTTTGGCAAGGAAGAATATTCCAGCACCTCTGATTCATGCTATACAGAGCTTCTACAAGTCTTGCAGAAATTGTGTGAGGACAGCAAACCATAAGTCAGAAGAGTTCAGGACCACCACTGGTGTAAGACAAGGTGATATCCTATCACCTTACCTCTTCATACTCCTTATGGACGATGTCATCAAGGCATGTAAGGAGAGAACAAGAAAGTATTCAGTGGGGTACTGGAAGATGAGACAGGTCTATATTTCGGAGCTGGCATTTGCTGATGATGTTGCCCTGATTGCTAAATCAGAGGCACATCTCCAATCCAACCTGCAAGTTGGAAGGAAGAGCTGGAGAAGAGAGGGATGGTCATAAGCAGCTCTAAAACAAAATCCATGGTGATATCACGAGAAGAAAGAAGACATCAGATTAAGCTGGGAGAACAGGTCCTGGAGCAGGTCGACAACTTTAAATACCTCGGAGCTATTATAGACCGAAAGGGAGGCATCAAAGAAGAGTTGGCCACTCGAAAAGCAGCAGCTGGGAGACTTTTTCAGGGCATAAATCGAGGATTCCTCAGCAAGAGAGAGGTTGGTAAGAAAACGAAGATGGCTGTATACCGCTCCACCTATGTCCCAGTCTTGACATATGGATGCCAGTCATGGGCAATGACTACAACCCATAAAAGCCAAATCCAAACCACAGAAATGAGGTATCTGAGGAAGGTGGTTGAAGTAACAAGAAGAGACATGGTACGCAACCAGACGATACGTCAAGGCCTTAAATCCTACCCCCTGCAGACCCAAGTAGAACAGTCTCAACAAAGATGATTTGTTTGGCCATGTCTGCAGAACGGGAGAAGATCGGATACCACGACAAGCATGGGAAACAAAGAGCCAAGGATCCAGACCCCAAGGACGACCCAGAGTCCGCTGGGAGGACAACATTTGAAGGACCAAGGACTAGAATGGAACCAGGCCAGGAGGAAGACAGCCGATAGGATAGTCTGGCGCTCTCTCTTCCAAACCTCTACACCTCACGGTAGAAGGGGAACGACTAAGTAAGTAAGTAAGTAAGTAATTATTAATTAAGCAGATACATTTTGATACAAATTTGCCGTATATTGAATATTTCTGTTCAGTCCATTATATTACATCCTTTTAATTTGTTACCGGGATCTCCACACTTTGTAGTTAGGCTACTGTCTCTTAATTTTTAAATCTGAAGACCTATCAATATAGTGCGTTATTTTATATTTTGTTCATATTAAATAACTATTATTATACTTTATGAAATGATTATTGGATTACTTCAGTGTTGGTGTGTGGCTGTTGTATAATTGTGATAATTTTTTTTTTCCTGATTGTTGTATTTTTCTAATTTATTTATGGCTGTGGTTAAGAAACTTTATAAAATAGAAGAGTAAACTGGTAAGAACATCTGTGTCAACATTTTTGTAAAGCCACTTTTAAATCAGCTTTTGTTGTTTACTCGACGAACATTTTTTCTATCTGCAAAATTGTAAAATCAATTCTTTGTTCTAGAATTCAGAACAAATATGGCAAAAGCAGAACAAACCAAAAAGAAGTGCAGACAATACAGCGTGGAATATCTGAAATATGAATTTATTCCAGCACTAAATAACAGACAACTGCCAATGTGTCTATTATGTGAGAGGGCCTTTTCAAATGAGGCGATGAAACCTTCCAGACTACTTGAACATTTGAAAAAAAATTCACCCAGATAAAACAGATAAAAGTTTGACATATTTTCAGTCACTTCGTGAAAACTTTCAGAAACGTAAAACAGTCCGTGACATGTTTGTCAACACTTCACAACAAAGCTGTGATGGTTTGCGAGCTTCATACAAAATTTCATTGCTGATAGCTAAATCTGGAAAGTCTCATACAATCGCAGAAAATTTGATTTTGCCAGCTATAAGGGAATTTGTGAGTACAGTTTATGCAAAAAGTCACATGAACAAATAATTATAGCAATTCCGCTCAGCTCAGTTCAAAGAAGAATAGATAAAATGGCTTGTTGAGGGGCTGGGTGGGGGGAATGTTGAAAATACATTGTGCAACATACTTAGGACAACAGAATTTGCATTGCAGTTGGATCAGTCAACTTTGCCTAGCAACGAATCTTTGCTTCTTGCCTATGTTCGCTTCGTAAAAGATGAAAGCTTGGTTCAAGAGTTGGTATTTGCTAAGCAACTAGTAAGTGATACAGAAGGAGGGTCAATATTTCGTGTAGTAGAGAAATTTTTCAAAGAGAAGGACATTCCGCTTACTAACATTCTTGCTTGTGCAACAGATAGGGCACCATCAATGATAGGTTCTTACCGCGGGTTTATCGCTTTCTTAAAAGAAGCTGTACCTGGTATATTTACAATATACTGTGTAATTCACAGACAACATCTTGTCGCAAAAAATCTAAGTGATCGGCTTCACAAATCATTAAATACTGGTATCACAATGATTAACAAAATTAAGTCCCATGCTCTCAATTCTCGACTATTTCGAGAGCTTTGTACTAAGAATGATGAACACTTTGAACGTTTGCTGATGCACACAGAAGTTAGGTGGCTCTCAAAATAAATTGTCTGAGACGGTTTTTATACTCTTTTTTGAAACTGGTAGAATTTCTTCAAAGATTCGCATGCTTCGCTCCGTACATAACTAACGAATGTCAGGCATGACATTGCATATTTGTCAGATTTATTCACAAAGTTTAACGAAATAAATCTACAACTGCAAGGAAATGATATTAATCTATAAAAAGTATAATCTGTCGTCTCCACGTTTCTGGCCAAATTAACGCTATTCAAACGTAAATATTGACCGTCACGAGTTAATCCAATTTCCAGCCTCTTAGAGTTGGAGGAGAGAAAGACAAAATACCAGAGGATAATCTTCAAGTATATTGTGCACACTTAGAGATGCTGCATACAGACATGTCTCAGAGGTTTCTGGATCTTCTTTTGATCACTATTCCAGGCTGGATAATAAATCCATTCCTGGACAGGTGCAGTGAGGAACTAGGAAGGATAGAAGAGGAACTGATATCGCTGCAAAATGACGTTGAGCTTAAGCCATGTTAATAAAATCATAACACTTTTGGTTGCAGAAAGAAATTTCTGAACGCTGTCCTGCAGTGTGGGGAAAAGTTAAGATGTTCTGTTTTGCTTTTCCAACATCGTATTTAGTTTCAGCACGGCTGTCCAACTTCTTTCAAAGCAAAGAAACAGACTGGAAATTACTGAACGTGGGGATCTGAGACTCCTTCTGAGTAACTTACAGCCTGATGTTGAGAAGCTGATATCAGTGCACCAGGCACATCCATCTCACTGAAGTTAAAAATGAAATAAGTTTGTTACTAATTTACTTTCGCATACTGCTGTTTATTTTACAGCATTAAGTAATTAAGTTTTTCTTTTTAAATTAAGTTAATAAATAAGCGTTTCTGTAGGTTTATATTAGAATGTGATACATTGAGCAATTAGTTGTTACTGTATTAACAGTTGCTCTTATTCTTCACTCTTCACATTTTTTTATGTACTGTGAGGAAATGCAGGGGGCGCTGGGGACATGCCCTGGGAGCAAAGGGGGCGGTGACCCAAAAAAGTTTGGGAAACACTGCTCTAACGCTTCACTCACCTACGGCAGTATCTGCTATGGTTCTACCTTTACCATTTTTTAAAATATGCAAACAAATCAGAAAACCCTAGATGTAAATAATAATAAATTGGTACGTGGTCAGTGATAGAGGTGATTACGTCTATAATTAGTATGGGTGTTTACCGTTTCTACATTCCACAGTTATAGTCGTGTCATGACAATAACCACAGCATAAAGCACATTTTCACAACTAATATTAATCAGAATCGACGTCATTGCACTTCGGGCTAACCCGTAGGTGCTCAGTCTCCCTCAGCAAGTACCCCTGCATGATCAGGACAGTAGATCCATATCATTTCTTGAAGATTCGATGCTTCTATGGAGGTTTTTCATTCATGTCGGAGCCATCCATTTTGGACCTTCCGAAGCATGGATTGTGAGTCTGATACAATAACTGCCTTTGTTAATAAAGTCTCAGCAGCCATCTTAAGGCAGCAGTAACTGCCTCTACCTCCATTCTCATGCTAGAGGTTGTTATCATATAAGCCCCGCTATGTTCAACAACGGTGTAGTAAAGTAACTCCGTGTAACACCCCGCTCAAATTTCCCCGATTCAAAAATCTAGTAACGTAAATTCACAACCTATAAACCACTACTACCATATTTGAAAAATTGCCAAGGGCAAGGTCAAACTTACCGCTAAAAATTGGACAAAATAATTTGAATTTTCCACTATTACAGTAAAAAATCTATAAATAAATTCCATGTTTGACCTTGGTCTCAAGACCATCGTCAAATCAAACCGCTAACATTTAAAATAAAGAATTTGAATTTTCTAACGCCAAGCGTAAAAACACCCCCCCCCCTTCCCCCAAACACACACGCACACGCTCGACCCTTCCCAATATTTATGACGAAAGCAGTAAAGCTTGGCAACGAACCAACTTGTTACCTTGTTTTGTAGGGGAGAGAGAAGGTGGATTACAATGGAAATCAAGCCTAACTTGTGCGTTTGAAAAGAAACTTAGATAATTTATTTCTTTATAAATAATGCGGATGTCTTGAAGGGTAGCGCTAATATTGGTTAATATATATCATACAATTTTCGCTTATAATAAATTATCTGGCCTTAGAAAATTAGTTTATTAATATTTTAGTTCAGTGAACAGAGCACTATAAAGTAGAAAAAAATTACCAAGATGAAAACGGGGATAAATGAGTAAAGGAAACCTATATAGGAAGATAGAGGACAGTTGTCCTTTTAATAATCACTTTTAATATTAAAAATTGACCCATTAATAACAAAGATATTGTATAAATAAAAATTGAGACAGACGAACAAACACACTTATCAACTGCTCACTTTGGTTGCGTGAGAAAAGTTAGAAATTTCTTGACACGCGTTCTGATTTGTCAAGGCGTATAGTAGCTTGGGGCAATAAAATTAACATTTCGCTAGCAACAATCGCCTATTGAAATTAAAACTATCTAAAGCTGACATCAGCGGGACAGCCTGTGTGACCAAAGCTTTCACCGTCTGGACACTTAAAGCAGTGGTAGAACCCATTAACTGCCAAAGTCAAGCTTATGATATGTGATATTCTTGTTTGAGGGTCATATACCAGCATACCTATTGGTGGCAGGAAACCAGGTGAGGGAAGTAAGTTTGGGAGGAACGCTCAGCCTTGTTGCCGCAGCTACCCCATTTCTTCAGCTCTAAAGCCAGTTGAATGCATATGAGAACCCAAGGGCCAACAGTTGTCACCAGTTTTATAAGTTAAGTCCGTTAGACCGGCACTGAGAGTGTAACATCAATTATTCCACCACAACCATAAGCATAATACTAAATAATAAACACACCTTGAGATGATGACGAAGACAATCTGTCCAACACATTAACAGTGATACGTACAAGGGAACTTACACAGCTTGACCTCACTCTGTTTACCCTTAATTAATAACACCAGTAACCTCTTTTACCACATATTGGGGGCTCGTCCAGGATTAAGTTAACACCAGACCCTGGGGCTCTATAAATAAATAAATAAGAAAAGTAATAATTGGTGGAATTTGATGAACTGTCAGTGCCTTTATTAATTAGTTAGATAGTTTGTTAATTTAAAATATATTATTGATAAATTTGTATTGAAAGAAAGGATGGCAGACTTAGCTAAATTCAGATCTTCCACTGTACAGACGGAAAGAACTTGGCATGGGGGGAAACTTTCTGATTCAGTATGTGACTTCAGAATGTGATAAGTTTATTGAAAGGGAGGATAGGAGATTAGCAGAAGATAAGAGATTACAGCTAGAGGCTGCTAATGAGGCTAAGAGATTACAATTAGAAGCTGATAGAGAGGCTAAGAAATTAGAGGCTGATAGGGAGGCTGAAGTTAAAAGGTTACAGTTAGAGGAAATGAGGTTGCAAAGGGAGGCCGAAGAAAAGAGATTGCAAAGGGAGGCCGAAGAAAAGAGATTGCTTATGGAGGCTGAAAAAGAAGAAAAGAGATTGCTAATGGAGGCTGAAAAAGAAGAAAAGAGATTGCTTATGGAGGCTGAAAAAGAAGAAAAGAGATTGCAAAGGGAGGCAGAGGACAAAAGATTGCAAAGGGAGCATGAATTAAGACTAAAAGAACTGGAACTTCATGGACATGTTCCAGAAAATGGAAGCAGCCCATCTATCTCTGATACTAGTGCAAGTCAGGGGGCCTCTTTTTCAGCCATGAACTTTCACTTAGATCCTTTTATAGAGAAAGAGGATGACATTGAGTCATTCCTAAATAGATACGAAAGACTAGCTACTAATTATGGGTTAGAAAGGGAGAAGTGGAGTTTAAAATTATCACAAGGACTTAGGGGTACATCTTATGAAGTCTTCTCCAAATTGAGCAGAGAAGAGCAAGAAGATTGATATTCTAAAACAAGCTCTCTTAGTCAGATATGAGAAGAACAGTGAATTCTATAGGAAGAAATTTAGAAATGCTAAGCTATTGTCTGGGGAGACATACCACCAATTATCTGCCCGACTAGAAACTTATTTGGAGAAATGGACTGCTTTGGGGAAAACCCAAGATTTGAAGAAAATGATTATGATGGAGCAGTTAAGAGAGTCCATGGCTCCAGACTTGAGAAAATTTCTCAGGGAACAAGGTGCAGAGAGATTGAGGGAGATTCTCAATGTTGCGGAGAGATATCAGGCAGCCCAGTCAGAAGTAGCTGGCATTAAAAAGAAACCAGTAGAATATAAAACCCCACATACTCAGACTAAGCTTGACAATAGAGAACAAAGCCCTAGGTTTAAACCAAATTATGATAGGCAAAGATATGATCCTAGAGATAGAAACCCTCAAGCAAATGACAAGAAACCTTACAGACCAGAAGGAAGATGATGTAAATTTTGCAAGTTGAACAATCATAACACCCGAGACTGTAAGAAGAAACCTCCATATTACGCTGCATGCCTTAAAACAGGACACAAGGGAAAGAAGGAACAACCTACTGGAAGCAGGAACCTCATCATCCCCCTGTATGTGAAGACTTAGTATGCAATGGGGCAACCATTAGGTGTCTTTATGATACTGGATTAGATTTTGACTCAGTCGTGAGTTCTCACCTAGTGCACCCAGATCAATATACCACGGAAACAGCGGAGATCCAAGGGGCGACGAAGGAAGTGGCAACCATGACACTTCCCATTGCAAAGATAAATGTAAAAACTCGCTATGTGGAAGGTGTGATTAGAGCAGCAGTGAAAAACGAACCAATCTACCCTCTGATATTGGGGTGTAGATATGTGTTTTTGGGAAGTCCCAAAAGACCAGTGATCATGGCAGCAGTACAGACCAGGTCACAGTCAAGGAAGGAGGAAGAAAACCCAATAAATACTCATTCAGAGGAGATGAGGAAGGCACAGGCTGAGGATAGGTCACTAAAGCCGTGTTTCAGGAAACTCCCAAAAAGCCATACCCCTCCAAACAAAGGAGACTTTTATATGAAGAACAAATTAATGTATAGGAAGACTGGTACTAGATCCACTGGTCATGGACAGCTAGTTCTTCCATCTTCATATAGGGAAAAGGTGATAAAAAGATCACATGTTGCATCAGACGGTGGACATGAGAAAATAGGTACTACATGTCAAAGAGTATCTATGAAATTCTATTGGCCAGGCGTATCTGCGGACATTGCAGAATTTGTGGAGGCCTTTGACCAATGTAACAAGGGAAAGCCCACACTCTGGGAAAATCATCAGGACCTACAAAAACACTACGGTGAAAACAGGCTTGAAAATAACAGGAAAAATAAACATGATAAGGTAGACACGGTGGATAGGAGGACTCCTTTTCACACACAGTCTTCAAATAAACCAGTTAGAATGGCCACTATGCGTATTGTACAAAAAGTGACCTCAACCCAGTCCCACCCGACAATTCCTTGGTCGGAATTCCGGGAACTGGACGAAAATAGAAGAGAGGGAAGTCCCCTCAAACTGAAACTGCGGGGAAACCCAAGTCGGAAAATTTGTAGCAGACAGTTGGTGTGTGATAGCAAATTAAAGGGAGAAAAGCCACCACCACAATACTTCCAATTACATAAACATTAACGGAATGGCACCGGTACCATGGAAAAATTGGTCGGCCACATTTAAGCCATAAAAGGTCCATTGGAAGTCTTATTGAGGACATGGACTGATGAGAAGGCAGAAGAGACTGTAACCTCATCATATCAGTATGTGAACGAGCTGACCACTCGATTAAAAACTGGCTGGAAATTGGCAAATGATAACCTAAGACAAGCCAGGAAGAAACATGCTGCATATTATAATAAGAAAGCCAAGGATAGGGAGCTTGCCGTGGAGAGAAGGTGCTTCTTCTGTTACCCCGCAGTAGCAACAAACTTCAGATAGGATGGCAAGGTCCATACACAGTTCTGGAAAGGGTATCTAGAACTAATTATAAGATAGACAAGAAGGGAAAGGAAAAAGTCTATCATGTGAACCTCCTTAAGAAATACCATGACAGGAAAACCTTGGAAGGGGCACACCTAATGACCTTGGCCATAGCTACTGAGATGAAAAACGCACCTCTCACCTCTTACGAATATCCCTTAAAACCATGCGACACTCCTGCACAGGTAAAGATCAGTAATCATCTGACAAAAGGGCAGAGGGAGAAGATTCAAAAGGTTCTGGAAAAGCATACAGACGTGTTAACGGACAGACCGGGGCACACTAACTTGTTGGAATATGATATGAAACTGCTAGACCCAACACCCATCTGTATGAGAGCCTATACTATCCCATTCGCAAAAGAGAAAGCTTTAAAAGAGGAGATAGATTATCTGTTACAAGAAGGGATTATTTCTCACAGTGAATCTCCTTATAGCTCCAGTGTGGTATTGTTGAGGAAACCATCTGGTGAACATAGACTGTGCATAGATTACAGGAAACTGAATGCTGTCACAGAAAGTCAGGTGGATCCATTACCTGATACTAACCAACTATTTGCCAGGTTGAATAAGGCAAAATATTTCTCAAAACTAGATCTCAGTAAGGGATATTACCAGATTCCAGTGAAGCCTGAGATTCGACCTTATCTAGCTTTTAGCACCTCGGAAGGGCACTATGAATTCAATGTTACCGTTTGGGTTGAAAAACGCTCCGAGTGTGTTCTCTAGAATGATGAGAAAACTATTGGATCCCCTGAAAAACCCATGTATTACAAATTTCATGGATGATATCCTCATCGCTACGGAAACCTTTGAAGAACACGTTAACTCTTTGAATATGCTATTTGATAGACTCAGAGAGGCAAACTTAACTGCTAGACCAACAAAATGTTGTATTGGATGCAAGGAATCGGAATTCTTGGGACATACTGTACATCAGGGAAGCATGACCCCTGACCCTAAGAACCTGGAGAAATTGCAGAGAGCACCCAGACCCCAGACTAAGAAGGATGTGAGATCCTTCGTCTCACTTTGTGGGTTTTACCAAAAATAAATTTAAAATTTTAACTCTGTGTGTGCTCCTCTGACAGATTTAACTCGTAAAGGAAAACCAGATAAAATAGAATGGTCGGTAGAATGTGAGCTGGCATACAATGAGTTAAAGCAAAAACTCACCAGTAAGCCCATATTGAAATTACCTGATTTGAGTCAGGAATTCGTGGTGAGAACGGATGCGAGTAATATGGGATTGGGAGCCACATTATTGCAAAGGTCTTCTTCACCAGACGGAGAATTGAACCCAGTTGCGTATGCCAGCCGCAAATTAAACAGAGCACAACAAAACTACTCAACTGTAGAAAAAGAATGTTTGGTTTTAGTCTGGGCGATAAAGAAATTCCAGATCTATCTGTATGGTAGACATTTTGTGGTCCAAAGCGATCATCAGCCACTAGTTTTTCTGGCCCAGGCAAAACATGGAAATGCACGTTTGTTAAGGTGGTCTCTGCTCATCCAACCTTACTCGTTTACCATTGAGTATATTCCGGGTTCGCAGAACGTTGGGGCAGATTTCTTGAGTAGGCTCCCACCTGCAGAAACCCCGGATCCTCATAAAGCCTAGTTGAGTTAATTTGATCGGGATTGTAACACAGAAGATAAAGCTGCACTAGTGGTGCATGCTTTTTAACAGGGGAGATGTGTAGTAAAGTAACTGCGTGTAACACCCCGCTCAAATTTCCCCGATTCAAAAATCTAGTAACGTAAATTCACAACCTATAAACCACTACTACTATATTTGAAAAATTGCCAAGGGCAAGGTCAAACTTACCGCTAAAAATTGGACAAAATAATTCGAATTTTCCACTATTATAGTTAAAAATCTATAAATAAATTCCATGTTTGACCTTGGTCTCAAGGCCATCGTCAAATCAAACCGCTAACATTTAAAATATAGAATTTGAATTTTCTAACACCAAGCGTAAAAATACCACCCCCCCCCCTTCCCCCAAACACACACGCACACGCTCGACCCTTCACAATAATTATGACGAAAGCCGTAAAGCTTGGCAACGAACCAACTTGTTACCTCGTTTTATAGGAGAGAGAGAAGGTGGATTACAATGGAAATCAAGCCTCACTTGTGCGTTTGAAAAGAAACTTAGATAATTTATTTCTTTATAAATAACAGGGATGTCTTGAAGGGTAGCGCTAATATTGGTTAATATATATCATAAAATTTTCGCTTATAATAAATTATCTGGCCTTAGAAAATTATTTTATTAATATTTTAGTTCTGTGAACAGAGCACTATAAAGTAGAAAAAAATTACCAAGATGAAAACGGGGATAAATGGGTAAAGGAAACCTATATAGGAAGATAGAGGACAGTTGTCCTTTTAATAATCACTTTTAATATTAAAAATTGACCCATTAATAACAAAGATATTGTATAAATAAAAATTGAGACAGACGAACAAACACACTTATCAACTGCTCAATTTGGTTGCGTGAGAAAAGTTAGAAATTTCTTGACACGCGTTCTGATTGGTCAAGGCGTAGAGTAGCTTGGGGCAATAAAATTAACATTTCGCTGGCAACAACCGCCATTTGAAATTAAAACTATCTAAAGCTGACATCAGCGGGAGAGCCTGTGTGACCAAAGCTTTCACCGTCTGGACACTTAAAGCAGTGGTAGAACCCATTAACTGCCAAAGTCAAGCTTATGATATGTGATATTCTTGTTTGAGGGTCATATACCAGCATACCTATTGGTGGCAGGAAACCGGGTGAGGGAAGAAAGTTTGGGAGGAACGCTCAGCCTTGTTGCCGCAGCTACCCCATTTCTTCAGCTCTAAAGCCAGTTGAATGCATATGAGAACCCAAGGGCCAACAGTTGTCACCAGTTTTATAAGTTAAGTCCGTTAGACCGGCACTGAGAGTGTAACATCAATTATTCCACCACAACCATAAGCATAATACTAAATAATAAACTCACCTTGAGATGATGACGAAGACAATCTGTCCAACATATTAACAGTGATACGTACAAGCAGATAGACAGATCAGTGGGTGGAATTCTTACAGTGATCTTTATTCATAGAAACAAGATACTTGGACAGAGTTCCAGTTATTTATTTTAAATAGTGTATATAAACAAATTTATTGAGTTTGACAATCCCTGTCCCCGAAAATTGAGGTACAGGGAAATTAAATTGTAATACATTGTATAATTACCTAAACTTTAACAAAAGTCTTACTCACTTTAATATTATTGAGTTACAGTTCTGTTTACATTTTATTTCGTCCTTATATTAAATACATTACCCTAGACACACTCAGCCACACAACATCACAGAGCCTATTTTACACAGATTGAGATCTGAGAGGTGGCGGATAGGGACTCTGAGAATCATCATCATCAACAATTAGACTCAGGGAACTTACACAGCTTGACCTCACTCTGTTTACCCTTAATTAATAACACCAGTAACCTCATGTACCACAAACGGTTCTGCCCTTTACTCTAGCAGAGAAGCCCCACCCTGATTTATTTCCCCCATTACAGACCCATCAGTGTACACAATGGCATCATCATCCCCAGCATTATCATTTATAAGCTGATCAACTTCCAGCTCTGCTCTCCCATTGGCCCAAGTTCTGCACTCACTACCAAGGCTGATGATGACGTGCCGGTAGCTCATCCAGCTCTCATCTGACTTACTCCACTCTTCTCCCTTGATATATTTTCAACTGTCACCACCTGTCTAATAGTCTCCTCTTCCTTTGCCATCCATGACATCCCCCCTTTATTCTTGCTCCTTTGATGTCAGCTATGTTCCCATGCAGGGGATGCCTTTTGTCTGTGGTTACTCGCATATACGCTTTTACCTGGGCCATCGTATATCTGGATCTAATTGACAGCAATATAAGCATGTGCCTCATCATCACAATGGGGGTATCTCGCGTACAGCCCAAGACTATACGCATCCCTTCGTTTTGAATGCGTTCCAGTCGTTCACATTGTGATATTGACAGCGTGAGTATTCCCAGGCCATACTCGATTACAGACAAGATTAGCTGATGATACAAGAGAAACAGTAGTCTCTTCTCCAGGTGCGCTGCTGCCATTGTTTTTAGGGTTGCCAAACCTCTCTTGCATTTCTGTTTGATGTGATCAACATGGTGCTTATACGATTGCGCACTACCGAATGTTACTCCAAGGTATTTCAACTTGTTCTGCCTTTCAATTTTCTTACCACTGAGAGTAATGTCTGGAAGATCTGCTTTCTTCTTCTTCTTCTTCCTCGTTCCTCCTGAAAAGGACGTTGGTTGCGTTGTGTCCGTTTACAGCGAAGCTGCGATATTTGCGCCTTTCGGCCGACACATCCGACTTTCACACGGCATTTTTTGGGACCGGGTTTGCCGTCTCTCTTCGAACCCCACTCTCTCTGTGTGGTAAAGTGGGTTGTTATAAATATTTATAGGGGACTTAGTGTACTGACTGAGATCAGCTGTGAAGGTATCTGTATCTAATAAGTGTGGTGTATTACAGATGACCTTACTTGCTACCACATTTATACCTCAGTCAGAATTATTCTGGAATATTGTGATGACTACGTTAAATGTCTAGGGTTATGAAAATGATGAAGTGTAAGTCACAACAACAACAGACAGATAAACAATTTAATTTATTCCACAACACTTTACAACACTGTGACACTCACACACATATAACACTCTATAAAACTATCTTAAGTGAGTCAAGTGTTTAAGTTTAAAAATATATGTATTAATTCTTTCAATAATGGGTATCCTGATTCAACTACACAGTGAACCAGGAATCACAATCATATGTAATTACAAGTATTATGTACACAGTATATATATATATATGAACTTTGTATTGACATAGTTTATTATTATTATTCTATGTGTGTAATTTGTGCAGTAGTAATATGAGGTAATACTGGTTTTGTTCAAGCTTGGTTGTTGTTTTTCATCATGACTTCAAGTGTTTGATAATCGTGGAAATAGTATTGGGAAAAGTTCACAGTTCCTATCATTTGAACCAATTAATTGTCCCTCTATGTTTAATAAACTGTCAAATTTTGAGGGGGCACATAATGTTGAGCTACTCTGGCCACAGAAGCTTATCTTTCGTGATGGCGGCAGGAAAAGACTCCTCTGCTCGATTGCTTCCTGTGTTCTGGAGACACCTCACTGGTCGCTATCTGGACCAAGGAGTATGCTGTCAGCCTCTGGATTCAGCAAAACTCAGACCAGGTGCTGCTTCAGTAACTTAGGACCACAGTCCCTGAAACAAGAAGGTTGTACCTCCTACTTCAGATCTAATTTATAATCTATTTCCACACTGAACACAATACATAACAAACACTGAGTTCAGAGCGGTAGGCCAACTGCTAGCTTCATCTGAAACAATTTACACCAGTATACTCCTCCCTAATGGTTACTACGCCTCTGCAATTCCAGCATTATTTCCTTCTAGTCAATATGATAGGTGTCAGTGTACTATTTGGCAATTCCATGCAGTTTTCTTTTCTCCGACACGTTCTGTTCAGGTTGGAGCACTATCTAGGCCTTGCCTCATGTTGGCTACTGAACCACGCACATATACAGACATAAATTATCAATTTACATTCAATTTTCATTAAAAAGATATCGAATATATCAAGCTTACCACAATTCATGGAAATAATACACAGATACGTTGACTGGCGATGAATAATGGCACAAATTCCGATCTGCCTCTGTCCCAGACTTTTATTTAGAAAAATATGATCTGGATCTCAACGCACTGTTTCTTAGTAAGTTTATTTTAAAATGTGGCACTGAGCAGACGCTCCTCATTGACTATATCAGCGGGTCTAACCAATCGGGCCATGTTTACACAGCTTTTCAAAAAAAGTACCCTTACTACCGTTTCCCCTAACAACAAAGAATTAGTATTTGTAGTCCGACTAATCGTGTTTAGCCTTACATTTACTTCTATCCAATCAAATAGGATTTTACATGGTGGCCCATTTCCCGTAAAATAGTGGTTTCAAAACATGCCACTGTGCGATTATTTTTTTGGTGTTGTCTGACACCCTCACTATTTTCTTTTGGCTATAATTTGTTAATTCCTAGACTATTTGCGTAACACTTAACATATTCTTTGTCAGCAAGTCCTAAGGAACCCAAATATATAAGTTTTAATGGAGCTAAGTGGCTGCGTTCAAAATATGCATTTTCTAGGATAGTCGTGCTGTTGCCACCTCCTCACTTCCAAACTTTAGGGTGTCTGCTGTACTGTCAGACTAATGTCAGGAGTCTAGACATAAAACAGTAGAATGTCATGTTTCCTAATAAGCGTTTTTCAGGTTTTTAAACCTAACTCTCGTATGGGTAGTGTTTTTTATCACTGTCGATTTGAAAAAAAGCTAGTGCTTCATGCCTTTCGCGCGGGGAGGGTATTAATTGTATATCGCGCGACGCGTGTTAGTGTTACATGCGTTCCTGCTTTCAGCCCTCCCTCTCTCTATCCTAAGTTCATCTGTCTTTCCGTTTATGTTAACGTAGTGTAATTAATGCTAGTATTAATTTAGGTCATTAATCAGCTTGCGTATCTCAAGGTTTTCTTAGAAATGCAGGACACGTTTTATTGTAGAAAGCGTGTAGTGATGCAGTAGGCTTTACTATCAACGTGAAACGTTACAATTTGCAGACGAAGTAGAAAACAAGGGGATTTTTGTACGCCATTGTGACAGCACTGTACTTTTACCATTTCTCTTTCCTTTTATTGAATTTATGTGTTAGGCTTTACATTTACCTTTTAGTTTATATATGTGTATTTAGAATGTCTCACGACACATCCTCCCCTCTTAAAACAGACGTTATATGTCAGTCTATAATTCTATATACACATAGAGAAATTTATTATTATTTCTGGGGCTTACGTTGATTCTCATCACACGGATGGCGGCATAAAAAATCCGCTCCCAGATTTGTCTTTCCAGATATATACTCTATGCTAAACTCAAATGGCTGCATAAGTAAGGACCATCTGAGTAACCGAGAATTTTCATGCCTAGCCTGCGCTAGAAACGACAAGGGTTTGTGATCCGTTTGCAACTTAAATGCCTTCCCATACAGATAAATATTGAATTTCTTTATCGCCCATATTACTGCAAGACATTCTTTTTCGCTAGTTGAGTAATTGGTTTCAGCTTTATTCAACTTTCTACTAGCATATGCCACTGGGCTTAATTCCCCATCCAATGCATCTGATTTCTGTAGCAGAGTCGCACCTAACCCAATATTACTGGCATCCGTCCTTACAATGAATTCTTGACTTAAGTCAGGTAGTTTCAAAATAGGTTTGCTTGTAAGCTTTTCCTTCAATTCCTGGTAAGCCAATTCACATTGTGGTGTCCATGTAATTCGATCTGGATTTCCTTTACGGGTCAAATCAGTTAACGGTGCACATATGGAATTAAAGTTTTTGATATACTTTTGGTAGAAACCACATAATGAGACAAAGGATCTCACGTCTTTCTTGGTTTGTGGTCTCGGGGCTTTCTTTAGTTTCTCTAAATTCTTGGGGTCAGGGGTCATGTTTCCCTGATGGACTGTGTGTCCCAAGAATTCTAATTCTTTACATCCAACGCAACATTTGGTTGGTCGGGCTGTTAAATTCGCTTCTCTAAGTCGATTAAACAGCATGTTCAGAGAGTCAATGTGTTCCTCAAATGTTTCTGTTGCTATAAGGATATCATCCATGAAATTTGTAATGCATGGATTATTCAGAGGGTCCAATAATTTTCTCATCATTCTAGAGAAGACACTAGGTGCATTCTTCAATCCAAATGGCAATCTGTTAAACTCATAGTGTCCCTCTGAGGTACTAAAAGCTAGGTATGGTCTAACTTCAGGCTTTACTGGAATCTGATAGTATCCTTTACTCAGATCCACTTTTGAGAAATATTTAGCTTTATTTAGCCTGGCAAACAACTGATTTGTATCCGGCAATGGATCCACCTGTCCTTCTGTAATAGCATTCAGTCTCCTGTAATCTATACAGAGTCTATGTTCTCCAGAGGGTTTCCTTAGGAGTACCACACTGGAACTATACGAAGATTCACTGTGTGAAATAATTCCTTCCTTCAACAAATAGTCTATCTCTTCCTTCAAAGCTTTCTCCTTAGCAAAAGGAATCGAATAGGGTTTCATACAGACAGGTGTGGGGTCTATCAGCTTCATATCATATTCCAATAAGTTTGTATGCCCCGGTCGGTCTGTTAACACCTCTGTATGATTATCTAGAACCTGTTGCACTCTCTCTTTCTGATTTTTCGTTAAATGTGTACTGATTTTCACCTGTGCCGCTGTCTCACAGGGGTGTAATGGATATTCAAATGATGAAAGTGGTTCCTTTTTCATCTCCATGGCAATGGACAAGGTCAACAAGTGTGTCTCTTCCTGATTTTCTCTTTCCAAATATTTCTTCAGGAGATTCACATGATAGATTTTTTCTTTCCCCTTCTTGTCTATCTTATAATTGGTTCTAGACACCTTCTCTAGAACTGTATATGGACTTTGCCATCCAATCTGTAACTTATTCTGACTACCGGGGAGAAGAAGCAGTACCTTCTCTCCCACAGCCAAATCTCTGTCTTTAGCTTTCCTGTTATAATAGGCAGCATGTTTCTTCCTGGCTTGTTTCAAATTTTCATTGGCAAGTTTCCAGCCAGTTTTTAAACGAGTGGTCAGCTCATTCACATATTGGTATGAGGATGTAATATTTTCCTCTGCCTTTTCATCAGTCCACGTTCTTAACAGCGTTTCATATGGACCTTTAATTTTGTGGACCTATTTGTCCATGCACCGGTATGGTCTCTTCCACTCGAAGCGCTATAGTGATGATTTTTCTTCCCAGAATTATCATGCACAAAACGACCGCTACCAATTTTTCTTTTGGGGCTTTCTCCCCACTTAGAATTCTGGATGAGAGATTTCCTCTCTACATCCTCTTCCTCCAGTTTGTTTAAGTCCGATTGAGGGATTTTCGGCTTATCCTGGGGTAAGACATCTTTTTGCACTCTCTGCATAGTGGCCATTGTAAAACAGTTAATTGAAGCTTGTCCGTGAAAAGGGGCTTCCCATTCCATTTGGTCCACTTTATTTAATTTATTTTTCTTTTCAGTGTTAGGCCTGCGTTTGCCCCGTGGCGTGTCCAGGTCCTGATCAATGTTCCCACGTGTGGGTGTTCCCTCATGTGCTATGCTACACCTTTCTACAAAATTCTCAATGTCCCACCTTGCCTTGGGCCAATAATAATTGTGAGCCACCTTTTGGATGATGGTACCAATTTTCTCATGGTCCCCATCTTTTTTCACATGTAGGCTCCTTATTAAGTCTGCCCTATATGTCTTTGGAAGAACCAACTGTCCGTGACCATTGGATCTAGTTCCGGCCTTCCTGTACATCAACTTGTTTTTCATGTAAAAATCTCCCTTGCCTGGAGTTGTATGACAAGTTGACAATTTCCTGAAACAAGGCTTGAGGGTCTTATCCCCAGCCTGTGCCTTCCTCATCTCTTCTGGAGTGGTATCTATCAGGATATCCTCCTCCTGTCTTGAGGTCGACCTGACCTGAAGGGTGGCCATATACACAGGTTTCCTTCTACAATGGTCAGTGTCATGATTGTTCATCTTACAATTTTTACACCATCTCTTTCCTTGGTTGAAAGATTTTCTTTCATCATATTTCCTTTCATCGAATTGTGGGGTTTTATTTTTATTGTCGTACCGTGGCCTATCAAACTGGTGCTTACCTTTGTTTTGATCTCTAGGATCAAATTTATTAAAGTTCTGTGGTGCCCTAAAATTATCTACCTGTTTCTTTTTATTACCTGATACCTCTGCCTGAGCTGCTTGATACCTTTCAGCTACATTTAGTAACTCACCCAGCCTCTCTGCACCTTGTTCCATGAGAAACTTTCTCAGGTCTGGAGCCATGGACTCTCTTAATTGTTCTATAAGGACCATTTCCTTAAGATCTTGGGTTTTCCCCAGAGAAGTCCATTTCTCCAAGTATGCCTCTAACCGTGCAGAGAACTGGTGATAGGTTTCACCTGACAGTAGTTTAGCATTCCTAAATTTTTTCCTATAAAATTCTGCGTTCTTTTCATATCTTAACAAAAGAGCCTGCTTTAGCATGTCATAATTTTCTTGATCACCTCTGCTCATTTTGGCAAAAACTTCATAAGCTGCCCCACGAAGACCTTGAGATAACTTTAAGCTCCACCTTTCTCTCTCTAACCCATACGTGGTAGCTATAGCACGTTTCACTAGCTTTGCCCAACTTCAAAATGCTATATCTCAGCGAATATATAACGCATATAAGTGAAATTTTGTGTGTGAATTTAAAATGGTATAGACCCTAAGAATTAAATTTTTCATTAAAATGCAGCCATTGATTTCAATTTTCGTTTCTTTGCGATATAATATCAAAAGTCTACGTGCCAACACACATCACACACACACATTTTGAAATGTCTACAGTAAATTATACGACATCATTTGCACATAATTGGTTTATCAAACAATTGGCATGTTTTTAGCGTGAAATTGCGTGAAATTGCACTTCTTGAACACAAAACAGTTCATATCCGGTGTTACTCACACATTATCAATCAGTGGCGTGTCTACAAAAAGTATTGTGTGGTTCAATAGGAAAATGAGTCAGCGAGTACATTTTATGACATTACAGCTAATAACAAAAAGGATTTTTAAGTTTTTCTGCAATGAAGCTACTCGTGGAAAACTATATCATCATCATCATCAGTTGCCATCTCCACAACGAAGGTTGGCTGTAATGGATCTCCAACGTCTTCTGTCTCTTGTCTTGGTGGTGCACTCTGATAGACTCTTTCCTGTCCATCTCTTGATGTTGTCTTCCCACTTATAGCGCCGTCTTCCCCTTGCACGTTTGCCTTCAACTCTCCCTTCTGTTATGGTCTTCTGCAAGGTGTTATGCCTTTTTATGTGGCCAAAGTATTTTAGCTGTCGAACTTTGACCTCCCTCATTAGTTCTCTTTTCATACCTAGATTTTCTAGGACCTCCTTATTCAAACCCACAAAAGAGGACTATTCATGCCTTGGGGATAATCAAACGATCATTGCACCGCTGGATACTGCATCTGAAATGTCTAATTCCAGTGTTTTACACACGAAAATTAGGCCAAGAGTGGTGGATAATTTTGACAGAGAATTGATCCGCAGAGAAATTTGCAATATGTTTCACAATAATGAGACAGTGACTTTAAGGAAATTGAAAATTTGGTTAAGAAAGAATAATGACATTGATATTTCCAAATCTACGCTATGGAGGACTATTATGAGTTTGGGATTCACTTTTAGAAAATATGTTGGCGGTAGAAACCTTATTTGCGAGAAGCCTCAATGAGAAGCAAATATTTACGCGAGGTCAGAGAAATGAGAAGAGATTGTTATGATTTTGTGTATTTAGATGAAACTTGGATCAATGCGCACCACAGTAATGAACGAGAATGGCAATCATCTGTTGGGACAACTAAGAGACTAGTACCAAGCAGCAAAGGACAGCGCCTAATAATTGCACATCCAGGAAGCAGCCATCATGGGCTTCTAAATAATACTGAACTCATATTTGTTTCAAAATCCACAGATAATAGGGATTATCATACAGAGATGAATGGCAAGATATTTCAACATTGGATTGTGAATCATGTACTTCCTTCCTTGGATAGACCGTCGTGTTTGATAATGGACAATGCTTCATATCACAACGTTGTGGCACCAGTAGATAAAGTTCCTAATTCATCAAGTACTAAAGGTGTAATAAAGATTTGGCTGACCATAAACAACATTCCATTCAACGAAATGTCCCTGAAGCCTGAATTACTTGGAATTGTAAAAAAGACACAGCATACAAAGATTTTTCACATAGACAAGGCAATCCATGAACATGGTCACAGATGTTTAAGATTGCCTCCTTACCATTCTCACTTAAACCCAATAGAATTAGTATGGGCTAAAATTAAGGAACAGGTAGCAACAGAAAATAGAACGTTCAAATTAAAAGATGTTGAAATACTTATAAAAGCCGCCATCTCCAATATAGCCAGGGATTATTGGAAGAAATGTGAGAACCATGTATTACAAGAGGAAGAGGAATATTGGAAGAATGATGGTTTGTCCTTCATTCAGCCGAGATTGATTATCAATTTCTCAGAGACATCTGATTATGATTCGGATGAAGTTTAATTTCTTTAAAGATGATCTTACCGTTATTTACAAGCACATTAGAGGAGCAACGTTCCATTATGATATTTATGAACCGCAAAGAGGTGATACCTATTGAAATAATTAGATCAAGGAAGGTCCAGTTTGGTAGCGCATTAAATGTCAATGACAAACAATGTCACGAGTATCTCGCATGCAGATCATTTAAGAAATCATCTTCAACGGGTATTCATATGCAACCGTGATGGCCATATTATTGTAATAGTAGACACGCCTATGCCTAATCAATTCACAGAATCTGTGACTGAAGTGGTAAAATTTCTTTTCTCGATACACAATAATTAGTATGCCGACAAAGATCAAAGGATTTCATCCGTTTATGGGAACTGGACAAGATGCACAGATATAAAGTATATATTTGTAGGGTCTAACCCAAAATAACATCGTATGCAAAAAATGGCATTAATACGTTCGACAGTTAATCAGATAATTACATTTGTTTGAGGGCAAAGCTAGTGAAACGTGCTATAATAGTTCATATCTATTCAGATAGCTCTCGATATCATCGTCTTTCTCAACAAAATGATCTAAATGAAAGTTCATAGCTGAGGTTGAGGCTCCCTGACTAGCAGTGGCATCGGAGGCAAAGGGACTGGCACCATTTTCAGGAGCATGGCCTTGAAACTCAAACTCCCTTAGTCGTAACTCATGTTCCCTTTGTAATCTCTTCTCCTCCTTTTCTGCTTCCCTCTCTGCAGCTAATCTCTTGTCTTCCCTTTCTGCAGTCAATCTTCTTTCCTCTGCTTCCAATTTCTTAGCCTCAGCCTCAATCTGCAGCCTCTTAGTCTCAGCCTCAAATTGTAACTTCTTAATTTCCTTTTCAGCCTCTAACTTTCTTTCGGCCTCTTTTTCTAATCTTCTTTCTTCCCGTTCAATATATTTGTCACATTCAGCAGTGACATAAGCAATCATAATTTGCCCGTCCATTCCTAACTCTTTTGCAGACTGCACAGCAGCAGATCGAAATTTGGCCAGGTCCGCCATTTTCTAACAGGTAAATGTATATAATGTCTAACTAAACAATACAATCTGTAATTAATTATCCAAGGACACCACAGGCACTGAGAGCTCAACCTTATTTAATTCCACCCAAGGATACCTTTTAAATTTTTATTATTCCCTGAAGTGAATTACCCCCAATATTTATAATAGGGAAGGATTCAAAATCCCGGACAGGACCCCAATATATGTGGTAAAGTGGGATGTTATAAATATTTATAGGGGACTTAGTGTACTGACTGAGATCAGCTGTGAAGGTATCTGTATCTAATAAGTGTGGTGTATTACAGATGACCTTACTTGCTACCACATTTATACCTCAGTCAGAATTATTCTGGAATATTGTGATGACTACGTTAAATGTCTAGGGTTATGAAAATGATGAAGTGTAAGTCACAACAACAACAGACAGATAAACTATTTAATTTATTCCACAACACTTTACAACACTGTGACACTCACACACATATAACACTCTATAAAACTATCTTAAGTGAGTCAAGTGTTTAAGTTTAAAAATACATGTATTAATTCTTTCAATAATGGGTATCCTGATTCAACTACACAGGGAACCAGGAATCACAATCAAATGTAATTACAAGTATTATGCACACAGTTTATATATATGAACTTTGTATTGACATAGTTTATTATTATTATTCTATGTGTGTAATTTGTGCAGTAGTAATATGAGGTAATACTGGTTTTGTTCAAGCTTGGTTGTTGTTTTTCTTCATGACTTCAAGTGTTTGATAATCGTGGAAATAGTATTGGGAAAAGTTCACAGTTCCTATCATTTGAACCAATTAATTGTCCCTCTATGTTTAATAAACTGTCAAATTTTGAGGGGGCACATAATGTTGAGCTACTCTGGCCACAGAAGCTTATCTTTCGTGATGGCGGCAGGAAAAGACTCCTCTGCTCGATTGCTTCCTGTGTTCTGGAGACACCTCACTGGTCGCTATCTGGACCAAGGAGTATGCTGTCAGCCTCTGGATTCAGCAAAACTCAGACCAGGTGCAGCTTCAGTAACTTAGGACCACAGTCCCTGAAACAAGAAGGTTGTACCTCCTACTTTAGATCTAATTTATAATCTATTTCCACACTGAACACAATACATAACAAACACTGAGTTCAGAGCGGTAGGCCAACTGCTAGCTTCATCTGAAACAATTTACACCAGTATACTCCTCCCTAATGGTTACTACGCCTCTGCAATTCCAGCATTATTTCCTAGGTGTCAGTGTACTATTTGGCAATTCCATGCAGTTTTCTTTTCTCCGACACGTTCTGTTCAGGTTGGAGCACTATCTAGGCCTTGCCTCATGTTGGCTACTGAACCACGCACATATACAGACATAAATTATCAATTTACATTCAATTTTCATTAAAAAGATATCGAATATATCAAGCTTACCACAATTCATGGAAATAATACACAGATACGTTGACTGGCGATGAATAATGGCACAAATTCCGATCTGCCTTTGTCCCAGACTTTTATTTAGAAAAATATGATCTGGATCTCAACGCACTGTTTCTTAGTAAGTTTATTTTAAAATGTGGCACTGAGCAGACGCTCCTCATTGACTATATCAGCGGGTCTAACCAATCGGGCCATGTTTACACAGCTTTTCAAAAAAAGTACCCTTACTACCGTTTCCCCTAACAACAAAGAATTAGTATTTGTAGTCCGACTAATCGTGTTTAGCCTTACATTTACTTCTATCCAATCAAATAGGATTTTACATGGTGGCCCATTTCCCGTAAAATAGTGGTTTCAAAATATGCCACTGTGCGATTATTTTTTTGGTGTTGTCTGACACCCTCACTATTTTCTTTTGGCTATAATTTGTTAATTCCTAGACTATTTGCGTAACACTTAACATATTCTTTGTCAGCAAGTCCCAAGGAACCCAAATATATAAGTTTTAATGGAGCTAAGTGGCTGCGTTCAAAATATGCATTTTCTAGGATAGTCGTGCTGTTGCCACCTCCTCACTTCCAAACTTTAGGGTGTCTGCTGTACTGTCAGACTAATGTCAGGAGTCTAGACATAAAACAGTAGAATGTCGTGTTTCCTAATAAGCGTTTTTCAGGTTTTTAAACCTAACTCTCGTATGGGTAGTGTTTTTTATCACTGTCGATTTGAAAAAACGCTAGTGCTTCATGCCTTTCGCGCGGGGAGGGTATTAATTGTATATCGCGCGACGCGTGTTAGTGTTACATGCGTTCCTGCTTTCAGCCCTCCCTCTCTCTATCCTAAGTTCATCTGTCTTTCCGTTTATGTTAACGTAGTGTAATTAATGCTAGTATTAATTTAGGTCATTAATCAGCTTGCGTATCTCAAGGTTTTCTTAGAAATGCAGTACACGTTTTATTGTAGAAAGCGTGTAGTGATGCAGTAGGCTTTACTATCAACGTGAAACGTTACAATTTGCAGACGAAGTAGAAAACAAGGGGATTTTTTTACGCCATTGTGACAGCACTGTACTTTTACCATTTCTCTTTCCTTTTATTGAATTTATGTGTTAGGCTTTACATTTACCTTTTAATTTATATATGTGTATTTAGAATGTCTCACGACACTCTGCCAGACTGCAGTGATGCAGCCTGTTTCCAGGACCACCACTTGGAGGTGGAGTAGGGTCTTGGTCAGCTCTGGTTCGCTGACCCTGAAGCAAGCAGTCAAGCTGTGAGTCTCTGACTGCATTCATCTCTCTTGATGCGTCTTCGGTCCCAGATCTGCTTTCAGTATGGAGTTATTGTTGGGATTTACATTGGAACTGGTTTTGTCGCACCATTTAGAAACTCCCTGAAGTGTCTCATGTATGCTTTTAACCATTTCATGTCTATATGAACCAGTCCTGTAAATGAGCAAGTCATCGGCAAAAGTTAATGTTCGTCCAAAACCTGTTGGTTGGATTGCAGCTATTTTTGCTGTTTAGGTGTTAAACAGCACTGGTGATAATGGAGAACCCTGGGGTAATCGCGGGTAAATGTGCATTGGCTCTGATGTCCATGTTCCCAAGCGAAATGCAACTGCTCTCTCAGTTAAGGCAGCTGCTATCCACCTTGTTAGCCACGGGTTTACACCACATTCCATTTCACAGTCCACCAAGGTTGCAAAGTCAACACTGTTGTAAGCATCCTCTAGGTCAGTTGCCACAGCCACCGTTTCTTGTTTACCATAGAAACCCTCATATGCATCGTACGCAAATGTCCCAGCGTTACCCTATGTTACTTTTATTGGTCTATAACTGCCCAGGGTGTCAGGGAGGATGTGTGCATTTTCAAGGTGATTCATTAATTGTCTCGCCACTATCTTCTCAAGTAATGTGCCGTAGACATTCTGCAATGTGATGACTCAATAGCTGCTACGCAGTGTGGAGTCTTTACCAGGTTTAGCAAGTGAAAGGGGAAGGCACCATTCAGATATTACCGATTCGATCCACCGATAATCCTATCCTTTCTGTTACATTTCTGTCTCCTAGTTTTCTTTATTTTTCACGAGTGCCTGCCACACACATTTATGTTTATTATTTTGTATATACAGCTTGCCGTTCGTCAGCGTGCACGTAATAATAAAATAGTTAGGTTTATTTGCTGGTTAATACTTTGAAGCAGTGGCGTACTAAGGGGGTGCGAGGGGGCGGAACGCCCCGGGCGACAGCCAGGAAGGGGAGGACATCGGATACAATTATGATAGTACATAGGCCCCCTACTGGTAAAAATGTACTTGCAAGTGTGTTTCTTTATGGGCGGGGGGGGGGGGGGAGTGTCAAGGGCAGGATCCGCCCCGGGTACCAACTACTTTAGGGACGCCTCTGCTCTGAAGGTCTTTTGTATGTCTACTCAAACTCTAATATGACTGACGGACATACGTATAAAAACTGTCTCCCCTGCGGCGGCATCTCTATGGGATACATTTTTTCTTAAACGTGAAAAAAATTTAAAATCTATTATTTCGTCTAATATTGATCTGTTTCATTAATTCTTTTTTTTTCTAGTTTTTCTAGGACTTCATTTGTTTTCTTCTGTTTCCAAAGGATACCCCATTCTTCTGTATGTCCACATTTCTAGGTCCGCCATTGTTTCCCATGTTATGACAGTCAGTGTTCAAATAGAAAACGATAATTGTCAAATACGAAGACTACAGGGTTTTCTTTTTCACTCTGCCAGGTGATCAATCCGGGTATGCAGAGTCACGTGATGAACACAATTATGTTGTTGTGGAGAGAACGCCATTTTTCGCGAAAGCTGGTTGGAATATGTTCGGACTGGCATCAAAATATTCCTTTGCATTAGTTTAATAGATGAAGTATGTCGCTTTGAATGATTAGACCAGTTTTCAAAGGTATTTCTTGGGCTGTGTGCAGTTATAGTAGTGTGGAACATTATTACTGTGAATTTGATGGCGAGTGAAGTTCAAGTTGCCAAGTACCATCATATAGTACATGACTTCAATGAAGGCCTTGTATTAGATCAAACCTGTTCTGGGGTTTGGAATATGGAAGAAGACGATTTGGCTGATCAGTTGAAGGACGACAGTTTCAAAAAGCGTGTGGAAGTGCTTGAGCAGTTGATTATTACTGTCAAGCGAAATGGCGGCCGTCTTCCCTATGCCGATGGGGACACAATCTTCAGAAGCCTCAGTTTGGCCTTATCTGACTCAAACTGGGAAATTCGGAACAAGTGCATACAGTTGCTGCAGGAGATCATCCCACATCTTGGAGATGACATTGACAAATGCATGTCCCTGGTGTTAAATAAGATGATTGCCAATATTGGTGATAGTAAGGTAACTGTACGCAGAATGGTTGTTCAGGCCTTACATGCATACATGAAATATACCATTGATCTCTCAGCCCTGTTTGATGCTCTTGTAAACATTGGCTTAGAAAATGAAAATCCAGCAGTTAGGAGAGAAATGGTAACAGCATTGCCAATGTTGCTCACAAAAGATTTTGTTAATCAGGACCTATCCCAGATTATCACCTCTCTTGCAAAGAAGCTGCTTGACACATCAGTGGAAGATAACTTGAAAGATTGCTCACTTTCTACCTTGAACAAGATTGAAAGCATGGTCGGAGAGAGGATGTTTTCAGTGTATTTAAAAAATCTTTCTTTGCCATTACAAAAGTACTATCTGCAGTTATCAGGCAAATATGATGCTGGATATTACAATATTGAAGGTGATTACTACAGCATTGGAAACATGGTTATGCATCAAGGAATGATGAATGGTCGAATTGACTACAGAAGGGGTTACGTAGAAGAAAGTTGGGAATTTGGTGTGGTTCCTAGTCATATCCTTATTAGATTAAGTGATCAGAAAGATTTCCGCACTCGAGCTCAAGCAGTGGAGGATTTAAAAAATGTTATAGTGAACACAACAAATTATGAAGTTTCAGCAAGTCTTATGCCATACATGGGCTCATTTATTAATTTCTTGAGTAACCTGCTGGATGACTCAAATTTCAAGATTATTAATGTCACTTTGGAAATTATCCTTAGCTTGGTGGAGAAGTTGGAAAGAGGTACAAAAAACTTTCTGGAGGCCCTAACTTCAGCTCTTTTAAAAAGAATGGGGGATAATAAAATCGTGATCAGACAACTTGTAATGAGCATTGTGATTAAGATGATGCAAAGTACATCACCTATGGATGTGATATCAGTTATCAAGGATAATCTTCAGCACAAGAATTCTAGAGTGAGGCAAGAAACCATAAACTTCATAATTGCAGCTCTCCTGACATTCCCTAGCAAGGATTTTGATATGCCAATAATCTGTAAGTCTGTAGGACCTACTCTTACAGATGTCAAAAGGGCAGTGAGGCAGGCAGCCTTGGAATGTTTTGCCACTCTGGCGCAGGTCATGGGTCCAGGTCAGCTGCAGCCGCTAGTATCTGCTGTTGATGAAGTCGAACTGTGCACAGATGGGGAAGGTTTAATGGCCGCTGTGCAGGCAAGGCTGGCCCGAAAACAGCTTCCTAAGTTAACGAGTGACGGCCTAGTTGAGTATGCAACCCCAACTCCAACTTCAGCCACTGTACGCTCATCCTCATCACAACAGAGTGCCGATACCGAATGGATCTTGGCTGTTGGTGCTGGGGTTTCAGGTGCTGCTAGGACATCTCGAGCAGATGTTGTAGATATTGGATCAGCATCCACATCAGCCAGGTCAACTCCAACTGGCTCAGATATCTCTGTACTGGCTTCTGCTCCAAGGCCATTTATGAGTGCAGGAAGAGGAAGAAACAAGCTCCCATGGGAAGAGAACAGAGATGAGAGAAGTGGGCAATACAGCAATTTACCAAACTCAATGTACAGCCAGGTAAATATACTTCATACATGTCCTTCATTGAAACTGGTTTATCAAGAACATTTTTTTAAAATGCACAATTGCTGCTTATTTAAGAGTCAGTCATATAAAAAGGTAAATTTTATGTTTAATTTTGTTACAGTTTAATGTGACTCAAGGCTTCTGTTCCCATACAGGCTTCTTCAGTATTCATTCATTTCATTCATAACCCTCTACTCCCAAAGGAGCATATGCCTTCAACAAACACATGCCAAGTCCTCCTGTCACATGCCATCATCTCAAGTTCTTTCCACGTTATCCTTATCATTTTCACCTCTGTTTCCAGCTCTCTTCTCAATGTGCTTCTTGGTCTACCTCTGCTTCTCTTGCCCTGGGGGTTCCAGAACAAGGACTGCCTTGTAATGCTATCAACAGGTTTCCTCAGTGTGTATCCTATCCATCGCCATTGTCTTCTTCTCATCTCTTGTTCCACTGGCACTTGTCTAGTTCTTGTCCTCAGTTCCACGTTGGTAACCTTGTCATACCATTTTAATCCCTCTATTCTACGCAAGCACCCATTTATGAAAGTCTGTAGCTTTTTGGGAGTTGTCTTTGTTGTTCTCCATGTCTCAGAGCCTTACAATAGGACTGACTTCACATTTGAGTTGAAGATTCTTATTTTCGTGTTGGATCCTATTTCTCTTGATCTCCATATATTTCCCAATGCAATGAAAGCTCCTCTTGCCTTTTGTATTCTTATTTCGATATCGCTGTCTGTCCCTCCAACTTTGTCTATATTACTGCCAAGATATGTGTACGATTCTACATCTTGTATTGGTGTTTCTTCAAGTTCAACCCTGTTATCATTACTTGCATTTATTCTCATTATTTTTGTCTTTTCCCTGTGTATTTTCAGACCCAATTGCTGTGACCTCTCATCGAGTGTTTTCAATTTGTCCTGCATCTGATTACGGTTATGGGACAGAAGAGCTAAGTCATCAGCAAAATCCAGATCATCCAACTGCTTAGTCAGAGTCCACTGGATTCCATTTCTGTTGTGTGTTGTCGATGTTCTCGTAACCCAGTCTATTGCTAGTAAGAAAAGAAATGGAGACAAGAGGCATCCCTGTCGCACTCCTGTTCTTATCCCAAACGGTTCTGTAAGCTGTCCTTCATGAAGAACTCTGCATGTCCTTATTGGTGGTTTCTGTTGTTATCCATGCTTTTTGTTGTCGTTCCCTTTTCCCCAGTATTTCTTCACATGTCTCATTCCATACCGTTTTGATTTGCTGCCAATAGTCTTCTGTATTCTCTGCATCTTCCAGCTGTTGGAGCACCTGGAATTTGTTGGATATTGTGACCGTAAATTTGTCTCTTGTTTCTTGATTTCTTAGATGTCCTACATTAAATTGTTGTCTATAATTTTGCATTGCTGCATATCTCTTGAGTTTCATTTTTACTTTGGCTATCAGAAGGTGGTGGTCTGATGCCACATCTGCTCCTCTATATACCTTTACATCCTGCAATGATGATCTAAACTTCTTGTTTATGCATATATGATCAATCTGATTTTCTGTTCTATGGTCTGGTGATATCCATGTTGCCTTGTGTATTCTCTTATGTGGAAACATGCTTCCTCCTATAGCCAGTTAATTTGAAGCACAGAAGTTTGAGAATAGTTCCCCATTTTCATTCATTATTCCTAGCCCCTATTTTCCCATGACTTCTTCAAAGCCGGTGTTGACTGTACCTATCTTTGCATTCATGTCACCCATCAAAATTGTGATGTCTCTTCTTTTTACTTTTTCCATAATTTTCTGTAGTCTAGTATAAAATGCTTCTTTCACAGACTCTTCATTGTCATTAGTTGGTGCATAACATTGGATGACATTTACATTTATTTTCTTTTTAGCTGTTTTAAAAGAAGCAGTTATTATTCTGGATCCAATGGCTTCCCATTCAATGAGTGCTTTCTGTGCTTCTTTAGATAACATAAGAGCTACCCCTTCACTGTGGTGTGAACTTTCGTCTTCATGTCCTGGGTACAGCACCAATTCACCTGTGATGAGTTTCTTCCTGTCTACCCCCTTCCACTTTGTTTCACACAGTCCCAGAACCTCGATTTTATATTCCCTCATCTCTGCTGCTACTTGTGCCACTTTCCCTTGTTCGTTTAATGTCCGAACATTCCAGGTGCCAAATCTGGAAGTTCTCCTAGAAGAAAGAAGGTTAGTCAGCAACACATACTCCTTTCGGCTTTCTCTGTGTTGCATCATACGCCTCCCTGCGAGAGGACCTTCCCCTGTCTTGGATGGCTGTGTTTTATTTTCTTTAATTGACTTGTCCATGTTTGTTGAAGTTTTTTGTGGTTTAAATTTTTTACATGATGGGGTAACCGGCCCCATGCCCAACCCTCCTTAGTTGCTTTCTACGACATGCTTGGCAAGGAACAGTGTTACTATTCTTTGCTCCCTTTCGGGCCCCGGTAACACACGGGGTATTAATTATCCCTTATTCTGCCATTAACATCCCAGAGACACACTCACACAGAATATACTATTTGCTTCAGTAATTACTGCATCAGATCATGCACAGAGTACACTACTTTCTTTACGGTCTTTGCTGTGCATTCTTTATCCTAGAAATATTTCTTACGGACTGATTACATTCAAGAGATAGATTGTTGAATGAAAACCAGTAGATAATGGGATCTCATTGGTAGAGCTAAAAAAAAAGATGGTCTGAAATAGTGGTAAGCAACCTAACACTCTGTATTCCACAGGGAACAGAGAGGATGGATTGTGATGATGATGAAGGAAATTTAGTGGCAGTTTAGATTTATTTGGATCTGGATTTAAAAATATAAGTTGTTGTTATTTAACTAGGAGCTGCTGAGATTCTCGCTCTTTAGCAGCCAATACCAAGTTGAAGACTCCTTAGTATTATCTACACTGTAGATCTAGGCTTTTTCTGTGGCTTTTCTGCCATTCCGAAACTTGTTGAGTTGAAGTCATGAGCGAAGGTCATGGAAAACCAGAGACTAGGGAAGCAGCCCCGAACAAATGCATGCTGAAGACGGATGCACTGGGCGGCGCACAACGTAGTGCAACGCAAATTGCCTTGAGATGACAGACACAAATATGACTCAACGAGATGGTGCTCAACCCAAGGAGACCCGCCAGGTGGGAAGAGTGCCGGACCCCTTGCCTCGACGGGGTCCACCCAAAGGTGCAGCAAGGGCGCGGAATATTAGGGAAAATGAGACTGGCCAAAACACCCAGGAAAGAACACTCAGTATACTCCAATGGAATGCAGAAGGTGTCCTAAAGAAGAAACTCGCTAAAAAATTACACAATGAACAAAACAAATTGACATAGCCTGCATTCAAGAAACACACCTAAACTCAAACCACAGATTTTTTGTAAGAGGATATGAAACCTTCTGGCTTGATAGAGAGGGACACAAGGGAGGAGTACTCATGTTAATCAGAAACTCCTTGCCTAGCAGAGAGCTTTCTGTTGCTACAAATGGTCAGGCAGAAATTATAGGAGCTGACATCACGATAGATGACGAGACCATTAGAGTGTACAATCTATACACCCCCCCCCCCCAGATAGAGATCTTTCACTAGCCACAATGGAGATTAGGCACACCAACTGCCTGGTTGTTGGTGATTTCAACAGCCATTCAGAAAGGTGGGGTTACACAGAGGCCGATACCCGTGGCATTGAGGTAGAGGACTGGGAGATTGACTCAAATATGCAACTTATCAATAGAGCAGATGATACACCCAGCTTCTACTCAAGAAGATGGCAATCAACCTCAACACCCGACCTTGCCTTCTCAACAGGAGACATCAACCAAAAGATCGAACGCATTGTGCTCAACCAATTGGCAGGCAGTGACCACAAACCGATCAAACTAATGATTAATATGGAACATACACTCCACTTCCATAAGCCATTACCCCGCTGGAACTACAAAAATGCCAACTGGAACAAGTTCTCAGCACTGACAGATGAATACTGTGGCTTGATAAACACCCAAAACAAAAGAATTGGAGAAATAGCTGACGGATTTAATAAAGCAGTTCTGAAAGCTGCCCTAGAATCAATACCACGAGGGGCAAGAAAAGATTATAAGCCGTACTGGACAGAAGAACTAAAAGAACTGGAAGAACAGGTAACAGAGGCCAGACATGTAGCAGAAAAGGACAAAACAGTTGAGGCAAACATCGCCTACAATGCTATCTCTGCAAAATACAGGAAAACGTTAAAATGTTCAGCCAAAAATAGCTGGATCAAAACAACAGAAAGTCTTAACCTCGACAAAGATGGAAGAAAATTATGGAGGCTCGCCAAAGCCTTAAATGAGGAGGAATGCAAAAATATGGAAATAGCCCTACAACAAAATGAGAAAATACTCACAAAGAAAGAAGCAGCAAATGTCTTTGCTCTAAAATTCTCACATGAGAGCCAGATAAATGTTCCACCTGACAGAAAACAGGAAATTATAAAAGAGCAAGAACTTTACCAAAATATATCAACTGTTCCAGAAGAGCACATGACAGCTAACCTCACCATGAGAGAGCTAGAGGCAGCCATTGTGTCCCTTAAGCAAAGAAAGTCACCTGGAAAAGATGGGTTAACAAATGACATGCTTAAAGGGCTAGGGCCTAATGCCAAGAAAGCCTTCCTCAAGATTATGAACTATAGCTGGAAGTGTGGAATTGTACCACAGGCCTGGAAAGAAGCAGTACTAGTTCCAATCCTTAAAAAGGACAAAGACCGAATGGACCCCAACAGCTACAGACCCATCAGCTTTCTAAGCTGCACGGGAAAGCTTATGGAGAGAATGATCAATACCAGATTAAGTTCGCACTTCGAAGAAAAACAAATTCTACTGCACCAACAGGCAGGCTTCAGGCAACATAGGTCTACAGAGGACCAAGTCACCTACATTGCACAGGAAATCGAAGATGCTTTCCAAGAAGTAAAGCGCACATTAGCAGTCTGGGTAGACATGGAGAAAGCATTTGATAAAGTTTGGAAAGATGGGCTAAGAGTTAAAATGCTGAAATATGGAGTCTGTCGAAAAATGTATAGCTGGATCAGTCACTATCTAACAAACACAACAGCTAGAGTGCAGGTGCACGGACAATTAATCAAAAAGACTACAATGGAACATGGAGTCCCACAGGGTGGGGTCCTTTCCCCAACACTCTTCCATATATATATAAATGATATAACAGAAAACATCCACAAGAATGTCCACAACTCCCTCTTTGCTGATGACCTGGCCATGTGGACTTCAGAAGAATACATCACCACAGCAAGAGTGCGCATGCAGGATTCACTGCTAGCCCTTGAAAGTTGGTCCAGAAAGTGGTTGCTCAAAATCAATGAACAAAAAACAACACACACTATTTTTACCTTGTCAAACAAACTACAGCAAGCAAAGCTACAACTAAATGGGCAGGTAGTACGGGAAGATGAAACACCAGCATACTTAGGAATCACACTGGACCGCTGAATGATGTAGAAATCACAGATAACCAAAATACAGCTAAGGGCAAAACTTCACATGGCCATCATGAAAAAGTTAGCTGGTACCACATGGGGTGCGGATGAGAATATCCTCAAAAAGCTGTACACAGGCAGAGTCAGACCTGCTATGGAATATGGCATCACAGCTTGGTCGACAGCAGCAAAGTCAAATTTTGACAGATTAAACAGACTCCAAAACCAAGCAGCACATATTATAACAGAGGCCCTAAAGTCCACAAAAATCAACCATATGGAAAACATTACAGGGCTACAGTCAATGGAGGACAGACGTGACAGCAGAGTCCTACAACAAGCTGAAAAATTTAAGAGACTCGAAGGACACCCCATGTTCCAAAGAATGAATAGGCTAGGAAGAGGCAGGCTCAAGCGAACTAACTTTGTGGCTCAAGCAAAAGAAAAAAATTAGCAAAAATACCATGCTAGCAAGCTCAGTTGCAAAGAAAATACCTACAAGCACAACTATCCCACTGTGGAAAATAAGATGCTTTCCTGAACTAAAACCTGATATTCCAGGCATTGAAAGTAAGGGAACACAGACAGAAACACAAAGAAAGTGTATAGCAACCAAGTATAATGACCAAAAATTTCCAGCAAAGCTTTGGACACATACATATACTGATGGTTCAGCAAAAAAATGCAGTTGAAAATGGGGGTGCTGGCATCCTCATAAAATTAAAGAATAGAATCCACTCTATGGCAATTGCCACTGGTAAATACTGCAATAACTTCAGTGCTGAAGCAGAATCCCTGAAACAGGCAGTGGAACCTCTTATTGAATGCAAAGCACAGGCAGAAAAACAGATAGTAATCTTTACAGATGCCCTCTCAGTAATATCAGCGCTGAAGAGCCACCATGCTAAAGGATTGAAAGATCTGATAATCTCCCCTGAAAGACTGGCCAAATGCTTCAACAAGTGCACAATCCAGTGGATACTAGCCCATTTCAACATACCAGGAAATGAGGAGGCAGATAAACTTGCTAAGGAAGGAGGTGCCTTACAACAAAATGATATAGAGACAACTTACACAATCGCAAAGACTACTATAAAGGCTAAATTCAAGTCCAAATGGGAAAGAGAGCACCCGGGCCATTTGAAAAATGATGCATATCATCAACTATCCAGGAAAGAACAGGTCATAATTTTTAGGCTACGGACTGGACACAACAGATTGAGATACCATCTATACCACAAATACAAAATTGGTGCAACAGATCTCGGCACCTGCGGTAGCAGCCCGATGACAGTCGAACACCTGCTGGCCATTTTAGCGTTACTCAGTCAGCATCTAAAAGTAGAACTAGTAATGCTGTTGATGGAGTAGCAGCCAATCAGAGAAGAGAAGCGCGCAGGCTGGCCACATCAGTTGAAAGTCTATGTCATTCCTATCGCCAGTCGCGGAGAGAGAACAAGCTGTTGAGATCTGAAGTCTAGTTCAAGCAAGAACATGCCTAGGACTTAAAGTCTACGAACACTGTCTGGGTGTTCAGTAGTATTAAATGTTGATCTGGACAGTATGAGTGATTTTTCAGCATATAAAAAAAAAAAGGAGCTAATAATTCCAGGAACAGAGTTCCTGTCTATTCTGGCCCAGTTAAAGCACTGGTCAAAACGATTTAGACCTTCACCCATCACCAGACCTGCCATGCTATGGACTCCAGAAGGAAAACTAAAGCAAGGCTGACCAAAAGCTTCCTGGTGGAGAACTGTGGAAGCAGAGATGCAAAGCATGAACCAGAGCTGGGGCACAACACGAAGGATAGCTACGGACTGAGCAAAGGGGAGACAGTTTGTTGCTGTCCTACAAGACGCCCCGGGCGTGATGGTCACAGATTGCTTTGTCAGTCAGCGGCCAAGCACCAAAGAAGAAGAAAATGACTGCCTGGTAATGATAATTTTATGGCTAAGCTGTACCTGATGCTGTAGAAGACATTTAAAGCTTAAGAGGTTTTTATTCTTTAGAGCTGGCCATTTTCCCTAAAGAGACATGTGTATATACTTGAGTGTGTGTGTATATATTCCACAGTTAGTGAGTTGGAATTCATCATCAATATTGCCCTTCAGCTCCCTGGGGAGCATATGCCTTCATCAAATATCCTTCTATCCATCAGTCTTAAGTCTTTTCTTATCATCCTCGTGCCTTTCATTTCTGTCTCTAATTCTCTTCTTCATGTGTTGTAGCTTCCCTGTACCTCTCCTATCATGGGAACGTTATAATGAAGGACGACCTAGTTATGATACAGCCTTGTTTTATTGTCATTTGTCATATTTATATAATTGACGTTTATGTTCATATTCTTTGGCATACTGTTGTTCACTCTTAATTTAGTGTATTTAAGAAGAAAAATCTAGATTAAAATAAAAAAAAACTGTACTTGCAGTTGATGTGGAATTGAAAATTTCATACTTTAAAACTTACTGAATGAGTTAAAGGGAGTAAGCACAATGTGGCACATATTATGATTAGATATAAGTCAGGACATAATCATTATAAGGTGTATGCACATACATATTAACAAGTGCACAGACATGCCATTATTTGAATTTTTTTATAGCTTATTTGAATAATATTTTGACTTTTGTGTGGGAAGGTTCCGAGAGAAGTGAAGTCAGCTCGTGCTGTGGTGAGTCAGCGTAGTAGAGGTAGTTGATATTTGCTTCACATGCTTGTAGATTTCTGTTATCTTACATTATTAATGGTAGTTTCTTAACTGAATTATCCATTATTCGAAGCATATAGACACAAGCTTTGTTAAGAAGCTCGAATAAACTGTACAGATTAGGTGCTCATTTTCTAGTTTGCATTTTTAATATATTTTTTCTATATCCTTATTTTTTTATTATTTAACTGCCTTGTAGAATATGATAATATTAATTTTATTAATATTCATCTGCGTCATGATCCATTAGCACCCATGGAGCAATGGCCTGTCAATGGTTTTATGAATAATAATCTTATGAATAGTGAATAAATATAGGTCATTAACAGACACAAAGGAGGACACCAGACAACAGAAAATAAATATAAGTGGTAGGCTTACCCAAACGGCACCATCGACATGCTGTGAAAGGACGCACAATCAATTTTGCACCACTTAGAGTGGTTGTTCTGTTGTCTGGTGTTCTTTATGTCCAGCAAATGCCTATTAAATACGTATATTTATGTACTTTAGTTTTATGCCAAGCCTTCCTGTCTTGTGTCATCAACTCATGTTCATCTTTCTTTGTATGTCTGTCTCCATGTCTTTTCTCTGTATGTTTTTGCGTCACCCTCTTTTTTCTTTAATCTTGGGGATTCCAGAACAAAGACTACCTTGTAATGCTATCAGCTTATTTTTTTCTAAATGTGTGTCCTATTGACCGCATTCTCAAATCTGGAACTTGCATTGGACCACTTGGTTAACGTAAAGCAAGCTGATGTCTGATGCTGTTGTCGACAGATATTTTATTTATTGTCCTGTCGATATGCGTTATAAATAACCACTAATAGTTTAATTAAGATACTTCAATAGTTTAAGAAATTATAACACCGGTTAAAAAAATTTTCTTTTTAATTTTAAAGTATATGTGTCCGTGCATGGGTATGTGTGTGTTTATGTCAATCATTAACCTTATAAAGAAAACTTATGTACATGAAATGCAATAGTCTTCATAAAGGACAGTTTACACAACCATTTGAGATACAGGCTGGAGTGCGGCAGAGATGCCTCTCCTCACCATTTCTCTTCTTAATGGCAACAGATTTGGTTAATGAAAACAGCAGTGTATACATGCTTTGAAGGCCAGCACACGACAGCACCTCGACATTTGTCACATTGTACTTCCACGAAGTAGTTTCTTTGTCTCATAACTTTGTTACAGATCTTTATATTGCTGATTGGAAGTCTGGCCTGGTAGAAATTTCTATGGATATTTTCAAGGCACATACATTTCGCATATTGATTTTGCTCTATACTGGAATACGGTTCTTTATTCTGAATCGACAACTGACTGTTAAACCCTTCCAGTTCCACCCACGACTTATTTCAGACATTGCCTGCCATTAAGCCCAAGTTATGTAGTTGATCCCCTGTCTTTGAAAATGTCACATTAGTTCGATATCTTGAGTTGTGTGCTCTATTTTTCAGTAACAGAAGTATGAAATAAACACTCGAAGCTGCTGTCAGAACTAAAGCAATAAGTATTAGGACTTTAGGCACCCAGTGTGTAGCGATATCCGGAATTGTAATTAGTGTTTTAAATGGGACATGCTCAGTAGTACATCGCGTGCATGGTCTGGGTTTTCAGGTTTTTCCAACTCGAATTCTGACGCTAAAAGAGTTAAAATATTGGCAGTATGAGGGGAAAAGTAGCCAGTTGCCATGTAAGAGTGATTGCTATGTAAAGTTTGATTCATTTAGTTTTTTTTTCTTCTTTAAATATGATACGACAATATGAGATAGAGAAACGTATACATCTCGGAAGGAAGAAGAAAGGAGGGAATAGTTAGAGAAGGAATTACAACACCTTGATTGATCTATTCAGTATTTTATGTTTCTCAATCTGTATAATATTAGTTTTCTTTTAATAGATTTTACTCAGATCATTTGCAACACATTTTTTCTGTACTATATTTAAAATATATATATATATATATTTTCATTTATGCATTAATTCTTTCTGTGTCTTTTGTTCACCAAGACATAAATGGATTACTTAGGAATGGTAAATTCATATTCACCCGTTCCCAGTCTGTTTGCATTAAATTAAAAAAAAAAAACAACAGAGTAACAAACCAACCTATACACCTAATAATGTGTTTGTGCAGTGGATTTTTGGGTCAGTAAAAAGTAAAGGAACTCACACAGCAGATACTCCCGAATTGGAGTGAAATGTTAGAGATTTCGTTAGGCTAGTGTACAGCTTTTTGAGGTGAGGTGAGGTGAGTCTTTTCCTTACCTAAGTCAAGATCAGAGTTCGGTACCCATTTACAGCTGGGTAAACTTGAGCCTGGCACAACCAGGTTTCGAACGCCAATTTCGGTAACTTTACAGCGAGAGGCCAGCGATTTAACCGGTCTGCCAATCGAACTCCCTTAATTAAACAAATTGAATCATGAACAATTTTTAAATGATACATTTGATTTCTTTCTTAGTGAAAGATACATTTTCCTTATGTGTTATAAAGATAAATTTGCTCGCCTAGATTTTTATGAAGTTATCTTATTAACCGTCGTAGTAATCTGTAGTGTTACTACATGCCCTCGCGTAGATAGTGTAATTTTGTTTAGTAATGTGTGAGACTTACTGGTGTTTTAATACTGAGAGAGCTCTACTGATGTTTTAGTACTGAGACAAACTTACAGATGTTTTAGGACTGAGAGGGACTTACTTGTGTTTTAGTACTGAGAGAGCCTTACTGATGTTTTAGTACTGAGAGAGACTTACTGATGTTTTAGAATTGAGAGAGACTTACTGATGTTTTAGTACTTAGAGAGACTTACTGATGTTTTAGTACTGAGAGAGACTTACTGGTGTTTTAGTACTTAGAGAGACTTACTGATGTTTTAGTGCTGAGAGAGCCCTACTGATGTTTTAGTACTGAGAGAAACTTACAGATGTTTTAGTACTGAGAGAGACTTACTGATATTTGAGTATAGAGAGAGACTTACTACAGATGTTTTAGGACTGAGAGGGACTTACTTGTGTTTTAGTACTGAGAGAGCCTTACTGATGTTTTAGTACTGAGAGAGCCGTACTGATGTTTTAGTACTGAGAGAGACTTACTGATGTTTTAGAATTGAGAGAGACTTACTGATGTTTTAGTACTGAGAGAGACTTACTGATGTTTTAGTACTGAGAGAGACTTACTGGTGTTTTAGTACTTAGAGAGACTTACTGATGTTTTAGTACTGAGAGAAACTTACAGATGTTTTAGTACTGAGAGAGACTTACTGATATTTGAGTATAGAGAGAGACTTACTGATTTTTCAGTACTGAGAGAGCCCTACCGATGTTTTAGTACTGAGACACTTACAGATATTTTAGTACTGAGAGAGACTTACTGGTGTTTTAATACTGAGAGAGCCCTACTGATGTTTTAGTACTGAGACAAACTTACATATGTTTTAGGACTGAGAGGGACTTACTTGTGTTTTAGTACTGAGAGAGCCCTACTGATGTTTTAGTACTGAGAGAAACTTACAAATGTTTTAGTACTGAGAGAGCCCTACTGATGTTTTAGTACTGAGAGAAACTTACAGATGTTTTAGTACTGAGAGAGACTTACTAGTGTTTTAGTACTGAGAGAAACTTACAGATGTTTTAGTACTTAAAGAGACTTACTGATGTTTTAGTACTGAGAGAGACTTACTGGTGTTTTAGTACTGAGAGAGACTTACTGATGTTTTAGTCCCGAGAGAGCCCTACTGATTTTTTAGTACTGAGAGAGACTTACTGGTGTTTTAGTACTGAGAAAGACTTACTGACATTTTAGTCCCCAGAAAGACTCACTACTAACACTCAGTTACTGTGAGAGATTCCCTGAAGTTTCATATGTTCCAGATTATTATTTTTCTCTCTCCGTTGATACCTGCTGGTAGTGTCGAGATTACAGAAGTTAACACGATATACGGCTTCAACGTTTGAATAGTTTATTTAATTTAAAAAAAATTTAATATTGTTTTTTAATTATTATGTTTCTCTAGTGTGTTACTAAAATGTTGTTGGAATGCGGTATTAAAAAAACAGGGGGAAGGGGGAGAAAGTTACTTTGAAATTGTAAGTTTTATTTAAACCTCTAAAGCACATCATGTTTTTCTTCTTATCAGATTGCTATTTTCAGTAGATAATTTCTTTGTACACTCCCCAAACTAAGGGGAAACAAATACTTTGAAATATCGTGCACATCCAGTGTCGTAGTGAAATAAACCATTGTCTGGTATTTGCAGTTAACTATCATGTATGGTTCTATCTATTTTAACTTTGAACTAAAGTTCTATAAAACTATATTTATAATATCATTCTTGGTAGTAAGTGAGCAGTGATATACGAGGGGCGTTCAGAAAGTAATGCACCACATCGTTTTTCTCAGGTAATAATGAAGATAGAAGCATGAAATTTTGCACACTTCAAATATGGCATGTGTCAGTTATGTGCACCAAATTGCACTGCAACCGGCCAAATAATACGGCTGCCCTAAAACGTTTAAATGGAGCGTGTTAGCAACTTGCGTTATAAGCAGCGAATTGTGATAGAATTTCTCATTGCAGAGAAGGAAACTGTTGTGAACATTCACAAGCGTCTATGTGATGTGTATGGAAGTTTTGCAGTCAACAGGAGTACAGTCAGTCGCTGGGTTCAGAGAATCAAAGAATCAGGAAGTGGAGATACGGAGCTGCTTGATCGGCCGCGCAGTGGACGCCCTGCCACAGCCACCAACGCAGAAATGTTGAAATGCGCTGAGGGCATTATTCTTACTGATAGGCGAATCACTACTCAACAATTGGCCTTGCAGCTGTCAGTCAGCATTGGCAGTGCAAATGCAATTATAAAAACTCTCGGATTTTCTAAGGTTTGCGCAAGATGGGTTCCTCGAAGTCTCACAAATGACGACCGATTGAAAAGGAAAGCAATTTCTTCTGAATTGTTGGAGCGTTTCAATGCTGATGGAGAGAACTTTTTGGCTAAGATCGTTACAGGTGACGAAACCTGGGCACATCATTTTGAACCTGAGACAAAAAGACAGTCAATGGAGTGGCATCATCCGCAATCACCACGAAGAAAGAAATTCAAGACAATTCCTTCAGCTGGGAAGGTCATGATCACTGTCTTTTGGGACATTGAAGGTGTGATTCTTGTGGACGTTATGCCAAGAGGAGAGACAATCAATTCGCAAGCTTACATTAAGACATTGAAAAAACTCAATCAACGTTTTCGCAGAGTTCGGCCGCACAAGAATCCAGCAGACCTGCTTCTCCTTCACGACAATGCGCGACCTCCCACAAGTCTGGCAACACGGGAAGCAATCACCAAATTGGGTTAGACTGTACTACCCCATCCACCCTATTGTCCCGATTTGGCACCCTCTGATTTTCATCTATTTGGTCCACTTAAAGATGCACTCCGTGGGACAAGGTTTGAAGATGATGAAGGAGTGATTCATGCAGCGAAGAAATGGCTACATGATCAAGACAAAATCTGGTACGGGCTAGGAATACATGCACTTGTTTCGCGCTGGCATAAAGCCGTACAAGTTGATGGGGCTTATGTTGAATAATACCGGTGTTTACATGACATATCCATGTATATTGTTTATAAATTTCATGTTTTTTGAATAAACAGCTCCTGAGAAAAACGATGTGGTTGTCACGTAGGGTTTATATTCATTTAATTTCCTACATCTTCTTCCTATTCTTTCACATAAATTCTCTCTTTTATTATCTCTGTATTTTTTTTTCCTGTGTATTTTTCATCCATTCGTTTTGCGAATATTATTTTCATATAATTCGCAAACTTTACCTGTTTTTCTTTCTCAAAACTGAGAATCGCGCTAGGACGATATTACGTAGATGTCAGGGCTGCAGGGCGTCAGAAGGCGTGATAAGTCGGTTCGCTGAACATAGGACGTAGCAAATCGTCTACATTCTCACCGAGCGCGCGAGTTTCTTCTCGGCATTAGTCCCGGTGAGGTGTGATACTTTACATCTGCACCGGTCAGTATCCAGACATTTGTCTGGAAAATCCCAAACTGACACGGCGCTCACTTGGGCCATGGTCAGCTGTAGTGTGAAAACTGCCCTGAAATGGAGTCAGGCTGTCTGGGATTTGAAACTGACACGCGTACATCGGGGTCAGTAGGTGACAGTTACGACACGCGTTAAGCGGACGTAAATGGTGGGAGTAGGGGAGATAATTTCGCTTGGCGAAATAAGTTTGGGCCCTTTGTCTGATTTTAAGATATTGGCCAAGTTTGAAACTTTAATTTCATTCTCGCTCATAGACTCACAGTAGATAGGTCGCTCGTAAACAGAATAGCTGTTAGCGAAGATCTCAGTTTGTTTCGGCAATTTGTCGAACTTCTAGACTTCCAGAAATATTTTCAGCATTTTTATTCTTAAGTTGTGCGACTACCTGTAATTCTGTGGTTGAGGTAATTAATATGATAGATATATAGATTTTGTGAGTGTTAAAGTGTTTAAATCGCTTAATTCATTTTAATCTATTTCTTTAGCGCAGAAGAGAAATAAAGTGGTAGGCTATTATATTTTCTAGGGAAGCATTCAGTGGAAAGCAGAATAAAAAATTTAATTTCTAGCTTATAACGGCAATTGTAGCTATTTATGAATTTAATTTAACTGCTAATACTCAGTCGAGTGTATTTTTCTAAACTAACGTAGAAACTCTAGAATCCAGCCTCATGAATGGTGACGGAATACGCACGTGTTCTTAATTTATGAGGATTGCTGATTTTTAAATATAACTTACGTCACGGGAAGTTTAAATGATAAGCAAAGCTCTCTGCTTGCAAGTTTAAATGTAAGTTTTAACCAGTACAGATTCTGTTTATTATATTATATGTGTTATTTTTCCTCCACACAGTGAAAGTTTTGGGGTGACCCTAACTTTACCAGCACCTAGTAGTAGTTTCCATACTTGTGAAGAAATAGACAGTCCTTATTTTGAACCACGTGGGTTTTCTCAAGTAACACTGATCTGACGGTGCAAGTTAGACAGAAATACTAATATCCCTATAACGGGTTTTCAAAGACTGTAATGATAAATACTGGACCTTGGAGCCAGCACTTAATTTCTTCTAGAAACTCTATATAATTTGCTGCCTGGTGGCGTGAATATTAACAATCATTTCCCGACTAGATTATATCTTGTGGACAAATCTGTGGTGTGACTAAAGTGAATCCTATACTGAGGGAAGGCACCGACCTGACATTCATCATTTTTTAGAAACCTACGCTATTGACACTGTGCTCTGCTAACTCCCGCGCCTGGAATAATTGTTAGGTGACTTAATCAGACATTTGTTCAAATTTGCATACCCAAGTAGTCGTTCCCGGAGACTCCAAGTTAAATACGTCTTTTGGAACTGGGGACTTCTTGGCAGAAGACTGCATTTTTTGAGTCTGTGTGAAAATCTAAAATCAATGTGTTCCAAGAGGCAGCAAGCAAAGTCGTGAGTACAAGTATGAGAAGCCATGGCGGAATGAATGAGTGTACGCTGGTTTGAGTGATATTTTTCACTATTTTATCTTTGACACCCTGTTGCTGTCCTAATTTTTTTTTTCAATCTGCATAATTTGTTGCTAAGGCTAGAGTTCTTGTGTTTTGTCTTAGGTTAAATCAGATTTTTTTCAAACTCTGTGCATATAATTACGAGATAAAACATAGACAACTCTTAGACTCAAACTCTATGTATCTGTGACTCGGGCGCCATCATCTGTTCTCTTAACGGGGCCGGGCTAAACCTAGAGTTAACACTATAACGGGGCTATCATCCTTGCAACATTTCCTTGATTTTTTTATGACTATGTGTATATGTATTTTCCTTGATGTACTTTCTTTGATGTTGTGAGCCGATTTTTCCTGATAATAAAATCGCTCTTGAACTTAATAATCGTGTTTGGTCAGCTCGTTCTAGATAATATATATATCATTGTTATAGTTTTTCCCACGTCTGTGTGTTTACCTGTCGTCACGTGTATGTGCGTGCCTGTGAGTGATAGAAATATACGTAATATGTATATTGGTGTAGTCTGTCTGACGCTGTAACAACTGTTGTAGAAGATAGGTGAGAGAGAGAAGAATTCTTTTCGCTTTCAGAGACAGCCACTATATCAAATCTATCATCTCACGTGTGTGGAAATTCTATTACCTTTCACTAACTCTCACTGAGTCTATCACCTATTCAAACCTATTCAGAAGGGACCAAACCTAGTCTTAATTCTCCTATCGGAAATCTACGACAGTGGTGCATTACTTTCTGAACGCCCCTCGTAGTTACGACTTTTATTCACCAATCACAAAGGTTTCAAAAGATTATTTTTGAAAGTAAAAGTTTTCATTGTCTGTCACGTGTTTCTATATTTAAAAAATGGGATTATTTTACGAAGTAACAGTCTTTATTGTCTATCACGTGTATATATATATATATATATATATATATATATATATATATATATATATATATATATATATATATATATATATATATATATATATATATATATATATATATATATATATATATATATATATATATAAGTACTCAAGACCTAATCTTCACACTCAGACAGTTGAGTGAAGAGGCTCTTGAGTATAAGAGTGAGATCCATCTTTGCTTCTTAGATCTGGAAAAGGCATTTGACAAGGTCCACTGGAACAAACTCTGGGACTGTTTGGCAAGGAAGAACATCCCATCACCTCTGATTCAGAAATTATGTGAGGACGACACACCATAAGTCAACATAATTCAGGACCACCACTGGTGTAAGACAAGGTGATATCCAGTCACCTTATCTTTTCATACTCCTCATGGACGATGTCATCAAGGCATGTAAGGAGAGGACAGGAAAGTATTCAGTGGGATACTGGAAGATGAGACAGGTCTATTTCAGAGCTGGCATTTGCTAATGATGTTGCCCTGATTGCTAAATCAGACACACATCTTCAATCCAACCTACAAGTCTGGAAGGAGGAGCTGGAGAAGAGATGGATGATCATAAGCAGCTCGAAAACAAAAACCATGGTGATATCACGAGAGGAAAGAAGACATCAGATTAAGCTGGGAGAACAGGTCATGGAGCAGGTCGGCCACTTTAAATACCATGGAGGTGCCATAGACCGGAAGGGAGGCATCAAAGAAGAGTTGGCTACCCGAAGAACAACAGCTGGGAGACTTTTTCAAGCCATAAATCGAGGATTCCTCAGAAAAAGAGAAGTTGGTAAGAAGACGAAGATGGCTGTATACCGTCCCAGTCTTGACGTATGGATGCGAGTCATAGGCAGTGACTACAACCCACAAAAGCCAGATCCAAACCTCAGAAATGAGGTATCTGAGGAAGGTGATTGAAGTAACAAGAAGAGACATGGTCCGCAACCAGACGATACGTCAAGGCCTAAAAACCCAACCCCTGCAGACCCAAGTAGAACAGTCCCAACTGAGATGGTTTGGCCATGTCTGCAGAATGGGAGAAGATCGGCTACCACGGCAAGCATGGGAAACTAAGAGCCAGGGATCCAGACCTCCAGGACGACCCGAAGTCCGCTGGGAGGACAACATTAGACAATCTTTGAAGGACCGAGGACTAGAATGGAACCAAGCCAGGAGGAAGACAGCCAATAGGATAGTATGGCGCTATCTCTTATAAACCACTACTCCTCACGGTAGAAGAGGAACGATTAAGTAAGTAAGTATATATATATATGTATATGTATATATATATATATATATATATATATATATATATATATATATATATATATATATATATATATATATATATATATATATATATATATATAATATATATATATATATATATATATATATATGATGAAGTATTAGTCTTCATTGATTGTAACGTGTTTCAAAAAGATTATTTTAGGAACTAAGTTTTCATTGTCTGGGACGTGTTTCAAGCATTGTATTTTAGGATGTAGCCTTTTTCAGTGTCTGTGACATGTTTCAAACATTGTGTTTTAGGATGTAGCCGTCTGTAGTGCATGTGATGTGTTTTAAACATACAGGGTGTCCATAAAAGATTGACCCTTTTCAAAAACTTTATTCTCGGCCCCATGACGTGGTACGAGGATGCGTTCTATCACAAAAGTAAGATAATCTCTGCAAGTTTTTAAGCATACCTTGCAAAGACTGAAAAAAGTGCGCATGCGTGCAGCGGGTATTTCAAGTGAAACTTTCGCAGTTGAGTTGCAACCGGTAATTGTTACATGTCTTTCAACACACTGGTCAAGTAGGTGAAAAAAAAAAAGAAATAGGTACATTCTTTTCAAAATCTTTTGAAAAAGGTACAATCTTTTATGGACACCCTGTAGTATTTTAGGATGTAGACATGTGCAGTGTTTGTGACGTCTTTCAAACATTGTATTTTATATGTAGCCGTCTGCAGTGTCTGTGACGTGTTTCAAACATAGTATTGTAGGATGTAGACGTCTGTGACGTGTTTCAAACATTGTATGCTAGGATGTAGCCGTCTGTGACGTGTTTCAAACATTGTATTTTAGGATATAGCAGTCTTCAGTGTCTGACGTGCTCAAAAAGGTTAATTTAGGAAGTAGCAGTTTTCAGTGCCTATTACATGTTTCAAAAATAATATTTTATGAAGTGACACTCTTCAGTGTCTGTCAAAAAATATTTTTTTTAAGAATGTAGCAGTTTTCAGTGTCTGTGACGTGTTTCAAAAAGATCATTTTAAGCAGCAATAGTTTTCATCGTCTGTAACGTTTCGAAAAGACTATTTTACAAAATGTCGGTATCAATAACGTCTATTGTTTTTGATTGTTTGTTTTGTTTTCTTTTGGGCTGTGTGCTTCATTATTTATGTAATTCGTAAGTGACTTTATAAACTTCCACAGAGTTTCAACACTGAAGACGGACCGCCAAAACCCAGGCAGACATGGACGGGAGAAGAAGAGCAGTATCGGCCTATAGTGGTGGAACGACAACAACCTAAACGTAGAACAACAGTTACGGGCATGTCATCTCCAGAAGATGTGGACAACAACGGTGAGTATGCATGTGTGAGTGATGGAAGAAATAAAACTGCGTTTTGAGAAAAATAAAACTAAAGAGTGAAACCTTAACTGGCAGAAGTTTGCGCCGTTATCAATGGGTTAAACTCATAAAACATTTAAATAGGCAGAAGTTTGCGCCGTTATCAATGGGTTAAACTCATAAAACATTTAAATAAGTTTGTGAAGATCAGAAATCAAGAATTGAAACGAGATGTTGTTAAGAATATCCTGTGCAGTAGTTTAACATGAATAGATTTATTTATGATAGGAAACTCTTTACATAGCGATACAACAGGAGGCAATCTGATCATCAGAAGCGTCCCCCCGTTCGACAAGTGTTTCGGCCCGATATACTCCTTTACACTCTAAGGGAGGGGGGGGGGGGGGGCACTTGGGTCATGACTTCCAAGCGTCTCAGCCTCCTGTTGTCTTGTATCGAAAATGAACCAATTTCACTTATGGTAGCAAGTTTAAAATCCACAACTCCGCCAGCCGTGGAGGCAATTGTAAAAGTAACAAAGAGAAGACAAATTATTCCGTCCCGTCGCACATCACAACTAAAGGACACACACTGAGACACCTGCGCGAAGCCGACGAGGCTAGCCATTGCGCGCTAGCCACTGAAATGCTGTGCCTAACACCTCTTATAATATACGCCGCCTGTTGCCCCTCAGTCACAGCCCTTTCACTAGTACACCAACAAATTTACTATTGATGCAATACAAACTTAAGCAGATAACTGGTTACAATAAAACTATTGTAAAATTAAGTGGACAGAAAAATAAGGCGCACAAAAGGTTGCATTACGTGTATCAGTCATCATTAAACGAAGTACTTTGTACTGTTTCCTTAAGCATGTGGCCCGGTGCATCCGATTTCAGCAGGCATTTCTGCAGGTTGCCTTCCTTAGCCTTTGACTGTCCCCAGCCTACCTGAAAGGCAACATGCGCATCTCTCTTCGTCTTGTCTCCACCGTTCGACCTGTCCGGCTTGAGAGACTCTTCTGGTAGCTATGCTACCGCCGGCATAGTTCTTGGGAGTTATGGGGACACACAAGCTCCTCTACCTCGCCAAGTGGAGACACGGCAGAGGAGATTATGTGTATAAGAAAGGTAACAAATAGTATCTGCAACATTCACATTCATTTCTTACCAATCTTGACATACGGAAGTGAGTCATTGCCAATTAGTAAAGAAGTAGGAAACGCACTAGAGGCCACAGAGATGTGGTTTTACAGAAGAATGTTAAAAATACAATGGACATCTAAAATTAGTAATGAGCATGTCCTGAAAGAGGCCAATGCGCAAAGGAAGTTTATTCCTCATGTTAGAAAGAAGCAATCCACATTTTTTGGGCTAATGTAATGGGAAGAAGAAAGCTGGAATATATCGTAACAACAGGAAAGGTTGAAGGAAACGCATAAAGGAAGACAAAGAGAGAAGATTCTGAACAGTTTGACATCATGACATGGAAAGAAGTCAGCAACAGAATTGATAGGTAGTGCCGGAGACAGGAAGTTGTGTAGAGACATGATCAAATACGACATCATGCATGGTACTTGAAGAAGCGCAGCTTTGAAATTTAAACCCAGATGCGTGAATTGGGTAAAAACCATAGTCGAACTTAAGTCAAATAACGTTTGTTTTTGTGTTTGTTGTTTTTTTTTTTATAGGAAAAGATAGAGATGGACGTACCCTTTAGTCACTTTAAAGCAGTGGTTTTTATTAAACCTGTGGTACATAACCTGAAATTTTGTATGGCGTCCGCCTCGAGTTCGAGAGGTACCGGGTTCGATTCCCAGTTGAGGGAATATAATTTATGGAAATTTTTTTCAGAACCAGTGGTCCTAATAATGTCATACTCCCCCCTGGTCTCCTGGGTAGTGAGATCGGATGCCTAGCCTTCTCGGACAAAGGCGAAAAAATAGGAGGTCCCGTGTGCAAGTTGCGTACGTTAAATATCCCGCGGCAGTTGGACATCGTAAAGAGTAGGCCTATCAGGCCGCTGCTCTGGCAAAATTTAAAAATTAGAAACCTACCTACCACAAAAAATATTCATAGAATGTGTGATTCCTATATACACACATTAGGATTCTCGCCAGTGCTACGGAGTTGGTGTGTGTGAGATCTAAAGGAGGAGATCGGAGCACTGATGGAGTAGTCCGTGTGCAATGAAGATAGTCCTTAAAACCACACCTGAAATGTAAAATGTAAATGTTTTTATTATTATTCTGTAATGTACATTTCTCCTCCTCCTCTCCCCCCCCCCAACCACCACACACACACACACACACACACACACACACAAGAAGGGGTCTATAGCCTTCACTGGACAATCAAATGAGTCCATGGCACAAAACAGGTTGAGAAGCCCTGATCTGAAGGAGTCATGTGAAAGGAGTCAATAAGACGGAACACAGTGTTGTTTTTATAGATCAAAGAAATGAAAGTACTGTACTTGAAACTTATATAAAATGTAGCAGAAGGTGCGTACTTCATGTTTCAGCCATAATTTGTCCATTCAAGGCACGGTCGTCGATCAAATATTTTTTTATATGATCATCGTAATCATCTTGGTCATCATCTTGGTCATCATCTTGGTCATCATTTTTACTTTTCGCTCCCTATGGAGCATGGATCCATCACTGCAGCTGGTAGCCCCAGCAGGAAGCCTGCACAACAGGCTCGTGCAGCAGTGGTTTATGTATCAGTTTGTTGTATGTGATCAAGTAGCCAGTCTTAAGTGCAGCCTCATTTTCGTTGCCTGGGTTGGAACGTACATAGTAGTACATACATTTGGGGGCTAGAGTAAGATATCGAGACGCTGCAGTCGATGGAGGTAAGATACCAAGTAGATGTTTTTAAAAACGTGTGTTTGCTAAGATAGCACGTGCTTGGAGAAGTATCAGCATCATCATAATTTTACTTTGCGCCTCCTGCTGCAGTGGTCTGCTTTGCAGGAAGTATGCAGCAAGCAGTCACATACTTTTGCAGCTGTTGCCTATGTGGCAATGTGTTTTACATAATGAGGTAGCCAGGCACGTGCACAACCTCAGTAATTGCCTTGTATGGTTTGTCTGACAGTAGTCCTGTTCTTTCTTTGTCGTCGCGTGTCCCCCCCCTCCCCCCCTCCCGGGCATGTGTGTGCTTACTGTGGATTAAAATGCATGAACCGTAGCTTTCACTAGCGTCTTTTTTTCTAGTGTTCTCCTCTCTCACGTAAAGTTGTTGTTGTTGTGTGTTTGTTTTTCAATATCTTTAAGGTAGTAGGCTACCTTGATAGGGTAAAAAACTCAAATTGTCCTTTCAGAATCAAACAACCATGGGTATAGTGTTAGCATGGACTTAAAATTTTTGTCCACATAATGACCTCATTAATTATGCAAATTAGCTATCCAATATGGCCGCCGTAGTGAACAAATTATACACCTTTTTCAAAACATCATAACTATGTTATTTGTACAAGGATCTGACTGAAACTTGGCAAATTGAATCATTATATATACCGTGAGATTATGACCTAAAATGACAGAGATTGACAGAAAGGTTAATTTTTAATGAATTTTCAAAATTTGTATTTCTGGAATGTTTGATATTTGTGCCTCATTATATATGCATGATGGTCATAAAACTAAAACTTTGAATTCAATTGTATCCATTTTAGGTCAGAATCTCTAAGATTATATGACAACCAACTGTGTTAATTTTCATGTCAATTGAATGTACAGATCCAGAGATATCTTGTTTCAAAGATTACCAATTATGTTAAAAAGACAATTCCGAGAAATCGAAGAAAAACAGAAAAAGAACTCACAAAATGAAGTTTAATGAGCTCCTGTTGATAAAGGTCTCCTTCAACTGCAGCTGCAGTGTCTATGAATCCCCTTTTCGGTACTCTTAGGGTCTTTCCATTGCAATGTCCTTACTTGCTGAATAGATCCTGTGCAGCGTTCTCCTGTATGCTTTCTTTGCCATGGGTTGACTTGTGTTCATGTATATCGACGAAAAATTCTGCAATGCACTGTGGCCTTTCCCAATAGAACGCACAAATGCCACCATTTCGCAAACATTTACTTCTTTGTGTTTGTGAGTAGCTGGAGATGAAACATCAGAAGTATTGAAATTGGCATTCCATTCGACACAGTTTGTGCACTTGATACTGATTTCATGACAAAAGCCATCCCGAGTCTCTTCGACGATCTCACAGGTCAGTGAGTACTGATAACATTTGTCACATCTAAAGTTAGCGCATAAAAACCCAAACAGCAGTTTTACATCCATAAGGATAAACACATTTCCTCTGTTGTCATTTTTAGCTTGTCCTTCACTTTCTTGGATCTTTATTTTCTTTGCTGAGGAGCACAGAGGCTTTATAGCGTCACTATCGACAATAGGTGTCTCATTTTCAGGCAACGGTTTGTTGGTGTACCGATTTCCAAGGAACTTACTTTGTCTTATTTCCCATTGTGAACAAAAGAAGCTCTGCTAACTACTATTATACAGAATCAGTATAAAACTAGCAATAAATAGAATTGATGTGGGGGAAAATGCACAATGCATGTAACAAATGCTGAAATTTACGATCAAAGCTTTCTAGATACACACTTTTGAAAAATTCATAAGAAATCATTGAGTGATTCTCCTTGGAAAAGTTATAAATATCTTTTTCCTGTTGCCTCAGTATAATTATAATTTCGCAGTTTTACAATTACGCACCTTCATGTTGGGTCATTATTCACATGGTAACCAACTATAAACATTGGTTGCTATGCAAATCACTCAAGGGGGTGTGTGTAGAAAAACACTGATTCCTATCATACCAGAGTATTTCTAAGCTTCTATGAATTATTTTTAGTACAAGAACATGTTGACGATGATTTAAAGCATGAAAATGAAAATTGTTGGATTTTTATTTTTTTAAATCTTTTGTGGGTAGCCTACTACCTTAAGGCACAAATCAGAGACCAGAATCAATAAGCTGCTGTGATGTGTTCCACGAGAAAGTTCACAAACCGTAACATTTTAATGTGAAATCTCGTGATCCTGGTAAAGTATTTGTGGATTTTGTGTGTGTTGTTTTTGTTGTTGTTGGAAAAATCCAGTTATCCGCTTTGTATCTACGCAACCGCCGTAGGTGGCCGCGTGCCGTGCTTGACAGGACATATCAGAATTTGGGTTTGGGGGAGGAAGTTGCCGTCGTAATCCATTTACAATCCTAGTGAATTTTGGTGGTTTCTGATGAGACAAAGAAGGAATCTGGCCAGTGTTCTCGCCATGCATGTCGTAAGAGGCGAATGTTTTATTGGTTGTGCAGTAGTGCTGGCAACCTCGGCTTCTAAAATAAAATGCTGTAGCAACCACGGCGGCAAGAGCACATACACAGCTTTGGCGCGTCCCTTCCGCGTGGTTGGCCTTATGCACCGTAAAGAGCAGATACAATTGTATTCGTTCATTGTTGAGGGTCTTCAAGTAGTTGTCCTGTAATTCGTTACAGCCATCAGCTGTTTCTGATTTTTCTTTCCCCTCTCTTTCCCGTGCGGTTCATAGGCTCGTACAGTCAGCAGTACCAGCAGAAGAGGCGTTCTCAAGGCACGGCACCACGGGGAGGAAAGCCAGAGAGTAAGTAGCGGTCTGTTGTCTGTTCATCTTCTATCTCTATTCTGTGTGTTCTTTAAGTAATTTTGTTAATAATACATCGGGCTGCACGCCGGGAACCTGTTAATTGTATAATGCAGTCCAATTGGCAAAGTGATTAGGGCACTGGCCTCTCGCGGCTGAGGTACTGAGTTCGAAACGCGGTGGCGTCACGCCCCAGTCTACTCAGCTGTAAATGAATACTTGACTTTGCTCTTGAGTTAAGGAAGGCAAAGGCAGCGAAGAAGGGACCTAGTCACACCACCTCGCGGAAGCTGGACAAAGTAAAGAGAAGTCTGTAACACGAAGAGCGTCTGTTAGAGCGAAGATAAATATGAATAATTTGGCCTGTCTCTTTGGGTTTCACTGGCTACTTGTCACATTTCACACATGGGTCCACCCATCAGAGCAGCGAGCAAACACACTGATTCATCCCTTGCACAGAGAACGAGTCAGCTAGTCAGAAAACATGTTCCCGATAAAATTAATATGTGCCTCTGTCAGGCTCAGGTGCAATTAAAGCAGAGATTTTAAAAAAGCGCAATAAAAATTCATACTGAGTCAGTTTTATAGTTGACGACACACTCGACGATACACTCAAAACAAGGAACGTTTCGGGGTTTATCCTTCGTCAGCTACAGTCACAGATACAGACAGATTAAGAGAAAAAAGACAACGGTCGCTACAAACACGTTGAAAACAATTTGATGAAACCACCCCCAAAAAAATTATATAAGATAAGCAACAAAGAAATTAGAAAAGGAAAAAAACAGAAAAACAAACAACTTACTTTCTTACTTAGTCATCCCTCTTCTACCGTGGTGTGTAGAGGTTTGGAAGAGAGAGCGCCGTACTATCCTATCGGCTGTCTTCCTTCTGGCATGGTTCCATTCTAGTCCTTGGTCCTTCGGAGATTGTGTAATGTTGTCCTCCCAGCGGACTGTGGGTCGTCCTGGAGTTCTGGAACAAACAACACGAGGAGGAAATTGAGCACTAAATAAGCAAGTGATCTTACAGAACAAGGGGGAAAAAACATCAGTGCAAAGAATCTAACCAAAAAGATGCAAACAGAACATGAAAATGAAGTGACAAAACTATGAAATACTGTTATGTAACCGATTGGCCTCTGTTGAGATCCAAATTTAAAAAATGGGAAGTCCAGAAGAAATAAAAATCTGGTGCAGTTCGTAATATTCATAACGACGCTGTCTGAGACAAACCTGGACCCAGTTTAGCATAAATATTCGTCAGCATTTCAAGTGCCCGTTGTTTCCACTTTAAACTCTCACAGCAACGCCACAGAGCTGTTCCTTATATTGTGTCCGACCCACATGTTAATCTCATGGGTTCTCTTCTTGATGTGGAATTAAATCTATTTCAAGCATGTTTTATGGTATTACATTTGCCTTAAATAAATAGCGGCGATCAGCGATTCTCAAACTGTGGCTTGGAAATTCACCGAAATGCGTTGAGGTGTGCGATTTAATTTGTTGTATTGATATTTCTTTTATTTCTGGTTTTGTATTTTTCCTGCTTTATAATTGTTCTTTTCCGCCTCAATTTCTCATCATGTTACGTGTTTGCAGTGTCTATAATATTTTTCTGTGACCTGTCCATATTTCTTGTCAACTGTTTGTAATTGTGGCTGACGACGGATGAATCCCAAAAACGTCCCGTGTTTCCTGTGTACCGTTAATTTGTAAAACTTGATTACATACCATTTAATTTTTTAAATTTTCTATAGTTAGCTCCCGAAGGAGCATAGGCTTTCAACAAACTTATGCAACTTCACGTCTTCCTGTCACGTGCCATCAGCTCAAGGTTTTTTTCATATCTACTTCATATCCTTCATGCCTATCTCCAGTTCTCGTCTCCATGTGTTCTTTGCTCTCCATCTACTTCTGTTAGTCCAGAGATTTGAGCACAAGAACTGTCTTGTAATGCTATCAGTAAGATTCATCAGTGCGTATCCTATCTATTGGCAGCGTCATCTTCTAATCTCTTGTTTCACTGGCACTTGTCGGGTCCTTGTCATCAGTTCCACATTAGTGATCTTGTCATCAGTTCCACGTTAGTGATCTTGTCATCAGTTCCACGTTAGTGATCTTGTCATCAGTTCCACGTTAGTGATCTTGTCATCAGTTCCACATTAGTGATCTTGTCATACCGTTTCAATCCTTCTATTTTACGCAAGGACCCATTTATGAAAGTCTGTAGCTTTCTGTTTGTTTTGTTCGGGGTTTTTTTTAAACCATATTTCAGAGCCATACAATATGGCTGACTTGACATATGAATTGCAGATTCTGATGTTTGTGTTGGATTTGATTTTGTTTGATCTCCAAATATTTCATAAAGCAATGAAAGCTCCTATAGCCTTCTTGTGTGCTATAGTCCAGAGGTTTTCAAACTGTGCGTCGCGGCTCCCAGGGGCGTCGCGGCCCTCGGCTAAGGGCGTCGCGGTGGCTTGGGAAAAGTGTTGGGCTCGATATTATGAGCCAAGGTCCATCAATAAATATAGATCTTCGTAGTATAGAGAGGAGCCGCGGTGATTTATGCACAGGTCAAGGGAGCCGCGGACCAAAAAAGTTTGAAAACCTCTATGCTATACATTTATATTGGTAACACAGTAACCGTGCAGTGATCAGTGGGATTAGTTTCACTTCTCAGGAGGTTCGCGCCACCTCATAAGAGAGATACTAGCAAGGACTGATTAAAAGTGATGCTTCATCATATCTTACTTCACTAACCTTCTCCAGCCCTCTGTCATGCCTGCTGCACTGTTACAATGTAAATATAGAACAGGGTTTCTTAAGTTGTGGTCCTCAACGGGTCCGCGGATGGATCCTGTGTGTACATAAGCTAAAATTTAAAATGTACCATTTTAAATTATACTTTTGTGCACATTTTTTCAAAGCTTTCATCGGACAGTCACGGGTTCATTGCCTGTATCAGACAATCAAAGGGGTCCTTGACACAAACAATTCTTAGAAACCCTGTTCTAGACATTTAATTATACTAGTTGTTCGTTATCATGAGTTATTATTGTTTGAATTCACTCACTACAATTTACAGTCCCAGCTTTAGGTGTTCAGTTCCCTTCCTCGCTGCCTTTGCCTTCGCCAAAACACAGGAAGAGTCAGGTACTCGTTCACAGCTAGGACGGGAAGTTATCATGTTTCGAACATTCTTCCTCTATGTTGAAAATTACAGACAGCTAGGACGTGAAGTTATCATGTTTCGAACATTCTTCCTCTATGTTGACAATTACAGACAGCTAGGATGTGAAGTTATCATGTTTCAAACATTCTTCCTCTATGTTGACAATTACAGACAGCTAGGACGTGAAGTTATCATGTTTCGAACATTCTTCCTCTATGTTGACAATTACAGACAGCTAGGACGTGAAGTTATCATGTTTCGAACATTCTTCCTCTATGTTGACAATTACAGACAGCTAGGACGTGAAGTTATCATGTTTCGAACATTCTTCCTCTATGTTGACAATTACAGACAGCTAGGACGTGAAGTTATCATGTTTCGAACATTCTTCCTCTATGTTGACAATTACAGACAGCTAGGACGTGAAGTTATCATGTTTCGAACATTCTTCCTCTATGTTGACAATTACAGACAGCTACTGTTGGACGTGAAGTTATCATGTTTCGAACATTCTTCCTCTATGTTGACAATTACAGACAGCTAGGATGTGAAGTTATCATGTTTCGAACATTCTTCCTCTATGTTGACAATTACAGACAGCTAGGATGTGAAGTTATCATGTTTCGAACATTCTTCCTCTATGTTGACAATTACAGACAGCTAGGAGTTAACTTTAAAAAAAAAAAAAAAAACCACGTAAGCTTTCCTCATCCACCTGCTCTGACGTTATTAAATGATCAATAAAATGACAGGGAAGGTAATGTACAGAATTGATTGCGTTTAATGTGTGCTGCTAATGAATTGTTGTGGAGACTTCGCGCAGTTGTTTGTTTGACATTTTCATAATATTACAGGTTGTCAGCAGAGTCAATATTGAGTGTGTGGGGGTGTAAAGCTCTCAGTTGTTTCGTGTGGTGGAGCTGTCGGCTGTGTCGTGTGGGGGAGCTGTCATTTGTGTCGTGTGGTGGAGCTGTCGGCTGTGTCGTGTGGTGGAGCTGTCATTTGTGTCGTTGGTATAGCTGTCGTGTGGTGGAGCTGTCAGTTGTGTCGTGTGGTGTAGCTGTCGGCTGTGTCGTGTGGCGGAGCTGTCAGCTGAGTCGTGTGGTGGTTTCTGCTGATCCTGAACATGCTGTTGTGTAGTCTTGTTGTTGGTTTCTCACATAGTTATGTTGTTGTATCCATTCTATGGTGTAAACATATGTTTACATGAAAAATGTATGGGTTTTTTGTTTTTGTTTTGAAAAAACTGGAGTAGTTAGCGTTAAGAGTTTATTTGACCTGAAGAAAAGCTGGGAGAATTAATGCTAGAAGTCTTATATTTGACGTGCGCCCCAGTGTAACCGACAGGCCTTTCTTTATGGGGCGGGCCTCGCCAAAAACGAGTGATACTAGGTTTAAAAAATTATGAACACAGTAATGGGCAGCTCACTGTAGATACCTAACGCACCAACTTTTATTGTGAGAGAATTGATCTAGACAGAAATATTTCAGACAGACAGATGAGAAGGAAATAAAAACCACAGACGAGCAGGCACATAGACAGACAGTGAGTTCGCTCTTGAAAGATTGCTAATTGATGCAGGAAGAAATATTTCAAAGACAGACAGATGAGAAAGAAATAAAAACCACAGACAAGCAGGCACATAGACAGACAGTGAGTTCGCTCTTGAAAGATTGCTAATTGATGCAGGAAGAAATATTTCAAAGACAGACAGGTGAGCACACAAAGAATAGAGCCAGAGACACTCCACCGAGAATGATAAACATATACAGACAGACAGACGGATAAGCAGGTAGATAGAAAGACAGCCATAATAATAATAATAATAGCCCCTTCAGTCATTACTGACTATGGGAATGCGCCCCTGAGGTGACAGCCCTCAGCTGCTTATTTTCCTGATGCTCCTTTTGACGTTTTCTCCTCACCTCTGCTTCTTGTGTGAGCCTCTCTTCGCCCAATCTGAGGTGGCGCCGTAAGTAGCATCGCCACTTAGTGCGATCGGCAGCTTCATCCTCCCATGTTGCTGGATCCATGTCCAGTGCCCTCATATCTCTCTTGCACACATCTTTGAACCTCAGCTGTGGTCGCCCAACTGTTCTCTTGCCATCTGCTAATTGTCCGTAGAAGATATCTTTTGGGATGCGACCATCTTCCATGCGGCGAACATGGCCAAGCCAGCGAAGTCTGCGCTGTCTAAGAAGCGTATACATACTTTGAAGACCAGCACGTGACAACACCTCGACATTTGTCACTTTATCTTTCCACGAGATGCCGAGGATGCGGCGTAGACACCGCAAATGGAAGGTATTGAGCCTTCTTTCTTGCTTAGCATAGGTCGTCCAGGTCTCGCTGCCATATAGGAGTGTGCTGGTGACGCAGGCATTATATACCGCAGCTTTGGTCTTCATTGTGAGTTTAGAGTTTCCCCAAACACGCGATGTGAGGCGGGCAAAGGTAGCTGCAGCTTTGCCAATGCGACTGTCGATTTCTGTATCCAGTGAGAGTTTTTCATTGATGGTAGACCCTAGGTATGTGAAGTGGTGCACCACTGCCAATTCATAGTTATCGATAGTGATAACTGGTGCAGCACCCACATCCTGACTCAGCACATTCGTTTTCTTTAGACTTATTGTGAGGCCAAAGTCCTTGCATGCTTTAGTGAAGCGATTCATCAAGCTCTGAAGCTCCTGTTGGCTTTGAGTGACGACTGCAGCATCATCAGCGAACAACAAGTCTCTTATAGTGACCCTTCTGATTTTTTGTTTTTGCCTTCAGCCTTGAAAGATTAAACAGACGGCCATCTGACCTAGTGTGAAGGCATATTCCTTCAGTTGCATCTCTGAATGCATGTTTCAAGAGTAAGGCAAAGAAGATTCCGAAGAGGGTCGGAGCCAGAACACAGCCTTGTTTAACGCCACTTCGTATATCAAAGGGCTGTGACGTGCTTCCAGCATATTGGACTGTTCCCTTCATGCCGTCATGGAATGACTTTATCATTTCCAGCATTTTAGAAGGGCAGCCTATTTTCAGGAGGATTTTAAAGAGTCCATCCCTACTAACCAGGTCGAATGCTTTTGTGAGGTCTATAAAGGCGATATATAATGGTCTTTTCTGCTCTCTTGATTTTTCCTGAAGCTGGCGGAGAGAGAAGATCATGTCTGTTGTTGATCTGCTAGCTCGGAATCCACACTGTGACTCTGGATATATGCGCTCAGCTAACTTGTGTAGTCGCATTAAGATGACTTTGGCAAAAACCTTACCAACAATACTAAGAAGAGAGATGCCTCTGTAGTTATTGCAATCACTTCTGTCTCCTTTATTTTTATACAGTGTTACAATCTTGGCATCTCGCATGTCTTGAGGAATAGTTGTCTCTTCCCAGCACTGGCACAGCATCCTATGCAGGGGATGTAATAGCGTGCTCTTACAGCATTTGATTAAATCAGGAGGAATCCCATCACTGCCTGGTGCTTTGCCAGAGGCCAAGCTATCAATGGCCTTGCTGAGTTCCTCTAATGTTGGTTAGGCATCCAGCTCCTCCATAGTTGGCAGACTGTTGACACCATCAAGGGCTGCAGGCGTAACGGTATTGTCTCTAGCGTAAAGCTCAGAGTAGTGCTCGACCCACCTCTCCACCTGCTTACCCTTATCGGTTAGCTTCTCTCCGCTGATGGTTTTTAGCGGTGCCGTCTTACTTTTATGGGGGCCAAGTGCTTTCTTTATACCGTCATACATTTGTCTAATGTCGCCTGTTTGCGCTGCGATCTGGATGCTCTCACTGAGCTGGAGCCAGTAGTCATTTGCACAGCGTCGAGCAGTTTGTTGAACTTTGCTTCTCGTAGCCCTCAGGATCTGTAGGGTTCTGGCACTCGGTGAACGTTTGTATTCATTCATAGCACTGCGCTTAGCTTCAATGACAGGTGCCATCACATCCGATGAAGCATCAAACCAGTCATTTGACTTTGCTGTTTTCTTACCAAAGGTGGCAAGTGCAGTACTTTGAATGGTGTTCCGTAGATGCTCCCAGTTCTCTGTAATAGTATCACCATGCTGATGGCTACTGAGCACTTTCTCGAAGGTCGCAGTGAATTGAGCGATCATGAAAGGGTCTGACATCTTGCTGGTATCAATGCGTGGTTTCCCTTCATGTCTGACATGATAGAGTTTTCTTGGTTGTGCTCTGATTTTGCAGCAAACCAAGGAGTGATCTGTATCACAGTCTGCACTATGGTACGAGCGCGTGGAGAGCACAGACCTGAGGAGTGGCCTTCTGACGAGAATCAGGTCAAGTTGGTGCCAGTGCTTGGATCGTGGGTGTCTCCATGACACCTTATGCTGGGGTTTTGTCTGAAAGTAGGTGTTGGTCACGCAGAGGTCATGGTGGACGCACAACTCTAAGAGCCGTTGTCCATTTTCATTCATCTTGCCAATACCAAACCTGCCCAGACATGAAGGCCATGAAGCATTATCGGCACCCACTCTAGCGTTAAAGTCACCAAGGAGAACAAGCTGTTCTTGCCTAGGTATGCTTTTGATAATTGCTGTTAGATTCTCGTAGAACTCATCTTTAGCTTCTGAGGCAGAGTACAGAGTAGGAGCATACACACTGACAAGGGTGATGGGACCTGTGCTAGTTTGCAGGCGGAGCGTTAACAGGCGTTCTGATCCATTCTCGCCTGGTTCAACCATTTTAGTTAGCGATTTTTTGACCGCAAAACCTACTCCGTGTTCTCTAGCTTTATTAAGATCTTTCCCTTGCCAATAAAATGTGTAGTCCTTCTCGCTCACCATTCCAGAGCCCGCCAGGCGCGTTTCCTGAAGTGCAGCTATATCTACTTGAAGTCGTTTAAGCTCATCATTAATTATGGCTGTCTTCCTTACATCGTTTACATCCTGTAGGTTTTCGGATAGTCCAGTCAACATAGTCCGGACGTTCCAGCATCCCAATCTGAGAGTTTGCTTATTTCTATTTTTTCGATAATTGCTTGGTGCAAAATTTTCTGTCCACAGTTCGGGTTTGACCCTAATCCCATGCACCCAATGGGGAAAGCAGACAGTGGCGGGACAACACCTTATTGACTGGGGGCTGCCCAGCTTGAAGCGGGCGGTAGCTGTCCAGTGAGATCCTAGAACCTCTCCCACTGTCGGAAGTAGCCCCTGGCGCCATGCCCTACGCCAATTGGGCAAAATGCTTATAACCGGTAACTGCTACTTCCCGTGTTTTGCCGACACCTATAGGGTGAAGCTGGAGTGTCCTCTCCAGGGCGCGAGCTTGGGCACAGTTATATGGAGATCAAGCTGTTGCCCATGCAGCATGTTCCCCCTCTCCACACAGCCGGTAGATCCAAAGGAACGGCAGTAGCCGATACAGTTTGGTACCAGCCATGTCGCAGGAGTTGCCAGAATAATGTCGAATCGGCATTAGACTGCCTTAGGGACTCCGACTCCGGATTTATCCTCAGGGTTTACTCCCGAAGCCAGTTCCATAAATGGATATTCCCGCAAGGCAGCGGTGGTTTGAATTCAGAGTTCCTTCTCTTAGATAAGCTACCAACCAAGGATCACGAGCCCTATCTGCCCGAAGCTGCTGGTTTTAAGGCGCCAGTCGCTCGCCTTTGCCCCTTCTCCCGTCAGTGGAAACAGTTCCGCCGGGCTCAAATTGAGCCACACGTGAAGGCCGGGAGCTGGACTTGGTTGTCAGAGGCTGTTTGAGGCGCGCGCCATAGAAGTATTTTATCTGCAGTGAGAGCTTATCCTCACTACAACTCCCGGCAATAACAACCTTTGGAGACCAGAAAGACAGCCAGCGCGCGTTTAAAAGATTGCCGTAAAATGTCTTCAGTGTGACAAATCTCGCTGTTTCACAAGAAGTCAACGATTCAGTCAGTTACTTCTCCAAATGCCTTTCCTGGCTGGAATAGGGGATCATGTCTGTCTACAACTTATGGTCATTGTGTTTATTAACTTCTTTGGTCATTGTTCTGCATCTCCCCTCGCTTCATTGTTACCTTATACACAGTATGTTCCAACTTTTCTCTTCTCATAGCGCGCCCAGTAATACAGGGTTCTTTCTTTTTCGTAAAGAGTAGGCCACTCGGCGGCTGCCCTTGCAAAATTTACAAAATTAGGAAAACCAAACCCACCACAAAAATAAATATAGAATGTTTGATTCCCAAATACGCACACTGGGATCCTCACCGTTGCTACGGCGTACGTGCACTGTGCTGAGATCCTCCTTGTGTGATCTAAGGGAGGAGATCGGAGCACTGATGGAGTTGTCCGTGTGCAATGAAGATGGTCCTTAAAACCAAACCTTAGCACACTGACCTATTTCGGGATATTATCCTTAATCTTTTATAGCTACAGCTGGCTACTTCACTGGCTACATGTTCCGTACGGAGAGAAACGGAAAATGATGTTACATTAAGGCTAGAGGTATAAAAATACCGTGTATGTGGAGACGGCACACCATCTTAGCTGATTACATTACTGCCAGTACTTGACACTGCGCGTTTGATGTTTTACTTCAGTGTTGCACTTTAGAAAACGCCACGCGTGTTTTCGATTTTTTATTTTTTCCTTAACCAGCGGCACTTGGGTTTTCAGCCCATCGGCCCAATGACATGTCATTGCGAGGCTGGGGAGCCTGTGGACTTTCCTTCCAACCCATCCACAGAGAGTTTATCTCAGGAGCCGTTCAGGTTATTCAGTCAAATCCCGGTCGTTGATACTTCTTCAGATGCTGACGTCCGGGCTTGAACCTTGAAAACCTGGTCGTCAGTGCAACGTTGTAACCATTACACCCGCGCGGCTCCAGTTTTCGACATTTAAATACCTTTATAATTGAATCTCGGATTACTATCGAAGTCGTTAAAGATTATATATCTCGGGCCCGTTTCTTTCGAGACCCTAGAATAGGAATATCGTGCGATGTCTTGCGTGACGTCACGCGTCACCACACTTTATGCAAATAGCATCTCTGAGGCTGCGATAATGTTAAGTTTTTGTCTGCGCCTTTGTCTACGGCCATTTGTATTCACAAGGTCTGACAATACGCTTACACAAAGTCTACAATAGAGCCATCGCTGTAACAAAAAGGTAGATCGTTTGGTCGTACATTTATTTCTTGTCCTGCCAGCAAGTTAAGTCTGCTTGTTGCTGGCCTCACTTCACTCACGTGACACTATTCTTAAAACACATACGAGTTCTCAGTGCACCGTGGTCATTAATAAAACGTAAAATCGGTCAGTGATTGATAGCAAATACCTGGCACGGTGAGCGTCCGATTGGTTAAGCGGTTAGAGCGCTTTCCTTTTGCGACACAGTTATAGAGTTCTGGGATCGAAACCTGGCAGCGTGACGTTCCAGTCTATCCAGCTGTCAATTTGTACCTGACTCTGCTCTTGAGTTAAAGGATTTAAAAGACAGCAAGGGAAGGAACTGATCACCCCACCTCATTAAAAAAGCTAGACCTAGTAAGGTGAAGTCTCTAACACTTCACTCCTCTACGGCCATGTCTGCAATTGGACCGTCTTTACCTTTATACCAGTGCTACAGAGTACATGCACTGTGCTGAGATCCTCCTTGTTGATCTAAGGAAGGAGATGGGATCACTGATGGAGTTGTCCGTGTGCAATGAAGATAGTCCTTAAAACCGTGCAAGTAAATTGTCCGTTCTTCAATTTTTTTCTTCATGTACCATGCCAGGTGGCGTTGGTGATCATGTCTCTTCACAGCTTCTTCTCCCTAGTACTGATTATTATGGTTGACTTCTTTCCGTGTCTCGGTGTTAAACTGTCGAGCGCCATTCAATTTAACTAATATGGCCCGATCTTCTGTTGTCCAGAATTCCCCTACAGCTCTTGCTGTTTCGTCATCTAAAACGGTGCCCATTATTATTTGATGTTTATTTCCTCCTGAATAAATTATTATATAGTTCTTGGAATACATGCACCGATAAATCGCATTTCACTTAGTTCTAACGAATTTATATTATCTCTTTTCATTTCCCTCTAAATGTTATATAATTTTCCATCCTGTACAAATATCTTGACATTCTAACTACAACGGTCAAGATAATTTTAATTTTGTTTACCTGTGGCACAAGATGCGCCCTAGCAGGCGAGGTAGTTGTTCTGGAACCCTTCTGTTTTGAAAAAAAAAAAAAAAGGAAAGTTGCTTCACTTCATCACTGTACAGGTGAAAATACGACGGTGATTTCTCCTTGAATTCCGTCGGTTAGTTTAACTGCTAACCAACGTTCGACCGTATTGTATTTTTAACGATAAAGTACGTATTAGACGCGTACGGTAAAACTTCCGTACGTTGAAATACGTTGTGCATCACTGTCAAATGTTTCAAAACCTGAAAAATATATCTCCAGTTGAAACATGTTATGCTGTCCTACAGAAGCTAGACATCTAAAACTAAAAGCAGTTTAATTTACTTATTTTTTATTCTAATATTGAGCACAAATACGTTTTTTTATTTTTTATTTTATTTTTTTTTACTCACAATGCGCCAATGACGTGATGTCACGCTATACCTATGGAAAGCGCCCCATGTCAAACACGTATTATACGCGTATTTAATTGTTGCCACAAAATACGTATAATACGCGTATTTTATTCTCAGACGTAACGTACGGCCGAATATTGCTGCTACCCTTTTGACAAAACATGCTAACCCACAAGACAGTGGACAGGGACAGGTTACGTCTTCAACATCTCGCTGGCTGTTCATCATCTCAACCCGTAACCCGTCATGGGTCGTAGGGGTGCCATGGTGGAAGCATCAGCAGACAGGGTCCTCCACTGCTCTCTATCCTCAGCAATGCGTACAAGTGTGGAAAAACCGTGCCCTGCCCATTCTTTGATGTTATCAGCCCAGGATTTTCTTTGTCTTCCTCTTCTCCGTTTACCTTCGACTGTTCCTTGGAGGATCGTTTTCGAAAGAAAGTCATGACGAGTTACATGCCCAAACCAGGCAAGCTTTCGACGTGTCACTACAGATAAAAGGGGTTCTTGGTAACTTCGCTGGCTGTTACGTCATAACAATAGAAGTTTTTAAATACAGGTAGCCTGACACACCACTGTGGTGAAGTGGAATGTTATAAATATTTATAGGGGACTTAGTGTACTGACTGAGATCAGCTGTGAAGGTATCTATATCTAATAAGAGTAGTGTATTATAGATAACCTTACTTGCTGCCACATATGTTTACCTCAGTCAGAATTATTCTGGAATAGTGTGATGACTACGTTATATGTCTAGGGTATGTGTATGATGAAGTGTAAGTCACAACAACAACAGACAGATAAACAATTTAATTATTCCACCACACTTGACAACACTGTGACACTCACATACATATAACACTCTATGAGAATATCTTAACTGAGTCACTGATAAATTTTCAAATATCAACATGTATTCAGTGTTGTCATTAATGTATATGTGTCCTGATTCAAATACAAAGGGAACCAGGAATCACAATCAATTTTAATTACAAGTTATATGTACAGAATTTATCAATATGAATCTTGTAGTGACATATATTATTAATAGTATCCTATGTGTGTCAGTTGTGTAGTGGTAAAATGAGGTAATACTGGTTTTGTTTTGTTTTTTCAAGCTCTGTTGGTATTTGTCATCATGACTTCAATAGTTTGTTTTTGTTGGAACTAGTATTAGAGATGTTCTCAGTTCCTGGCATTAAAACAATTAAATTCCCCTCTTAATTTTATTTTACAATGTCATTTTAAGATGGGGGTACATAATGTTGAGCTCCATGGCCACACTTTCTTATCTTTCGTGATGACTGCAGTAAAAGACTCCTATGCTCGAGTGCTTTAATGAGTTCTGGAGCCACCTCACTGGTTGCTATATGGACCAAGGAGTATGCTGTCCGCCTCTTGCTTCAGCAAAGCTCTGACCAGGTGCTGCTCAATAACTTTAAGACCACGGTCCCTGAAACAAGAAGGTTGTACCTCCTACTTCAGAACTAATTTATACTCTATTTCTACACTGAGCACAATACATCACAAACATTGAGTTCAGAGCGTTAGGCCAACTGTCAGCTTCATCTGAAATACTTTATACCAGTATATTCCTCCTTAATGGTTACTACGCCTCTGCAATTCCAGCATTATTTCTTTCTAGTCAATAATCTAGGTGTCAGTGTACTGTTTGGCCATTCCATGCAGTTTTACTTTCCTCCTACACCTTCTGTTCAGGCTGGAGCACTATAGGCTTTACATCATGTTCGCTACTGAACCACACATATATACAGACATAATTTATCAATTTACATTCAATTTTCATTTAAAAAGATATCAAATATTTCAACCTACCACAATTCATGGAAATAATACACAGTGACGTTGAATGGCAATGAATATAGCACAACTCCGATCTGCCGATGTTCCAGGCTTTATTTTATAAAAAAATATACACTGGTGCTCAACGCACTGCTTCTTAGTAGGTTTATTACAAGATGTGGCAAGGAACAGACGCTCTGAATTGAGTATATTCGCAGCTCTACCCAATCAAACCATGTCTACACATCTTTTCAAAAAAGTACCCCTTTTCACGTTTCCCCTGACAACACAAGATAGTATTTATAGCCCGACCAATCGTGTTTAGTCTTACATTTGTTGCGCTCCAATCAAATAGGAGTTAACATGGTAGGCTATTTCCGTAACGTAATGTTTTTTCAAACACGTTATAAAAAAAAAATTTTATGAGCAGAAATGATTTCATGCTGTCAGGCACCCCCACTATTTTATTTTGGTTATAATTTGGTAATTCCTAGACTATTTGCGTAACGTTTTACATATTCTTTGTCAGCAAGCCCTAAGGAACCCAAATATACGAATTTAAAAGAGCTAAGTGGCTGCGTTCAAAATATGTGTTTTCCAAAGATAGTCGTATATTTGTTCTTTATTCCTTTTCGTTGTTTAGAACCGCCACCTGTCCTGCCTTTTCCACTGTTATGTCATACTAAAGTCAGGAGCTTAGATGTAAATCAGTAGAATTTCATATTTCCTAATAAGCATTTTTCATATTTTTAAACCTGATTCTTGTAGTAGTAGTGTTTCTTTTTCACTGACTATATGAAAAAAAGTTATTGCTAGTGGCCTTACACGTGGGATTTGCGTTACTATTAATCGCGCGACGCGTGTAGTGTTGCATGCTTCCTGCCTTCATTCGTCCCTCTCTCTCTCCTGCTTTATCTGTCTTTTAGTTACGCCGTGTATGGAATGAATGAAATATTAAATCTAGGTCATTGATCAGCTTGCGTATCTCAAGGTTTTTCCAAGAAATACAGTACACGTTTCATTGAAGAAAGCGTGTAATAATACAGTAGGCTTTTACTATCAAAGTGAAAGCGTTACAATTTGCAGACGAAGTAGAAAACAAGGGGGGTTTCGAGTACAGTCATTGTGACAGCACTGTTCTTTACCATTCTTCTTTCCTTTTATTAAATTTATTTGTTAGGCTTTACATTTACCTTTTAATTTATATATGTGGATGTAGAATTTCACGACAACCACCACCTTCTCTCTTCACCCCCTCCTCCTTCCTCTAGCCCCTCGCGCCATCAGTGATAACTAGCGTTGCCACTCAGAATTTTGAGAAAAAAATATCTAGATATCGGCGACTTTGGCTATTTTGGACAAAATCTAGGTGGCGTTCTTCAACTAATGAAGGAAAATAACACCTAGACGATACCAAACAAAAACATAGATCTAGGTGAATCCACCTAGGAATGGCAACGCTGGTGATAACCAACTGCTTTGGCCCACTGCTGTTTATTCAGTATTCACAATTAACCTCTATACCTAGAGACCCTTGAGTCATCCGCAACTCAGTTGACGCGCCTGGTAGGGAGGGTAGTCAACAGTCACCTCCTCCAGTCCTATTCTTCATATACCCGTTGCAGTAGCGTTGTCTTTTTTTCTTTCGGAACAGAATAATAGTAACAGAATAACGAGTGTGAAAGATTGTTTATTCTTTTGTGTTAAACTGTCACTTTATTTTTTCGCTAACTCTGGTCAAGATAGGTTCACATGATTGTATGGACTAGTGTAAAGATATAAAGACGTGTAGATTATTATATTGTTGTGAATGAAAGGTTATATAAAGATTAATGTATAGGTCGTTTGAACAGGTTTACAAGTTATGTGTAGGCAAGTTTATATTTAATTATGTTTGTGAGTAAGAGAGAGAGAGAGAGAGAGCACGGCTTTTGTGCCGAGAGCACGGCTGTTTGTGCCCTATACCAGAGCGCTCTTTTAGTTTCGGTGACCGGAATTCTGACACCGGGTATAAAATTTTCGTGTGCACCGTAAAAGACTATTTAAGTTTTTGGCGGGGAAAATCAGCTGATGTGTATGTAAAATCAGTAAAATATAAATCATTACACACTCGTTCTGGATAAACACAGCGCTAAAATTCTTTTGTGTACTATAACTTTGTTCCCTGCTCTATTTTTGATTGCATTTTTATTTGTTTGAAATTAGTTTTGACGGAGTTACAGACTTTTGAAAACAGCGTCATCATTTGAGGAAATTCATAAAATAAGTAATCTTTTTATTAATTTAATATCTAAAAATCGGCCCATTCGTTTGAGTTTATAATTATAAAGACTTCTCGAAGGGAAGCTAAAGATTATTTCCATATACTTTTTTTTTTTGGTTTCATATCTTGAGAATGTGTGGTTGTCAGTTTTGTGAGTTTGGCATTACAAGAACAAGCATATTGTCACCAGATTTTATAACATTTAAATCACTGTAAACGCATTCCTTATACTCACAAATCTTAAATAAAGTTAGTTGCTTATCCTTTACAGGACGTGGCAATCAACCCCAGCTTTTATTGGCTGTTTGTGATTTTTCTAGGCAATTTTTACGTTCAGTAGTTTGCCATTGCTAAACTACCGTAAAAGACTATTTAAGTTTTTGGCGGGGAAAATCAGCTGATGTGTATGTAAAATCAGTAAAATATAAATCTTAAATAAGGTTGTAAAAAATAACTTTTTGTAAAGCACCATTTGTTTTTGCATTTTCATTCATTTATAATGATATTTAGCTACGTATATAAGCGTCAGAAAACATGTAAAGCTATAGATAGATTACTTCCACATACTTTGATCTATCTTTCAAGTCTTGTTAATCTTGTATTTATAATATGAATTTTTTTTTTAATTGTGTGTGAGATAAGGACTGTTCCATTAGTGTTCTTTGGTAGACAATCCTGTGCACACGACGGCTGCCAAAGAATTATAAGTAACTGTTTGTATATCTTCTTTCATTGAAAGATAAAGCATTCTACATCCTGGTGTTAGGCTTGATAGTCCCAAATATTCCTTTATCTTTATACATACACAAGTAAACTATACTACATAACAACGAAATGAAACATACTGTTTTGCATCATATGAATTGTGCCAGTGCACTGTGCAGAGCCTGTGGCAAGAGAGCATTAACTTCCAAAACAACACGTTCAATTCAGAAAGCACTGAACTGTTCTAATTACGTTAATGATCTGTTCTTTGTGTTTGGAATTAACGTATCAGATGATAAACCCACACAGCATTCGACTATATTTTGTAAGAAGTGTTACTTACGAATACAAAACTCAAAAAGGAGGCATAATGAGAAGTGTCTTGAAACAGCCAAGTTACTATCGGAAAACAGTCAGCACATCTGGAAAGACTATGAACATAATTTAACTATAAGTGAATGTCAACTGTGCAATTATGTTGCAAAGACATCTTTTGGTGTTTTAAAAACAAAAAGCTGCTCTATCCCCTGTGATGTTCTTTCTGACCCCTCCATGTCTAGTCAGTCATTTAGCTGTAGTCAGTCAGTTAGTTGTAGTCAGTCAATTAGCTGTAGTCAGTCAGTTAGTTGTAGTCAGTCAGTTAGCTGTAGTCAGTCAGTCAGCTGTAGTCAGGATAGCTCTGTACAGTAGGAGGTTGATGTGCCTGCCCACATTAGTGATGATATTGTTCAACTGGAGGTTGATGTGTCAGCTCACATTAAAGGCGATATCATTATTCATTTGGAGGTGGATAACACTACTTACCCTAGCATGCCAGTTTTTGTTGCCACATCTACACCTACCAAGTCAGTTATATATACGACAAGTACATCCACCTCGCCTGTCTTCAAAAGCGACATCACAGTACAACAGTTACTTGCTAAGCCACCTTCACAACCACTAACACAAAAGGAAGAACCCATATTCACATCCATTGTTAGAAAAAAACTAGAAACAGCAAAAAAATAATATCATAAAATGCAAATCCAGAGGACAGCCTATTGTACTACAAAAACTAATTAAACATAGAAGAGAAACATCAGTCACCAGAACGCCAACAAAACGTAAGCGATCTCAATTTCTCCACATTGTTAGGAAACATATTGTTGAAACATCAACTGACTCACTAGACCTGCAGCAGGCACATGAGAGGAGAATTTATGCATTCCACTATTTCCAAAATTGAAAGACACGCCAGCGGTATTAAAAATATAACTTCACAATTAAAATTTATAATGGAAATTCATTTGTTACAAATTTCTCCATCTGTGAATGTACAGATTCCTCTTATTAAAAAAAGGAAGTGTGAATGATAATTGAGCGAAATTTTGGGGCTAGAGCAAATTATGGCAGTTGTTGCGTGAGAGTGACAGAATTAACAGAGTGTGGAAATTATTTAATAGATGTATTTATTAAATACACCTATTTATCTATTAAATTTGGGAGCCGCGCTGGTGTAATGGCTTCGGCGTTGTGCTGGCGACCAGGTGTTCATGGTTCAAACCCGGGCGTCGGCGTTTGGTGTAAAATGGCTTATCCTTCGGCGTTGTTTGTGCTGGCGATTTTTTTCCAGGTGCTTTCTGAATGGCTTTCAAACCACGGGCGTCGGCTGGTATATTGAAGAAATGTTTAGGCCACAGACGCCGACGAAGAAATGTTTACGGCCGGAAATTTGACTGAATAGCCTGAACGGCTCCTGTGATAAACCCTCTGTGGATGGGATGGAGCGAATCTCCTGACCGGGTTGGAAGGAAAGTCCTCAGGTTCCCCAGCCTCGCAATGACATGTCATTGGGCCGAAGGGCTGAAAGCCCAAGTGCCGCTGGTTAAGAAAAAAAAAAAAAATCTATTAAATTTAACATTTCGTTTTACTCATGACCATACTCGTTTTTACATGACCATCGTAATGTATGATTGAGAGATAATTGTTAGCTGTCATGTTTTGGGGACAATTTGGTGTGTTACTTTAAGGTAATAAATGTGGACTTGCAATTTAATGTTTCAATAATTAATGTTTGACGCATGAAACCAAAACAAAACTTTGATATCCATTTTCTGCAGGTTTTCTACTTTTGATTTCTGTAATTTGTTATGCATTTTGATTGTGACCGTTTTAGTCTAAATTGCATTAGAAACAAACCATAACAAAATATATATAAAAAAACGTAAATTTTACACTATTTCAGACTATTATATCTTCTGTTCTAATTGTGATAAAATGTTTCTCCTTGTTCTAAAATTTACTCAACATTTCTAGTCTAGCTTTACGCAAAATTAAAGCCGGTATTTATAATAATAAAGTAGCCTAAAAACATTAATTAAGCCCTATCAAAAGTAAAATCCGCCACCTTTTTTTTCCAGTTAGGAAGTTACCACGTGACCTCTGTCACGATAGCTATAAATAGCGCGATCAGGGAAAAAGGGGAAACAGCTAAAAGATCGCTGGCAAACAGCCGTGAGAGAGAGAGAGAGAGAGAGAGAGTAAGAGAAAGAGAGAGATATATAGCGTGCCGCTGGAGCTGGGTTGGTCATGTCCTCAGAAGAGACCCCGATGCCATCACAAGAACAGCTATGTTTTGGACCCCTGAAGGAAAGCGAAAGAGAGGCTGACCAAAAACAACTTGGCGGAGGACTGTGGAGGCTGAGATGCAAAGAATGAACCAGAGTTGGGGCACTGTACGAAGGATGGCCACCGACCGTGCAAAGTGGAATCAATTTTTTGTTGCCCTACAAGACGCCACTAGGCGTGATGGCCACTGACTGCTTTGACGGTCGGTGGTTAAGGATCGAAGAAGAGAAGAAGATATAGCGTGCACGACTTTCTGAACAAGTATAGAAGTGTATATAAGACAGTTGAAAATAATTAAAAAGATCATATAGATGAATATTAAAGAATGTATTAAGAAGAAGTGTAGAATTGTATAAGGCATGTATAAATCTGGAGACCTGTGTCAAATAGTAGTGTGATTCCCTGGTCTTGGAAATCACTACTGCGTGTTAAGTACCGTAATTGTATTGACTGCAGTACAATATAATATGAAGATATTTAACAGATTTTATGGCTGATTATATTTTGTGTTCTTAAATTTCAGTGCTCATGCATGCTAAAGTACATCATATTCATTGTTATGAACTTTTGAGGCGTAGTTTGATTTGTTTTAAGTTAAGCACCATTGAAAATCTGTGTACCTGGTCTTGTGTACCAGTGGGTATGTAGTTCACGTGGTTTTTTTGTGCCAGTAGGTATGTAGCACGCGTGATCGTGTGTACCGTAGGTGTGTAATTAATATGGTCATTTGTGCCAGTAGGAATGTAGCACGCGTGATCGTGTGTACCAGTAGGCGTGTAATTAATATGGTCATTTGTGCCAGTAGGTATGTAGCACGCGGGATCGTGTGTACCAGTAGGTGTGTAATTAATATGGCCATTTGTGCCAGTAGGTATGTAGCACGCGTGATCGTGTGTACCAGTAGGTGTGTAATTAATATGGCCATTTGTGCCAGTAGGTATGTAGCACGCGTGATCGTGTGTACCAGTAGGTGTGTAATTAATATGGCCATTTGTGCCAGTAGGTATGTAGCACGCGTGATCGTGTGTACCAGTAGGTGTGTAATTAATATGGTCATTTGTGCCAGTAGGTATGTAGCACGCGTGATCGTGTGTACCAGTAGGTGTGTAATTAATATGGCCATTTGTGCCAGTAGGTATGTAGTACCCACGGTCTTGTTTACCAGTAGGCAGCTTTGCCACTCCTAGATGGATTCACCTAGATCTATGTTTTTGTTGTCCCGTCTAGGTGTCCTTTCTTTCATTAGTTGAAAGAACGCCATCTAAATGTAGCCCATAGTAGCCCAAATTCGTCCAAAGTCGCCGATATCTAGGTTTTTTTTTTTTTTTTTCAAAATTCAGAGCGGCAATGCTGTTTTAGGTATGTGGTTTACACGGGGGAGGGGGTGTTTGGATCACTGGCTTCTTGATATGAAGGTCGTTTATGTTGTGGACCAACAGTTTCTTTCTTCTGGAAAAGATTCAGTAGCGATTTTTGCATGTAACTGTTGACCTGAATGATTGTTTGATCTCCGGCCTTCCATGCTTAATTACCCAGTCAGGTGATCTCTTAGCTGGGGATCCAGTCATCTTGTTGTCATGTATTAGCGGCAGCGTTGCCACTCATAGGTGGATTCCCTTAGATCTAGGTTGTTTTTTTGGTCCCATCTAGGTGTTATTTTCCTTCATTATAAATTATAACGCCAACTAAATCAACTTTCGATTTTCGGTTTTTCGCCCAAAGTAGCTTTAAATAGCCCAAAGTAGCCTTAAAACCCGCTTAAAGTAGCCAAAATCGCCCTAAAGTGGCGCAAAATAAAAAATCTAGGTGTATATAGGTGTTTTTAAGTTACCATTTAGGTTTTTTCTTCTTCAAAATTCAGGGTGGCAACACTGATTAGCGGGCTTACGCTGCCGGTTGGTTTGGATTAATTCGAATCAGGCTGCGGAAACATTCCACACTTGGCTTCGCTATGAATATCATGTTTAGTTAATGTCTTTTTTCCTGGTGATGTGCCATCTTCGTCCTTGTACAAGGTGTTGAACATTGATAGAGGGAAAGCCGAAGCCAGTGAACAGGAAGTAAATAATACACAAAACTGGGTATTTTGCAGGCACTGATAAAGAATAAAGAAGTAGGAAACTAGCCAACAGCAAAGATAGGCTAACCATGGACTCGAACCCAGGACCACCCGAATGGCACCACGGTAGTGAATCGTGAATAACCAAAATTTTTCAAAGACCGTTTATCCATCTTTTTTCTTGGGCGACGTCATGCTTTGCACGTTGCAACCATGAATGCTGCCGTTGAAGGCTTACGTTCTCAGATTTTTTTTAAAGAAAAATTGTAAATATGGATCTGTTATCTCTGTTTCATGTATATTACTTTTCCGAGATGTCAGTTGGTTAACGATCATTGCTTTACATACGAATGTAAACATCAATGTAATAAATAACCGTCACAGAACATAAGTCCTCCAAGTACTGCGTTTACTCTTATACTCCAAGGATGTGAATGGTCAGCGTTTATAATTTGATTGATGAAGCCTAGCACTTGTTATTATGACCGTCAGGTTAATGTGGTCTCTGTGGTTGGTAATGTGGTTCGTCACGATTGGTCCCCGTAGCAAGGCGATGGCGCCGTTCTCATGTTCCTGGGTTCGTTTCCCTGGTAAGCCTATAGCTTCTGTTATTTTTCTGTCGTCGAGTTGTGTACTTCTTTATTTCTTACGAGTGCTTGCCACATACCCTTGGCTTGCTAGGTTGTGCGAGAGGGCGGTCCTCCCCGGATGACAGTCCGGAGTGGGGTGCTGTAGGACACTATTATGACAGTACTTTACTGTTTAAAAGTCTACTTGCAAGAGTAATATAATTTTCTCTAGTGACTGCAAGAAATGTGAACCGCATAGGCATAACACACATATACTACAGGAACCACAAAGTAGAAATGAATGTAGAAAATCTTACAATAATATAATAGTCCCTTCAGTCATAACTGACAATGGGAATGAGCCCCTGAGGTGACAGCCCTCAGCTGCTAATTTTCCTGCTGTTCCTTACGACGTTTTCTCCCGTCTTCTGCTTGCCGTGAGAGCTTCTTTTCACCTAATCTGACATGGCGCCGTATAGAGCATCGCCACTTGGTGCAGTCGGCAGCTTCACCCTCCCAGGTTGCTGGAAATCGTGTAGGCATTAAAACCCCACATAAATTTAAAAAAAGTTAATAAAACACTATATTACAAAAACAAAAGCAAACATTAAAAAAAAAAAATGCTCCCCGAAAATTGCAGACCTACCCCGTCTCCTAGCTAGTAGTTCTACTGTGGTAGGTTTACCAAGAAAGATATAAATTGACATAAATAAACCGCCATTCAACATCAAATGCATGCCAGTATAGACACAGCCAAGCTTCTGAACAATACAACAGTCTGGACTATAACTAAAATGTAAAAATACCATCGAGACAAATAATACAGTACACAGCATACAATTTACACAATAAAGAAGATATATATATATATATATATATATATATATATATATATATATATATATATATATATATATATATATATATATTATATATATATATTACTGTATGTTGTATGGGGGTGCCAAAGAAAAGATCCGCCCCGGGTGCACAATAGTTTAAGTATGCCCCAGCACATACCCATTTATTGTTATTATTTGCTGTTCACATGCTCGGGTTTCCCTCCTTATTTATTTCTATTGTGACCGTACCGCGTTATCATAATTAGAAAAGGGGGAGGAGGGTTGTGGGTCAGGGAACTTACTTAATTCTGGACAAAGATTTCTACATAGAAATCCGGTGTGAAAAGCCAGTCAACGTAATGTAATTCGATCGTCAGAAACAGGCCCGGTCTGGCATTTGTTTCAGTCCCAAGGCTTTTGTGTATCGCATGGAAGGCTAGCACGTTTGAGTCATGAACTTCAAGCGCCGATGTATTATTTGTTTTATTTTTTTCCTTATTTTGAGGCTCGGGGCGGATTTGAACACCCACCACTTGAGTGACTACATAATACGGTTAACGCGTCAAAGGTGACGGGAAAGAACTGGCAATAGAGTGGAGTTTGACTATTCCAGCGCGTTTTCTTTATAAAATGTAGTTGCCATATTGATTCTAGCATGCTGTTTAGACGGTAGAACAACAGTATACCAGTGTCAAAGAGAACCCACGCTCTGATTGTGTTAGTATCTGTTAGGCTGACATTGTAGTTGCTTTTCCAATAAAAAAAAATAAAAAATTTCTTGTTCGGGCATTAACCATAAAGGTATAGCAGAATTTCTGTTGTGCGATTCATAATTTATCATAAAGACAGTAGTTTACGTGGCAATTCCAGAGTGTCTTGCCCCTTGTTATGACCGACTAATCAGAAAAGGAGTTGCCTCTTACTGGCAAAGCGCGTCCTGATTAACATAGGCACAATGTCCATCTGTTATATTAAGGCGCATTTCCAAATATAAAAGACCCTGTGTAACTTTAAGTCGAGCTCCCTGTTGAAGCTGAGTAATCAACACTAGTGATATTTAGACCTGGTTCTGGCTTGGGCAACGTTTTGGGCTTGTGGCTAAACGGTTATTTCCCATGAAATAGATCTTTTGAGGTATCTCCAGTTGGAACCTTGCCTCCTCCTCCTCTTTGTTCTTCTTCCTTCTTCTTCTTTCTTCTTCTGTCTGCTTCTTATCTTAACCATCATCATCCTCATCTTCTAATTTTGTTTTTTCCATCATGAATTTACTATAAGGACCAACATCTTTTCTGAATGCAGCTATAATAGATGGCTTCTTCTGTCCCTATAAAGCGCTTGTTCCAGCATAAAAAAAAAAAAGGTAAAGGAGCCCGTTACACGCCCATTGAGGCATATTGGGAATATGGTGTTAGGCCCATATTATCTTGACCGTCGGCACACTAGGGGTGATGTGGTCGGCATCACGCCGGCCGCCTTAACCTTCCCTTGTTCCAGCATAAGAACCCGATAAACTTCTCCGTGGAGCAATTATTTAAAGATCTAAAAGAGACCCTTTTTACAAATGGGGACATATTTTTGTCCCAGCTGACGTCATACTCCCGGCTCCCGATACACTAACAAGAAGTATTGTGGATGTCAGCTTGCCCCGTTTTAGATAATGATGTAATTTTTTGGCAAAATGGGAACTAAATCGCTGGTTTGGCTTTTAGGTAATGATGTAATGATTTGGCAAAATGGGAACTATATCGCTGGTTTGGCTTTTAGGTAATGATGTAATGTTTTGGCAAAATGGGAACTAAATCGCTGGTTTGGCTTTTAGGCAATGATGTAATGTTTTGGCAAAATGGGAACTAAATCGCTGGTTTGGCTTTTAGGTAATGATGTAATGTTTTGGCAAAAGGTGTACTATGTCGCTGGTTTGGCTTTTAGGTAATGATGTAATGTTTTGGCAAAATGGGAACTAAATCGCTGGTTTGGCTTTTAGGTAATGGTGTAATGTTTTGGCAAAATGGGAACTAAATCGCTGGTTTGGCTTTTAAGTAATGATGTAATGATTTGGCAAAATGGGAACTAAATCGCTGGTTTGGCTTTTAGGTAATGATGTAATGATTTGGCAAAATGGGAACTAAATCGCTGGTTTGGCTTTTAGGTAATGATGTAATGATTTGGCAAAAGGTGTACTATGTCGCCGATTCGACCGTGTGAATGGGAAAATCCATATTTACGTGCGTGAAATTGACTGGTGCGAAATAACGAATCAAAACAAAAACAGCGACGCTGGTGATAATCTCAGTGAGGAAATTAACCGCCATAGGAGGTAGCATCACAACATACGAACGTCCTTTGTCAACTCCGGGGTGGCAATACAGCGAGTAGATTAAACGTTGACGTCATATCACAGGGACTTATTTCTGCTTCCTTCCTGTTGGCCCCCCCCCCCCTTTTTTTTTTTTCTCAAGTGTTCAGAATAATGAGTAATCTCACAGGCTGTTGATCAAAAGTTGCATTCTCTTTCTGTTTCTTGACTTTTCGCCTCTTATTGAGCATGCAGTCATCACTGCGTTTGGCGTCCTTGCAGGGAGCCGTCATTAAAGCATTCTTATGCTCGTACAGCTCAGGTTTCTGTAGAAGTTTATGTTATGTGATGACGTTGTCAGCCCCATGGATAGCCTTATATTGTCGCCATGTTCAACATACCTGAGGGAGGGGTAGACCAATGCTTTCTTTGTCTCCAACATATGTGGAACAGAGAAAGCGCATATGGCTGACATTAGTGTCATTCGTGAAAAGGGCTCTACGGAGATGCAAATAGCCTCAAACTGACTACTGCTTTCTTTGAAAACATTCAAGTAGACGTCTGAGGAAGAAGAAGAACAAGAGACCTTCGGGACTACATCGGTCTTTAATTTGACCTGGTAGATCTTAATGGCTGCTTGGGTAGAATAGAAGGATTGAAGTAGTATGACGTAGGTCATCAGTGTGGAACTGATAGCAAGAACCAGACAAGTGCCAGTAGAACAAGAGATGAGAAGACGCTAGCGATGGGTAGGGCACACATCGAGGAGACCTATTGATAGAATTACAAGGTAGCTCTTGTTCGGGAATCCCCAGGGTAAAAGAGACAGAGGTAGACACCCCCACCCCTTTCCACCCCCCCCTCTAAAAAAAAAACACGTAGAGAAGAGAACTGGAAATAGAGGTGAAAATGATGAGGAAGACGTGGAAAGAGCTGGAGTTGATGGCACGTGACAGGAGGTCTTGGCACGTGACAGGAGGTCTTGGCACGTGTTTGTTAAAGGCCTTTACACTTTGTGGAGCTAAAGGGTATTGAATGAGATCTAAAATGTCTTGTATTTCTGTCTGCGTGTTGCTGTTTTTGCCGGACACGCCATTATGTGGGGGTCGTTTAACATTTTAATGTAATTCGGGCTATAGCTGTTAGACTTCTCCATGCTGGCTGTTACACGTGTGTATAAGCGCGTGCTAGCATGGATAAGAGATCTGGAGACAGAAGTAAAATGGTTGTAGAAGACACAGAAAGAAATAGAGCGGATAACATAGGATGGGAGAGCTTGGCATGAATTTGTTGAGGGTCCGTTTTGATTGGATAGATAAAGTTGCAACGATAATGATGATGAATGGTCGTATTCCTTGCTTCATTATTGGGTCCCGGAATCCGTGCAGACGATTATTGGTGACGTAGTGCTATTCAAACGTCATCTTCCACATAAAAATGAGCTAACATAACTATAATATAAATCTATCCTGATTGAAGCTGGTGTAGGGTTGTAGTTATGTGTAGGAGTCTATTCCTGTGAGTTCTGTTCATTCATGAATAAATTGAAGCTGGTGTAGGGTTGTATTTATGTGTAGGAGTCTATTCCTGTGAGTTCTGTTCATTCATTGAAGCTGGTGTAGGGTTGTAGTTATGTGAAGGAGTCTATTCCTGTGAGTTCTGCTCAATTCATGAATAAATTGAAGCTGGTGAAGGTTACACTTACGGTAAGAGTCTATTCCCGTGTGTGCTCTTCGTTCATTCATGAACCAATTGAAGCTGGTGTAGGGTTGGAGTAACGGGTAAAAGTCTTTTCTCATGTGTACTCTTCATTCATTCATTACCCCTTGAGCTCCCTAAGGAGCCTAAGCCTTCAACATATGTGTGCTTAGTCCCCTCTGTCCTGTGCTTAATCCCCTCTGTCCTGTGCTATCCGCTAAATTTCTTTCCATGTCTTCTTTATACTTTTCATTTCTTTTGCAGTTCTTTTCTTCTTGTGTTTTTATATTTCCATCTACCTCTCACCGTGGGGATCCCATAACAAGGACGTCCTTGCAGTGCTATCAGCAAGTTTTATCACTGTCACTATCTATTGCCAGCGTCATCTTCTCATCTCTAATTCCAGTGGCATCTACTTGTTTTGTGTGTACTCTTGCAATATCTGTATTATTTGTTTTATTGACGACTTACCACTTTCCAATTTTGTCGTTAGAAACTCTGTTTCTGTCTGTCTGCCTGCCTCTGTTTAACATTCTTACTGCACCATCTTTTCTGCAATCCTCATCATCACCCCCAACAGCTGCAACCATAACAGTCCCATAGCAGATGATGTCGTAGGGGAGTGAAGTGTTAGAGACTTCACTATACTAGGTCCAGCATCGAGAGGTGGGTTGACCAGTTCCTTTCATCGCTGCCTTTTCCTTCGATAACTCGAAAGTCAGGTACCCATTTACAGCTGGGTAGACTGGAGCGTGTCGGTGCCGTGATTCGATCCCGGCATCTTTGCCGCTAGAGACCAGCGCTCTAACCACTTTGTCAATCGGACGCTCCATAAATGTGTAAGTACATAAAATCACCATGCCCGTGAGATGCAAGTCACGAACAACAACATTGTCTACTCAGTTTTTCTGCAACCCCCCCCCCCCCCCCCCCCTTCCTCTTCCCTTTTGTTGTTGTTATGTTCAGTTAAAATCGCGATCAGTTGATCGGCTCCACATATCGCTGTGGGTTATATTAAGGCCACTATTCTAACCAGGTTTCGGACGTCATCAATAACTGTATTTACAGTACAGCCGCGGGCATGATAGACAGGACTTTGCTGCTCCCAGGCGTTGGATCATATTGATTCATTCATTCCACCTCCCTGCACCCGGGGCCGCCTGCCTCTTTGTTTTTTCCTCTACGCTTGCCAGCGCCTGTTGAAGTCTGATTCTCAGCGTGAGATCATTGAAAATGCATTGTACCCTCCATTGGCTCTCACGCCAGATAGATGCATGTACACGAACCTCCCAGCGTGCATTAATTGAAGTTGAGAAAAGGCTGTCGAAAGACCAGAACTGTCATTTATAGCCTTTGTTGTGTTAGCCCGAGACCAATGGGTTGGGATTTATACGTAGAATTACTGTGTGCATTAGAAGCTCTTGTTTGGGTTGCTTTAGGCTCTTAAAATTTCTTGTATGTTTTTTTCGTTTCTGGTTTATTTGTTTATTTTTGGTGTTCGACGTGAAAACTGGTTTTAAAATTTTTTTAAATTATTATTCCATAATGATTTTTGATGAGCAGATTTGAGGAAAACTTCGAACAGTCCAGTGTTTTGTGTATTCTTATTTGGACGGTTAGCAGCATTTTGGTGTGGTCAGCTCGAAAAGTTTTGTGAAATGTCCAGCCAGATTGTATGCCGTTAAAGTCATTATAGCTTCCAACTAGGATGACTGAAACTATTATTGAAGATTTTCTGTCACCATTATGTAACGGAGCGTCCAGTTGACACAGTGCTTAGAGCAGTAGTCTCTCGGGGCAAAGATGCCGGGTTCGATTCACAGTATCGACAGGCTGCAGTCTACCCAGCTGTAAATGGGTACATGACTTTGCTCTTGAGTTAGGGAAGAAGGAGGCAGCGAGAAAGAGAACTGGTCACCCCAGCTTTGGATGCTGAATGTAGTATACTCAAGTCTCCAACACTTCACTCCCCTTAGGTAGTATCTGCTATGGGACTGCCTTTACCTTTTTATATTTTACTAGTGTAAAAGCCCGCCATAAGACGGGAATTAAATTCAAAAGCACCAATACCTAACGGCAATTTTACTTATTCAGAAGTATTGAAAAAAGAAACCCACTGTGCATCACCACAGTACACGAACTACGTAGCAGCAGCGAGGATCCCAATGTGTGTATACGAGATCACACATTCTATAAATATATTTTTGTGCACACCGTCATTTGCGTATTCTTCTTTGGTAAGTGTTACTATTTTCGGGAGAGTATATATATAAGGGAAACAATACAATTAATGTCTAACTTTCAACCAAAGTTTCATCCCTTGCTGGGATTTTATATATAGGACTAGTGTAAAAGCCCGTCATTTTTTTTTTTTTTTGCGAACGCCCGCTATTACTCGAGGCGAAATCTCAGGTTAGTATGTCTAACCTGAGACTGATTTTTACGTGAGTATCCCTTTTTTTCTTGTACAGAGGCTGGTCTCCCTCGCCATTCAGGCTGATACTCGCCGATTTAGGAGGTTCCCATTAGAGCTGGGTCGGCTCAGGAGCCGCCAGTCCCTGGTCGACGACACTCCTTCAAATGTCCTTGCCAGGGCTCGAGTTAATCCAGTGTTTCTCAACGGGGGCGGTACCACCCCCTGGGGGGCGTTTTCAAGATGTCTGAGGGCGTTCTGATGGGTCGCAACGATTGAGGGTCGCTGCTTCCATTCAGGGGGGCGTTGTGTACATTTTTACATGAATCAATATGAAACAATTACAAAAGATATTCCCCTTCGCATAGCTTGTAACACGATAGTTTTTATTTGCCTTGCGTCCCATAGAGTCTTTCAAGGATTCCAAACGCAAAATTTTAGTACCTGGGATGTTACCATTGTCAGGAGACAGAAGGCGGAGATTTATATCTTCTGGAAACACATTTTTGTTGGAAAAAAAAAATCCTTTTTCCAATGTCATCGCATGTGCGACAGACGGAGCACCAGCTATAGTTGGTCGTCATCGTGGGTTTCAGGCCTATTGCAGTCATTTGGACGCTATTAAAAATGATATGAGCATAAGATTTAAGGACTTGCAAGAACTAATAATACCGGACTGGGTGATTAATCCGTTTGAATCAGACGTGGAACAAGTTAATCAACATTTACAAGAAGAATTAATTGAGCTACAAAGTGACTTCGAGGCAAAAGCACGATTCAGTCACACATTACGAAAAATTTTGGATCCATCAGAGGCATGCGTATCCCGTTCTTTGGCGTGAAACTAAATTGCTAATTACAGCATTCCCAACGTCGTATTTGGTGGAGAAGGGGTTCAGTGCAATAGTGTTGCTACTACAAAAGCAACGAAACCGACTGCAGATTTGTAACAGGAGATTTGAGACTTCTTTTAACAAACTTGGAATCAAATATTACAAAACTGGCTGAATCACACCAAGCGCAAGGATCTCATTAAGCTTCATTAGTAAGTGAATTTTTATATAATTATATCAATATTATCAACTAATAATGTTTCCAATGTGTTAATGTGGTTACATAAGAAGAGGCTTAAATATTCAGATTTGAAGATATATATGCAGTCATTTAGGCGCTATTAAAATGATATGATTATGATAGTTATAGAGTTGTAAGAACTAATTTTATATCATTTGCTCCGCCAATTTGTAATTCAAGGATAATGAACCTGTGGTGTATATAATTCCGTACTTAAACACATATTTAATATAACTATACTTTTATACAGTTGGGCGACCGCTACTGAGGTTCAAAGATGTGTGCAAGAGAGATATGAGGGCACTGGACATAAATCCAGCAACGTGGGAGGACGAAGCTGCCGATCGCACCAAGAGGCTTTGCTATTTACGGCGCCACCTCAGATTGGGTGAAAAGAAGCTCAAACAACAAGCCGAAGACAGAAGAAACCGTCGAAAGGAAAAATAAGCAGCTGAGAGCTATCACCTCTGGGGCGCATTCCCATAGTCAGTTATGACTGAAGGAGCTATTATTATTATGCTTTTATAAATGTGCTTTCTCTTTTTCTTTATATTATAAGAAAAGATAACTCATTAACTGTATTGCTTTTTTAAAAGTATGGTGGAATATTTGTGTGTGTGTTTGTGTATAGACGATAAAGAGCAAGGGGGTGTTAAAAAGGTGGGGGGGGGGGGCTTTTAAAAATATTAGTTGTCAAAAGGGGGCGTTGCTACTATCAGGGTTGAGAAACACTGAGTTAATCCAATCCAAATCCCGGTCGACGAAAAATCTTCAAATGTCCTCGCCTGGGTTTGATCTGGGTCACTCGGTCGCCAGCGCAGTTTGGTAACCACTACACCAGCGCGGCTCCGAAAGCCCGTCGAAAGTCGGGAATTAAAATCCAAAAGCACCAATACTTAACGGCCATTTTACTTATTCAAATACTTGTGAAAAATAATGTTAGGTATTTGTATTATGTTTTTTTTTGTAATAAAATGTTGCCTCGTTTTGGCGAGGCGAGTCCCGTTCAACCTAGTCGGTTATATTAGGGCGCATGTCCAAATATAAAAGACCGTTAGGTCTGGAGAATTGATGTTAGGTGTGAATATCTGATTGTTCATCAAAAGAGTAGACAGATTTTCTGTTGTTTTAATTTCTAATTTTGCTTTGTTGTGATTTCTTGATCGAGACAATGCTACGTACAGCTAGCTGTCCGTGAGAAAAAACTGGCTCGATCAAGAAAATATTGTTAAACTCTAAGTGATATAGAACACGGCTGTTTGCCCGCTATTAAAAGTCGCTACGTTAGTTCTGGAGCGTAGCGTCCGATTGGCAGAGTGGTTAGAGCGCTGGTCTCTCGCGGCAAATTTGCCGGGTTCGATTCACAGTATCATCACGGTTCAGTTTACCCAGCTGTAAATGGGCACGTGACTTTGCTCTTGAGTTAGGGAAGGAAAAGGCAACGAGGAAGGGAACTGGTCATCACACCTGTCGATGCTGGACCTAGTATAGTGAAGTCTCTTAATTCCCCATACTTGTCGTGGTAGCCGATCATTAGGGAAAATACCAGTTGATTTTATTCTAACAACAGCGTGAAACTTAAATCATTGTACGCTCATTCCTGTTAATTATAATAGTAAAATAATTTTGTACAAAGTCTGAACATGCACGCCGTTCACATTGCTCATGCACACCAACCTTTGCGCTTTTTTCTTTGTCGAGCGTTACTATTTTTTTCGGGAGAGTATTAAAAAACCAAAATATTTATTTTACATCCGAGGTTTAAAAAAGTCCGAACATGCACGCCCGTTAAAATTGCGCTTGCACACCGAGCTTTGCGCACTTTTTTTGTCCAGTGTGACTATTTTCGGACGTTATTTACAGATAGAAAAAGCTGGGATATTATATAAATATAATATTTGACAAACATAAAGGTATGTTTTCAGGCACTCGTAAGAAATAAAGAAGTAAAACACTAGACAACAGAAAAACAACAGACGTGAGTGGCTTACCCAGGACTCGAACCCAGGACCTTCCGTGCGACAACCCCGCCTAGCTATGCAAGCGAATCACACCATCCTCCCTGCCATCTAGGCATCACCAAAAAATGATGATTCGATGACGGGTCATTAGTGCGACCCGCAACACATAACACCGGAAATTTAACATGGGCAGTCCAGCCTATTAATGACGCAATCACTTCTGTTGTTCCCCTGTTATACAGTATAGGCCAGTCCACACAAGACAAAGACCTTTCTTTATGTGTTATAAATGGGATATTATATATAGGATGATGATAGCCCTGTGTAGTTCCCGATGGTCTCTGACGAGACTACCAACGAATAAGATTACTGCACCTTCAGGTATGTCGTACAAGGCCACTCATATGAGGCTGGCAACCTCATCACCCAAAATAGATTGCCACAGAAAACACCATTACTGGAGTAGGCAAGGGAACCAGCTGGCAGTGGTGGTTGCATGCTGCTTAAGAAGCGTGAAGGAAAATGATGATGTTTTGTTAATGATAATATATAACATGTAATGTATTTGTCTGTACCGACTATACGGGGGTCATGTTTTTAAGGGGTACGTAATTTAAGATGGGGATGAGTTGCGAGATCAGATTTAAAGTGTTCATGTTACTATAACTTTTCACTGTGTTGCTGTGGGAACAGTGAGAAGGGAAACAATTGAAAACCTCATTGGGAAAAACCAGACACGTCACTTGTTTATAAAAACGGAGTTACTGACCTCAGCACATTAAGCAAACTCCAGAGAAGGTGTAGAAATTAAAATTATATTTGAAAACACATTCCTCTCCGAGAAAAAGGAGCATTAAAAACAGGTCTGTTTCTTCTTTGTGTCATAGCGTTTTTCAAATTTTTTAAAAAGAGATTCAGTTTCCTGGACGTCATTTTTTGTGACATATCAAGTTGTGTCCAATGGAGTCTTCACTTATATCCATGCCCATGTAAATAGAATGTGTGCTTATTCAAGCCATGTCAAGGAGTGTTTATCAACTGGTGGTTCCTTAAGGGCGCATTATGACTGACAGAGAATATGCGAGTAACGCTATCTTGGCTTTAACATTATTCCTGTTTTCCACAATAGTTATTGAGACTGTGTTTAATGCTCATGTCTCGGGTTTGAGTGTTTCAGTTACCACTAAGATGTGAATTTCCTATTCATTCTTTAGTTTTGTACATATGCCCCTGCCTCCATCGTTTTTAGCACTTATTGCTGAACCGTCCGTGCATAATATACATGAGTCAGTTATATGGTTGGGTACATCTTGTTAATGTATTTCACAATTATATGCTTTTTATTTGCATCCATTTGGCGAGTGCCTTCATCGCTTCTGTATAATTGTCAATCAGTTCTGGGAATCTTGTTTTCCTTCATGGTGGGAGTATGCTGCTTGTCGTTAGGTGACTCTGCCTTTGTCTGTGGAAGGTCTGGTATAACGGAAGTCAGTCCTTTTGCATTTTTATGCGTGACAGCGTCTCTGGAGTCTGCCGAGACACATTTAGTCATTCAGTGAATGATTTGTGAGTCTTTGAAAATTTTCTGCACGTTGTATCACACTGTAACTTCGTCTGTCATTCTTTGATTGTAATGTTGTGGTCTTTGTTGGTTTCATTTATTGGGGTTGATTTCATTCCTGCAGTAACGAATGTGTCAGACTGGTTTTATATTCTGGTGCATGTATCGAAGTTTAGTTTTGAAGTAGTTTCATTGGCTGGGCTTCTATTTTCCAGTGCCGATATAACATTTCCAGCATGTAACATTTTCAGTTTTTGATAGTCTTGCTCCCCTAAGCATTTCCTGCAAGTTTTTTTCTTCAGGATCATTCGCTCTCTAGCTTTGTGCTAGCACTTATCAGTTTGATAAGTTCATGTTAGTCTGCCGTACAGCGTAGTCCCAAGTTATATGGGACTCTTTTTTTTTTTCCATCTCGCACCTCATGTCCATTCAATTTTAGCATGACTTTTTTTTGTAGAAAACTGTGTTTGTGGTTTTCTCCCCATTTATTTTTAATAGCCATGTTTGTGTTCATTTATCTAATGTTTATAAGGTTTTCTGCAATCTGCTGTTAGCTAATTTGATTTTTTTTTCTTCTGCTACACATAATGCTAGATCGTCAGCGTATAGTGGACTTTCTTTGGTATTTTGTCCACCATACCTTTGGCATAGAGCAGTGTAAGTATTGTCACCCTGCCTTTGAATAATCCTTGTTCTAATTCAATTCTGTGACTCAGATGTTTTTGTATTTGCACTTTTGTTTGCCTTTTATGAAAGAAGTGGTTTAATCCATGTGTTCATACGCCCACATATTTCAGAGTTACTCTCTGAAATAATGCAGCGCAAATACAAATAAAGAGTTGAATGTGAAGATCCTTTGAAAATCTATTTACTCATCACTCCTAGTGGAGAGTTGGGTTTCACTGTGCATTCCAACACAGATATAAGCGAAGACTTCATTGGAATTACTTGACATGTCACAAAAAATGTCGCCCGGGAAAACTGAATTTTAAAATTTGAAACGCTATAACACAAAGAAAAATAGCCTGTTTTTATGCTTCATTTTCTTGGGGAGGAATGCGTTTTCAAATATAATTTTACCTTCTTCACCTTCTTTGCCGTATGCTTAACGTGCTGAGGTTAGTAGCTCTGATTTAATAAAAACGTGTCATGTCTAGTTTTTCCAATGAGGTCTTCAATTGTTTCCCTTCTCACCGTTACCACAGCAACACCTTGCTGTTTCACCTTCCCCCGTATTCGTTCTGATTAATGTGAGCTCTCTGGCAATAGTTCTTTGCAGTGATTCGCATTGTCTTTCTCTTTACTCTGTTTCCTTGTGGATTCCAGTTGGGTGCCTGCTTAGCAGTTTTTGTTAATTTTCTGTTTAGAATATATCTTGTCTATCCCCACTAGATTTTCCTGATGGTACTGTTGGTTGCTGCTTGCTTTGTTCTATGCCGTTTTCCTTAATTGGGGAGTTTTATTTGTTCTTCTTCTTTGATCCTTAGCCGCCGACTGTCAAAGCAGTCAGTGGCCATTACGCCTTGTGGCGTCTTGTAGGGCAACAACAAACTTCTTCCACTTTGTTCGGTCGAAGTTCTATTTCCATTGCTTTTAATCCCATGCTCAGAACTTTGGAGCATTTAAACCAGCCTTTCTTAACCTCTGTATCCTCTAGGAACCCTTGAAATAATTTTCAGGTCTCAGGGAACCCTTACAAAAAATTATTATATCCACAGCTCAGGGTACGTGATCAGTAAGTTGTAGATTCAATAATCCAGTAAAAATTGTCAGTGCTGTTTTGAGTAGAGAAGGATTTTTTTCTGTGGATCTGTTTATTTTGTCAAACTTATTAGCCTGCTCCTTTTGTGTGGTTTCCCTCTCCCTACAAAGGATATCAACTCTGTTGCAAGCCAGTAGTGAAGGTAGAAAAACGTTAGTATTTCCTTTCTTTAATTTCCTATTTGATTCTTTTATTTTATTTTGACCTTATCCAAGAAGGTCTAAAAGCCTTATCCCAAATGTCTGCTCTACAAGATACTAATGAGATGTGGTTTGTGCAATAATGAACACGGTCCTTTTGCGCACTGCCATACCGGACTACTCGGTCACTGCCCACCACTGCGAGCGCGCTAACGTCACCCGGCGCGCAAAGTTTAAAAAAAAACGACGTTTATTATTTGTCAATCATGATCTCTCGTGACACCCCTAGTGACCTCTCGTGGAACCCCTAGTGACCTCTCGTGGAACCCCTAGTGACCTCTCGTGGAACCCCTAGGGACCTCTTGAGAAACCCTAGTCTAAACACTGAATGGTTGAGGTGGTAGAGAGCATGAGCAGGAGACGGAAATGAATGGGATACAGAAGACATGGAAGATCTTGAGCGGATGGCACATGACAGGAGGACCTGGCACGTGACAGGAGTACCTGGCTTACATTTGTTGAAGACTGATGCTGACTGAGGTATGAAGGGTACTGAATAGCCACATTAACAGTAGGAATGGTAATAATTTTATGTAATTAGATTTACTGATAAAATTGGGGGTGAGAGTGGCTAAGTGCGATGGCATCCGTCCCTAATTCTCACGGGTAGTGAGATTGGATCTCTAACCTTCTCGGATAAGGACGAAAAATTAGGAAGTCCCTTGTGCATGTTGCGCATGTTAAAAGTCCCTCGGCAGTTGGAAATCTTAAAGAGTATGCGATGCGGCCGCTGCCCTGGCAAAATTTACAAAATTAGGAAAATCTACCCTCAAAAGTATTTATAGAATGTGTGATTCCTGTATACACACACTGGGATCCTCATCAGTGCTACGGAGCTCGTGCACGGTGCTGAGGTATTCTTTGCGTGATCTAAGAAAGGAGATAGGAGCACTGATGGAGTAGTCCGTGTGCAATGAAGATGGTGGGTAAAACCAAAAGCAAACCAATACAGTTAACGTTAAAACCTGCTCAGACACGTGACCGCTGTTCGTTACAGATTAAAGCCGTATGTGTTTTACTATTCAGGTCAGAGGTCATATGTAGAGATTTGAGATATTATATTGACATTACCGCTGGATATATATAAACAAGCAAGTGCTTGTGGATATTTGATATAAGCAGACTAAAAGATAATGGATTTTAATCACAGATGTATAGAAATTGTGGGATCAGTTCCTGGCATGTAAAATACAGAAGACAGTTTAATCAACCTTCCAGAATGAAGCTGGAGAAGACACCCATTGTTTATTGTCGTTCCTGTTTTGTCACCGAGGTCTTGTATTTCGCAGACGTGATTAAGTTAATGTATTTCTGCTCGCAAACGTGCAAGGGCAAGACATTCGAACAAATAAAAGGGGGAACCCGAGGCCTGTAAACAGTAAGTAAATAAATATTACACACATAATGGTATGTTTCATGCACTCTTGAGAAAGAAATAAGTAGAAAACTCGACAACAGAAAAACAATAGAAGTGATAGGCTCGCCGGAGAATCGAACCCAGGACCTTCTGAACGGCAGCACCGCCTATCACACTATCCTCCGTGTCAACAAGGCACCACAAAAAAGAGTGCTTCGTCGACAGGGGGTCATTAGCGCGATTTTCCACACGCAACACCGTATGTGGACCTAGGACGATCCAGCCTAATTAATGACGCAATCACTTCTGCGATCCTACCCTCTGTCCTGTACTGTTCTCAGTCTTTTATCATTTACTAGACACAGTATTAAGATCTTTGTCTTGTGTAATCTGGACTATACTGTTAAATAGGGAGATATTTTGTAACAGACACTTTTTGAAACATATTTCATCGTGGCAATGGCATACGATTGTGGGAATGGTGGGTCGTTTTGACGATGATGCCTTTAAAGATTGTGCGCTCACACATACACAATATTTCCGCATGCTGGAACAAAAATTTGCACGTAATGTCAATACTTTTCGAAAGCTGGGTTTATCCGTTTAAAAAGAAAAAACACCACTTGATTGACAAGAACATTTTGACGCAAAGCTGGCATTTGTATTATGTAAGTTACAGACAAGATTGATTTTCTCTTAAACGTTTTCACGAGTTCGGAGTAAGCTGTGTTTGTATGGCAGCGGTTTAATCTTGCTGTGTTTTAAAATTAGAATGTTATTGTACACGGTTTATGCCGTGATGTAGTCGAGAATTTAAACATCCTATATATAAAATCCCAGCTTTTTTTGTCAGTACGTAACGCTAAGGGATGCAACTTTGGTTGAAAGTTAGACATTAATTGTATTGTTTCCCTTAGATGTAAAAAAAAAAAAAATAGTAACACTTACCAAAGACGAATGCGCAAATGACGGTGTGCACAAAAATATATTTATAGAATGTGTGATCCCGTATACACACATTGGGATCCTCGCTGCTGCTACGTAGTTGGGAACTGTGGTGATGCACAGTGGCTTTAAAAAAAAATACTTTTGAATAAGTAAAATTGCCGTTAGGTATTGGTGCTTGTGAATTTAATTTCTGTCTTATGACGGGCTTTTACACTAGTATCATCATCATCATAATTTTCCTTTGTGCTCCTTATGGAGCATGAAGCCACCACTGTAGCTAGCCCACTTGCAGGAAGCCTGCACAAAGCATTCACATGTTCGTGGAGCAGTGGTTTCTGTGGCAATTTGTTTTACGTGATGAGGCTGCTAGCCCCATATGCACAACCTCATATTTAGTCACCATATATGACATTCCTGATAGTGCAATAGTTTTGGTCTTTCTTTGTCTCTTCAGAGACCCCCCCCCCCCCCCCCCCCCCCCCCTCCCCCCCCCCCCCGGGAGCTCCACGGGACAAACCATATATAAGGAGGTAAAGGTAGCCTGTGGTGAAGTGGGATGTTATAAATATTTATAGGGGACTTAGTGTACTGACTGAGATCAGCTGTGAAGGTATCTATATCTATTAAGAGTAGTGTATTATAGATAACCTTACTTGCTACCACATATCTATATATCTCAGTCAGAATTATTCTGGAATAGTGTGATGACTACGTTAGGTGTCTAGGGTATGTGTATGATGAAGTGTAAGTCACAACAACAGACAGATAAACAATTTAATTTAATCCACTACTCTTGACAACACTGTGACACTCACATACATATAACACTCTATGAGAATATCTTAAGGAGTCACTGATAACTTTTCAAATAACAATATGTATTCATGGTTATCATAAAGGTATATGTGTCCTGATTCAAATACAAAGGAACCAGGAATCACAATCAATTTTAATTACAAGTATATGTACAGACTTTATCAATATGAATATTGTAGTGACATATATTATTAAAATATCCTATGTGTGTCAGTTGTGTAGTGGTAATATGAGGTAATACTGGTTTTGTTTTGTTCAAGCTCTGTTGGTATTTGTCATCATGACTTCAATAGTTTGTCTTTTGGGACTAGTATTGGAGATGTTCTCAGTTCCTGATATTAAGACAATTAAATTCCCCTCTGAATGTTATTTTTACAAAGTCATTTCAAGATGAGGGGACATAATGTTGAGCTCAGCTGGCCAAATCAGCTTATCTTGCGTGATGGCGGCAGGAAAGGACTCCTCTGCTCGAATTCTCCCCTGGGCTCTGGAGACACCTCACTGATAGCTAAAAAGACCAAGGAGTATGCTGTCCGACTCTGGATTCAGCAAAGCTCTGACCAGGTGCTGCTCAGTACCATCAAGACCACGGTCCCTGAAAACAAGAAGGATGTACCTTCTACTTCATAACTAATTGATACTCTAGTTCTACACTGAGCACAATACAACACAAACATTGAGTTCAGAGCGTTAGGCCAACTGTCAGCTTCATCTGAAATACTTTATACCAGCATTACCCTCCTTAATGGTCACTACGCCTCTGCACTTCCAGCATTATTTCTGTCTAATCAATCATCCAGGTGTCAGTGTACTATTTGGCCATTCCATGCCGTTTTACTTCCCTCCGACACCCTCTGTTCAGGCTGGAGCATTATAGGCTTTATCTCCTGTTTGCCACTGAACTACACATATATATACAGGCATAAATTAACAATTTACATTCAATTTTCATTAAAAGATACTGAATGGTTCAAGCTTACCACAATTTCATGGAAATAAACACAGATACGTTGATTAGCAATGAATTCTGGCACAATTACTGGCACAAATTCCCATCTGCTTATGTTCCAGGCTTTTATTTAACACAAATATGAGCTGGCTTCAACGCACTGTTGCTTTATCAAGATTATTTGCACTAGTGGTCTCGAACTAACGCTCCTAAGTGAGTATATCAGCGAGTCTAGCCAATGAGGCCACGTTTCGACAAGTGTTTGAAAAAATGTTACCTTTCCACGTCTCCCCTAACAACGAAAGATAGTATTTATAGCCCGACCAATCGTGGTTAGTCTTTCATTTGTTGCGCTCCAATCAATTTGGAGTTTACATGGTAGGCTAATTCTGTAACGTAAGATTTTTTCAAACACGTTATAAAAAAATTTTATGAGCAGAAATGATTTTATGTTGTCAGGCATCCCCACTATTTTATTTTGGTTATAATTTATTAATTCCTGGACTATTTGCGTAACGTTTTACATATTCTTTGTCAGCAAGCCCTAAGGAACCCAAATATCCAAATTTAAAAGAGCTACGTGGCTGCGTTCAAAATATGTATTTTCTACCTCCTGTTTCGAAGATGTGCTGTCTGGGTACTGTAATGTTTTTAAACGTAAACCCATCTATTGTTATCTTTCCTAATAAGCGTTTTTTGTGATTTTAAAACCTAACTCTGGGAAGGGTAGTGAATTTATCACTGTCCGTCCGAAAAAGTTAGTGCTTGTAGTCTTACACGCGTGATGGCAGCATTTGTGTATCGCGCGACGCGTGTTGCATGCGTTCCTGATTTTCAGCCGTCCCTCTCTCTTTCTATTTGAGTCCATCTGTACGTTCGTTTTGGTAACGCAGTATAATTAATGTTAGGATTAATTTAGGTCATTACGCAGTCTGCCTCTCAATGTTTTTCCAAGAAATACAGCACACGTTTCATTGAAGAAAGCGGGTATAATACAGTAAGCTTTTACTATCAACGTGAAAGCGTTACAATTTGCATACGCAGTAGAAAACAAGGGGATTTCGAGTACAGTCATTGTGACAGCACTGTTCTTTACCATTCTTCTTCCTTTATTTATTATATGTATTTATTAGGCTTTATATTTACTTGATAATTTATATATGTGGATTAGAATATTCCACGACACCTCCCCTCTTAAAACAGACATTATATGTCAGTCCTTTATTCTATATTCACATAGAGAAATTTATTATTATTTCTGGGGTTTACGGTGATTCTCATCACACGGATGGCGGCTTAAAAAATCCGCTCCCAAATTGGTTTTTCCAGATATATACTCAATGCTAAAATTATATGGAGCCAAAAGTAAAGACCATCGGAGTAACCTGGAGTTCTCATGCCTAGCCTGTGCTAGAAACGATAACGGTTTGTGGTCTGTTTGCAACTTAAATGCCTTCCCATATAGATAAATATTGAATTTCTTTATCGCCCATATTACTGCAAGACATTCTTTTTCGCTAGTTGAGTAGTTGATTTCAGCTTTATTCAACTTTCTGCTAGCATATGCCACTGGGCTTAATTCCCCATCCAATGCATCTGATTTCTGTAGTAGAGTTGCACCTAACCCAATATTACTTGCATCCGTCCTTACTATGAATTCTTGACTTAAGTCAGGTAATTTCAAAATGGGTTTACTTGTGAGCTTTTCCTTCAATTCTTGGTAAGTCATTTCACATTGTGGTGTCCATGTAATGCGATCTGGATGTCCTTTACGTGTCAATTCAGTTAACGGTGCACATATGGAATTAAAGTTTTTGATATACTTCTGGTAGAAACCACATAATGAGACATAGGATCTCACGTCCTTCTTGGTTTGTGGTCTCGGGGCTTTCTGTAGTTTCTCTAAATTCTTTGGGTCAGGGGTCATGTTTCCCTGATAAACTGTGTGTCCCAAAAATTCCAATTCTTTACATCCAACGCAACATTTAGTTGGTCGGGCTGTTAAATTTGCCTCCCTAAGTCGATCAAACAGCATGTTCAGAGAGTCAATGTGTTCCTCAAATGTTTCTGTTGCTATAAGGATATCATCCATAAAATTTGTTATACAGGGATTATTCAGAGGATCCAATAATTTTCTCATCATTCTAGAGAAGACACTAGGCGCATTCTTCAATCCAAATGGCAATCTATTAAACTCATAGTGTCCTTCTGAGGTACTAAAAGCTAGGTATGGTCTAACCTCAGGCTTCACTGGAATCTGATAGTATCCTTTACTCAGATCCACTTTTGAGAAATATTTAGCTTTATTTAGTCTGGCAAACAGCTGATTTGTATCCGGCAATGGATCCACCTGTCCTTCTGTAATAGCATTCAGTCTCCTGTAATCTATACAGAGTCTATGTTCTCCAGAGGGCTTCCTTAAGAGTACAACACCGGAACTATACGAAGATTCACTGTGCGAAATAATTCCTTCCTTCAACAGATAGTCTATCTCTTCCTTCAAAGCTTTCTCCTTAGCAAACGGAATCGAATATGGTTTCATACAGACAGGTGTGGAGTCTATTAGTTTCATATCATATTCCAATAGGTTTGTATGCCCTGGTCGGTCTGTTAACACCTCTGCATGATTATTTAGAACCTGTTGCACTCTCTCTTTCTGAGTTTTCGTTAAATGTGTACTGATTTTCACCTGTGCTGCTGTCTCACAGGGGTGTAATGGATATTCAAATGATGAAAGTGGTTCCTTTTTCATCTCCATGGCGATGGACAAGGTCAACAAGTGTGTCTCTTCCTGATGTTCTCTTTCCAAATATTTCTTCAGGAGATTCACATGATAGATTTTTTCTTTCCCCTTCTTATCTATCTTATAATTTGTTCTAGACACCTTCTCTAGAACTGTATATGGACCCTGCCATCCAATTTGTAACTTATTCTGACTCCCAGGCAAAAGAAGCAGTACTTTCTCTCCCACAGCCAAATTTCTGTCTTTCGCCTTCCTGTTATAATAGGCAGCATGTTTCTTCCTGGCTTGTTTCAAATTTTCATTGGCAAGTTTCCAGCCAGTTTTTTAACCGAGTGGTCAGCTCATTCACATATTGGTATGAAGATGTAATGTTTTCCTCTGCCTTTTCATCAGTCCACGTTCTTAACATAGCTTCAAGTGGACCTTTTATTGTGTGGACCTATTTGTCCATGCACCGGTATGGTCTCTTCCACTCGAAGCTTTATAGTGATGATTTTTCCTCCCAGAATTATCATTCACAAAACGACCGCTACCAATTTTTCTTTTGGGGCTGTCTCCCCACTTAAAATTCTTGATGAGAGATTTCCTCCCTACATCCTCTTCCTCCAGTTTGTTTAAGTCCGATTGAGGGATTTTCGGCTTATCCTGGGGTAAGACATCTTTTTGCACTCTCCGCATAGTGGCCATTGTAAAACAGTTAAGTGAAGCTTGTCCGTGAAAAGGGGCTTCCCATTCCATTTGGTCCACTTTATCAAATCTATTTTTCTTTTTATTATCAGGCCTAATTTTGCCCCGTGGCGTGTCCAGGTCCTGATCCATGTTCCCACTTGTGGGTGTTCCCTCATGTGCTATGCTACACCTTTCTACAAAATTCTCAATGTCCCATCTTGCTTTGGGCCAATAATAATTGTGAGCCACCTTTTGAATGATGGTACCTATTTTCTCATGGTCCCCATCTGGTTTCACATGTAGGCTCCTTATTAAGTCTGCCCTATATCTTTTAGGAAGTACCAGCTGTCCGTGACCTTTGGATCTAGCTCCAGTCTTCCTATACATCAACTTGTTTTTCATGTAAAAATCTCCCTTGCCTGGAGTTGTATGACAAGTTGACAATTTTCTGAAACAAGGCTTGAGGGTTTTATCCCCAGCCTGTGCCTTCCTCATCTCTTCTGGAGTGGTATCTAACATAATATCCTCCTCCTGTCTTGAGGTCGACCTGACCTGAAGGGTTGCCATATACACAGGTTTCCTTCTGCAACGGTCAGTGTCATGATTGTCCATCTGACAATTTTTACACCACCTTTTTCCTTGGTTGAAAGATTTTCTTTCATTATATTTCCTTTCATCGAATTGTGGGAATTTATTTTTATTTTCATACCGTGGCCTATCAAATTGGTGCTTACCTTTATTTTGATCCTTAGGATCAAATTTATTAAAGTTCTGTGGTGCCCTAAAGTTATCCACTTGTTTCTTTTTATTACCTGTTACCTCTGCTTGAGCTGCTTGATACCTTTCAGCAACATTTAGCAACTCATCCAGCCTCTCTGCACCTTGTTCCATGAGAAACTTTCTCAGGTCTGGAGCCATGGACTCTCTTAATTGCTCTATAAGGACCATTTCCTTAAGATCTTGGGTTTTCCCCAGAGAAGTCCATTTCTCCAAGTATGTCTCTATTCGTGCAGAGAACTGGTGATAGGTTTCACCTGACAGTAGTTTAGCATTCCTAAATTTTTTCCTATAAAATTCAGCATTCTTTTCATATCTTAACAAAAGAGCCTGCTTTAGCATGTCATAATTTTCCTGATCACCTCTGCTCATTTTTGCAAAAACTTCATAAGCTGCCCCACGAAGTCCCTGAGATAACTTTAAGCTCCACCTTTCTCTCTCTAACCCATACGTGGTAGCTAATAGCTCATACCTATTTATATAGCTCTCAATATCATCGTCTTTCTCAACAAAATGATCTAAATGAAAATTCATAGCTGAGGTTGAGGCTCCCTGAGTAACCGTAGCATCAGAGGCAAAGGGACTGGCACCATTTTCAGGAGCATGGCCTTGAAACTCAAACTCCCTTAGTCGTAACTCATGTTCCCTTTGCAATCTTTTATCTTCTGCTTCCCTTTCTGCAGCTAATTTCCTCTCTTCCCTTTCTGCAGCTAATTTCTTCTCTTCCCTTTCTGCAGCTAATTTCTTCTCTTCCCTTTCTGCAGCTAATTTCTTCTCTTCTCTTTCTGCAGCTAATCTTTTGTCTTCTCTTTCTGCTTCCAATTTCTTAGCCTCTTTGTCAGCCTCAATCTGCAACCTCTTAGTCTCAGCCTCAGCTTCAAATTGCAACCTCTTAGTCTCAGCCTCTAACTTTCTTTCGGCCTCTTTTTCTAATCTTCTTTCTTCGCGTTCAATAAATTTGTCACATTCCGTAGTGACATAGGCAACCATAACTTGCCCATCTAATCCTAACTCTTTTGCAGTCTGTACAGCAGCAGATCGAAACTTGGCCAGGTCCGCCATTGTCTATCAGGTAAATTTCTACAATGTCTAACCAACAATTTAATCTATATCTAATGGACAACACAGGCACCGTGAGCTCAACCTTATTTAATTCCACCCAAGGATACCTTTTAATTCTTATATTCCCTGAAGTGAATTACCCCCAATATTTTTAATAGGGAAAGATTCAAAATCCCAAGAGCGAGACCCCAAATATATGTGGTGAAGTGGGATGTTATAAATATTTATAGGGGACTTAGTGTACTGACTGAGATCAGCTGTGAAGGTATCTATATCTATTAAGAGTAGTGTATTATAGATAACCTTACTTGCTACCACATATCTATATATCTCAGTCAGAATTATTCTGGAATAGTGTGATGACTACGTTATGTGTCTAGGGTATGTGTATGATGAAGTGTAAGTCACAACAACAGACAGATAAACAATTTAATTTAATCCACTACTCTTGACAACACTGTGACACTCACATACATATAACACTCTATGAGAATATCTTAAGGAGTCACTGATAACTTTTCAAATAACAATATGTATTCATGGTTATCATAAAGGTATATGTGTCCTGATTCAAATACAAAGGAACCAGGAATCACAATCAATTTTAATTACAAGTATATGTACAGACTTTATCAATATGAATATTGTAGTGACATATATTATTAAAATATCCTATGTGTGTCAGTTGTGTAGTGGTAATATGAGGTAATACTGGTTTTTTTTTGTTCAAGCTCTGTTGGTATTTGTCATCATGACTTCAATAGTTTGTCTTTTGGGACTAGTATTGGAGATGTTCTCAGTTCCTGATATTAAGACAATTAAATTCCCCTCTGAATGTTATTTTTACAAAGTCATTTCAAGATGAGGGGACATAATGTTGAGCTCAGCTGGCCAAATCAGCTTATCTTGCGTGATGGCGGCAGGAAAGGACTCCTCTGCTCGAATTCTCCCCTGGGCTCTGGAGACACCTCACTGATAGCTAAAAAAGACCAAGGAGTATGCTGTCCGACTCTGGATTCAGCAAAGCTCTGACCAGGTGCTGCTCAGTACCATCAAGACCACGGTCCCTGAAAACAAGAAGGATGTACCTTCTACTTCATAACTAATTGATACTCTAGTTCTACACTGAGCACAATACAACACAAACATTGAGTTCAGAGCGTTAGGCCAACTGTCAGCTTCATCTGAAATACTTTATACCAGTATTTACCTCCTTAATGGTCACCACGCCTCTGCACTTCCAGCATTATTTCTGTCTAATCAATCATCCAGGTGTCAGTGTACTATTTGGCCATTCCATGCCGTTTTACTTCCCTCCGACACCCTCTGTTCAGGCTGGAGCATTATAGGCTTTATCTCCTGTTTGCCACTGAACTACACATATATATACAGGCATAAATTAACAATTTACATTCAATTTTCATTAAAAGATACTGAATGGTTCAAGCTTACCACAATTTCATGGAAATAAACACAGATACGTTGATTAGCAATGAATTCTGGCACAATTTACTGGCACAAATTCCCATCTGCTTATGTTCCAGGCTTTTATTTAACACAAATATGAGCTGGCTTCAACGCACTGTTGCTTTATCAAGATTATTTGCACTAGTGGTCTCGAACTAACGCTCCTAAGTGAGTATATCAGCGAGTCTAGCCAATGAGGCCACGTTTCGACAAGTGTTTGAAAAAATGTTACCTTCCTACGTCTCCCCTAACAACGAAAGATAGTATTTATAGCCCGACCAATCGTGGTTAGTCTTTCATTTGTTGCGCTCCAATCAATTTGGAGTTTACATGGTAGGCTATTTCTGTAACGTAAGGTTTTTTTCAAACACGTTATAAAAAAATTTTATGAGCAGAAATGATTTATGTTGTCAGGCATCCCCACTATTTTATTTTGGTTATAATTTATTAATTCCTGGACTATTTGCGTAACGTTTTACATATTCTTTGTCAGCAAGCCCTAAGGAACCCAAATATCCAAATTTAAAAGAGCTACGTGGCTGCGTTCAAAATATGCAATTTCTTCACCTCCTGTTTCGAAGATGTGCTGTCTGGGTACTGTAATGTTTTCAACGTAAACCCATCTATTGTTATCTTTCCTAATAAGCGTTTTTTATGATTTTAAAACCTAACTCTGGGAAGGGTAGTGAATTTATCACTGTCCGTCTGAAAAAAAGTTAGTGCTTGTAGTCTTACACGCGTGATGGCAGCATTTGTGTATCGCGCGACGCGTGTTGCATGCGTTCCTGATTTTCAGCCCTCCCTCTCTCTTATCCTTTAGTCCATCTGTTCGTTCGTTTTGGTAACGCAGTATAATTAATGTTAGGATTAATTTAGGTCATTACGCAGTCTGCCTCTCAATGTTTTTCCAAGAAATACAGCACACGTTTCATTGAAGAAAGCGGGTATAATACAGTAAGCTTTTACTATCAACGTGAAAGCGTTACAATTTGCATACGCAGTAGAAAACAAGGGGATTTCGAGTACCGTCATTGTGACAGCACTGTTCTTTACCATTCTTCTTCCTTTATTTATTATATGTATTTATTAGGCTTTATATTTACTTGATAATTTATATATGTGGATTAGAATATTCCACGACATAGCCCCATAACATATACTGCCGTAGGGGAATCAGGTGTCAGAGACGTTACTGTTACTATGTTCAACTGTATGAGGTGGGACCGATTTCCTTGCTAGGTACCTTTGCTTTCCTTACACAAGAGCAGAATCCATAATTACCTTTAGCCACATATAATGTAATTTGCGCGTGCTGTATATGGACATAAAGTGGAAAACAATGTAGAGGGAACTCCTGAAGACATCGGTAGTGAGTATCGCCATTTTCAATAACATGTTTTGATTTGTTTTCTTAGCCCGAAATATCCATCCAAATAGGAATAGTAGATAACACTGGTATACACACATTTTGGTGCCTTAAATTTTATAGCTGTTCTTGGGTAAATTTGGGTTGCTGATTCCAAAAATGTAATCAGATTTTTTCTATCAGCTCTAGTTTTTGAGAGAACTAAGAATGACCATATTAGTAGGGCAATTGTTATGTACAATCCTAGAGTTAGGTGCTATCAGTGGCATTTTGACTTTAGTCTGCATTCATATTATATGTAATTACTATGCATATATTACCAAAAATGTAATAAAACTTTATCAATAGCACTTGTTTAGTCAACATGCAAAAAGGATCTTTTCGAGGACTTCCTGGAATGTGATATGCCCGGACAGTCACGCTTAAGGGTCCAACAGTAATCTGCCATCATGTGGGCATCCCAAAGTCCCTGGTATCTCTCTTCCATTGTTTTTATATCTTGGTGAAATCTTTCACCTTGCTCCTCACTAAGGTCGCCAAGATTCTCCGGAAATAAATGTATATGGTTATGGAGGTAGTGCAATTTTATGCTCATGTTGCATCCAAGTTCACAAAAACTCGATAGCATGTTTCCAACTAATTCAGAATAATTGTCTGCTTTAAAGTTACCCAGAAAGTTTTGCACAACTAAAACAAATGATGACCAGGCTGTGGACTCTGTTTTGTTCATGGAATCAATAAAAATTTGGATCGTTTATTAACTTTCTAATTTGAGGTCCATCAAAAATTCCAGCTTTAAGTTTGTCTATGCTCAATTCTGGAAACTTTCTGCATAAGTAATTAAAACAGGTACCATCTTTGTTCAGTGCCTTAACAAATTGCTTCATCAAGCCAAGCTTTATATGTAATGGTGGCAGTAGAACTCTTTTTCGATCAATGAGAGGCTTATTGACAATATTTTTTTTCTCCAACTTTAAATTCATCCCTCAACGGCCACTGTTTCTTTGTCCAGTGCATATCTTTTGCCCTGCTATCCCACAAACATATAAAGCATGGATATTTGGTGAATCCCATTTGCTGGCCAAGCAAGAAGTTCATCATTTTAAGATCTACACAAACCATCCAGTTATGTTCTAAATACTTCAATTTTTCCAGAACTGTGCTTATTGTAGATACTCCTCCTTCATTGTAGTAGAATGAGCAATTGGAATTGAGCCATATTTGTTACCATTGTGTAAGAGAACACCCTTCAAACTTCTTTTAGAACTGTCAATGAAAAGTCGCCACTCATCTGGTGTGTAACTTACACCCATTTTGTTAACAAGACCTCCTACATTAGTACAAAACACAAGGACTAGACAGCAATAGTTTTTTTACATAGCCATATATAGAAAATATTGTAATAATACAGGGTGACCCAAAAAAATTTTTTTTTTTTTTTGGGTAGGGCTGTGTAATTAATAACATATCCTATTAACCGATGCAGCCTCCTGTTTTTGCAGGGAGTGGCTGAGGACGCGGGTAAAAGACGAATACGACCACTCTGATACTTACTAACTTAGTCGTTCCCCTTCTACCGTGAGGTGTAGAGGTTTGGAAGAGAGAGCGCCAGACTATCCTATCGGCTGTCTTCCTCCTGGCCTGGTTCCATTCTAGTCCTCGGTCCTTCAAAGATTGTCTAATGTTGTCCTCCCAGCGGACTCTGGGTCATCTTGGGGGTCTGGATCCCTGGTTCTTTGTTTCCCATGCTTGTCGTGGTAGCCGATCTTCTCCCGTTCTGCAGACATGGCCAGACCATCTTAGTTGGGCGACCACTGATCCAGTCGCAAAAGGCGAGGTGTTGCATGGTTTTAGCGTCTCACTATGAAAAAAAAAAAAAGCAAAGTTGCTGCCCCCACAAAAAAACACCGCTGCAAGAGTGTGTAAAGATTTGTTGCATAGACTTCTTGTAAAGGGCAGGTGAGAGGTGGGGGGCAGCTGTGGTGGGCAGCTGCTTGTAAAGGGCAGTTGGGGTGGTGGCAGCTGTAGTGGGATAACCAGTGCTTGTAAAGGGCAGTTGGGTGGTGGGGCAGTGTAGGGAGAACCAGTGTGCTGTTCAGCAGTGCAAGTGGATAACCAGTGCTTGTAAAGGGCAGTAGGGAGGTGGTGCAGCTGTAGTGGATAACCAGTGCTTGTAAAGGGCAGTTGGGAGGTGGGGCAGCTGTAGTGGATAACCAGTGCCTGTAAAGGGCAGTTGGGAGGTGGGGCAGCTGTAGTGGATAACCAGTGCTTGTAAAGGGCATTTGGGAGATGGGGCAGCTGTAGTGGATAACCAGTGCTTGTAAAGGGCAGTTGGGAGGTGGGGCAGCTGTAGTGGATAACCAGTGCCTGTAAAGGGCAGTAGGGAGGTGGGGCAGCTGTAGTGGATAACCAGTGCTTGTAAAGGGCAGTTGGGAGATGGGGCAGCTGTAGTGGATAACCAGTGCTTGTAAAGGGCAGTTGGGAGGTGGGGCAGCTGTAGTGGATAACCAGTGCCTGTAAAGGCGCGAAAAAAAGGGGCAAAAGAGGGAGAAGGAACTGATATCTTAGTGTTTGAAGCTGCTGGAGAGAAAACACGAAACATGTACGAGGTAATATGAATGTAGTGCCGCATTATTCTCGCAATGATAGCGGTTTTAAAATAGTATTTGCTAAACCATGGCATATTCAAAGTTTGATGACGCTAGTTTGTATAACCTCTCGTGGCAGCGTTAGTAGAACTAGTTAATTCGAACATATAACAACAGCTTGATCCAGTTGATCGAGTGCTAATTCCGTCAGCTAGTACCACTGGTTCAGCGCTGCTTTATCCAGAGTTGCCATTGGTCTGATGCCAATTTAGAAACGCTGTATGGCAGTAGAGCGTGCCGCGTTGCGTGTTCTCTTGATCCGAAGTCAGTGATCAACCCCATCAGCCACGCTTACAAACCATAAGTAGTAGATAAAAGAAAGAAGAAAAAGGACCGAGATTGATAACGAAACATATGAGAAACCAGTAATATAGAAGAGCGCAATTTTTGCTTTTGTGCTTTGTTATTGGTTATAGAGTATTGTTATGGTCAGCGTTGCCACTCGTAGGTGCATTCACCTAGATCTAGGATTTTTTTGGTCCCGTCTAGTTGTCATTTTCCTTCATTAGTTGAAGATCGCCACCTTGATCAACTTTCGGATTTCGGTCTTTCGCCCTAAGTAGCCCAAAAATAGCCCACAAAACTTATAGGTCCTGGTTCGATTCCCGGTAAGCCTATCACTTGTTTTTTTCTTTTTTTCTGTTGTCTAGTCTTCCACTTCTTTATTTCTCACTGAGTGTCTGATACCATACCTTTGTGTGTTGTTTGTTTATTTATTTACTGTTTACTGGCCTCCTGTTTCCCCTCCTTATATGTTTTTACCAAAAAACCACGCAAAGTAGCCAAAAGTAGACCAAAATTCAAAATCGAGGTGTATCTAGGTGTTTTTTTAAAGTACCATCTGTTTTTTTTTCTTCAAAATTCAGGGTGGCAACACTGGTTATGCTGTTTGTAATGGTTGTTAAAAACGAGGTTGGTATGGTGTTTGTAATACATAGTTAAAAAACAAGCTAGACATGGTGTTTGTAATACATTGCTAACAGCAAGGTTGGTGTGGGTTTGCAATATATATTTTTAAAACAAGATTGGTACGATGTTTGTAATAAATGCATTAAAAAAAAACATGACAAGTCAACACATGAACGATATGGTGTTTGTAATTGTCACAGAGAGTTTTATATGATCAATAAAATGTTTGTTCTATGAAATATTCGAATATTTAGAGGATGATTCTTCCAACCGTGTTCCTATTTATTTTATTATCGCTCTTTATAGATCCTTTTCCTGTTTTCGAATTCTTTTCGTTTGCGAAAAATAATTTCTTTTCCCAGTTTCTCACTTTACGATTTTCTTTGTTTCAACTGAGAACGCATTTATGACATAATGGGTCAGTTACACGCACTGCACTAGACGAAATAAACTGTGGTTATTCGGGCTGGTCAGGACATAGAGAGCAGGACATCTGGTCTACAGTTTCCCCTGTCACAGTGTTTTCTTAATGTTTTTGGCCTGAGGGTGAGAGATAAATTCGCTCTCGAGAGGACCGGAATGGCAGACATGCGTCTCGGAACCATTTTTTTTTCCATGACACTCACGGATCCCACGGTTAAAGTTTTAAGCATGAGGCGCGAAACAGCGCCAACTTAAATAGAGTGTTTCAGGAAAGCCGAAAATTACGTCGGGGAGAAGGTGTTTAAGACGCGCGGCTGGCAGCTTATGGCTTGGTGTCTGGGTATGTGCAGTGTTTAAAGACGGAAAAGAGGGGAGATGATTTCGGATTTTGTAATAACGCTTCATCCTTGTCCGTTTAATATATTAACAAGAAGTTTTAAACTTAGTAATTTCATTGAGTCCTCAAAAATTCGCAGTGGTATTAGACAGATGGTGGGCTCGTGAATAGAATAAGCTGTATAGCGAAGCTCTGAGTTTGTTCGAACATTTGCCGAGCTTCTAGACTTCTGATAAATATATCAGCGTATAATTCTAAAGTGTGCGATCACCTGTAGTTCTGTGTGGAGGTAAATATTATATTAAGTATCTAATATTTTGTGAAGTGTTTAAAGTGATATCGCTTATTTCATATCTCTTCTAGTTAGATTTTTGTGCAGAGTGATTAATTTTATAAGTCTGTTATAATTGCTCTATTGTGGACGAGTGTTTTCAGTGGAAAACAGAATAAATTTATAATTTCTAGCTTAAAATCATGGCAGCTATAATGAATTTAATTTAACTGCTAAATAATCAGATCGAGAATAATTTTTCTAACTAACTTATAAATGCTAGATGCCTCATGGAGTGTTGACGGAATACGTAAGGTATTCCTCTAATTCATAGATGATGTTGATTTTTTATATATAACTTATTTTCACGGGAAAGTTTAAACGTCAAGTCAAGCTCTACGCTTGCAGTTCAAAATGTAAGTTATATTGAGTACATAATATATAAAATACTTTTCATATGTGTTTTTTTTTCTTTATTCAGTGAATACTGGGTAAACCCAAATTTGCCGGGCGTTTAGTACAGGAGACATACCTTCGAGAGAAACATAAACATGTTTATATCTTTAACCACGTGGGTTTTTCAAGTGAAACACCTGTCTGACAGGGCGTGTGGCCTTCAGAGAGATAGACAGAATACCAATCCTACTACGGGTTTTTTTTTTTTTTTTTTAAAGAATAAATGCTTATAACTGGACCCTTTGAGCCAGATCATATTTTCCTTCACAAACATCTCTAATGTCGCCTTTGTGGCGAGAATAATTACAGAAACCAAAAAACATTAACTTTTCCGACATTATTTGACCAAGTGTGTGGTAGAACCAAGATTATTTGTTTCAGAGAAGTCGTCCACATCGGTTATTTTTTCCTTACTTACTTACTTACTTAGTCGTTCCCCTTCTTACCCGTGAGGTGTAGATGTTTGGAAGAGAGAGCGCCACGACTATTCTATCGGCCTGTCTTCCTCCTGGCCTGGTTCCATTCTAGTCCTCGGTCCTTCAAAGATTGTCTAATGTTGTCCTCCCAGCGGACTCTGGGTCGTCCTCGGGGTCTGGATCCTTGGCTCTTTGTTTCCCGTGCTTGTCGTGGTAGCCGATCTTCTCCCATTCTGCAGACATGGCCAAACCATCTTAGTTGGGACTGTTCTACTTGGGTCTGCAGGGGGTGGCATTTTAGGCCTTGACGTATCGTCTGGTTGCGTACCATGTCTCTTCTTGTTACTTCAACCACCTTCCTCAGATACCTCATTTCTGAGGTTTGGATCTGGCTTTTGTGGGTTGTAGTCATTGCCCACGACTCGCATCCATATGTCAAGACTGGCAGATAGGTGGAGCGGTATACAGCCATCTTCGTTTTCTTACCAACCTCTCTCTTGCTGAGGGGAATCCTCGATTTATGGCCTGAAAAAGTCTCCCAGCTGCTGCTTTTCGAGTGGCCAACTCTTCTTTGATGCCTCCCTTTCGGTCTATAATAGCTCCGAGGTATTTAAAGTGGTCGACCTGCTCCAGGACCTGTTCTCCCAGCTTAATCTGATGTCTTCTTTCTTCTCGTGATATCACCATGGATTTTGTTTTAGAGCTGCTTATGACCATCCCTCTCTTCTCCAGCTCTTTCCTTCCAGACTTGCAGGTTGGATTGGAGATGTGCCTCTGATTTAGCAATCAGGGCAACATCATCAGCAAATGCCAGCTCCGAAATATAGACCTATCTCATCTTCCAGTACCCCACTGAATACTCTCTTGTTCTCTCCTTACATGCCTTGATGACATCGTCCATAAGGAGTATGAAGAGGTAAGGTGATAGGATATCACCTTGTCTTACACCAGTGGTGGTCCTGAACTCTTCTGACTTATGGTTTGCTGTCCTCACATAATTTTTGCAAGACTTGTAGAAGCTCTGTATACGCATGAATCAGAGTGCTGGAATGGTTATTTTTTTCCTAATAAAGGGAAACCTTGTGTTTTTCTTACACTGTGTGCCCGTTTAACTTTCTTACCACCCAAACTGATTAAAGTGACCTTAACAGAAATCTTAAAATTAAACTTGTAAAGTGAATGCTCCCCGTTATTTATGCAAGTGGAAGAAACCTTATCTGCAGAGCTGAGATTCTCTTTATCCAAAGAATACAGATTCACTGTAAGAGAAGTGTCCTAAAGTTTGCGCCAGAAGCCAGAAACGGCGGAACAGCAGCACGTTTGTAGGTAAGGTTGTGTGAGTCAGAGCCCTGATGAAAGAACCGAGGGAAAGTAGACTGAAGGATGTTCTTTGTTTGATTCACCCACTTTGTAACTTTCCTTATGCAAGATTGTGTTGCTAAACTAGATTTTTCCTTAGAATAGATACTGCTAACAAAGTCAGTTCATACCTTCAAAAGGGGAAAATAGTAGACCCAAATCAATATGTATCTCTGTGACTGTTTGGGCTATCATCGTTTCTCCTAACGGGAAACTGTGGGCTATTTAAATCGAGGAAAAGGATCATACTGTGGGTCTATCATTCGTGTAGCACTTTTATTGACTTTATGACTATTTGTATATGCTTTGATGTAATTTTATGTGTTGTGAGAAAAGTTTGTTATGATAATTTAAACTACTCAATAATTATTCCAGCGTGTCGGTCAGTTTCGTTCCCAAAATATCTATATAATCATTGTTATAGTTTTTCCCACGTCTGTGTATCTCACTGTCGTTCAATTGGGTGTGTGCACGTGAGTGGTAATATATATATATATATATATATATATATATATATATATATATATATATATATATATATATATATATATATATATATATATGTATAGGTGTTAGACTGTCTGACTACTCTAAATCTGTCGTAGAAGATAGGTGAGAGAGAGAAGATTTCTCGATCTCAGAGACAGCCTCTATCACATTCTACCATCTCACTCGTGGAAATCTATTTCTACCATCATCTCTCACTGTGACTATCACTTATTCTAATCTATTCAGAAGGGACCAACCCAAGTCTTAATTCTCCTATCAAAAATCTACGACAAATGTGAGCTCGTTTCCGGAAATGCAGCTGAAAATCCTGAGCAAGGACGACAAATGTGGTCTCGTCCGTAGGATTTTTTTGAACTTAGAATAAGAAGACGAGTACGATAAATATATCAGCTCGTCTGTAGGATTTCTTTCTTTATTCTGATACAGAGTAAGAGTGTGGTCTGGTGAGTTTTTGTATCTTTTTAAATAATTTATCCCCTAGACTAACGATCTGTTTATGGGCGTGCTGACCACACAACTAATAATTGTTTTTCCACAGCATTTTGAGTAATATACATTTGAGTTACAGGTTGATTTTGTCGGAATATATGTTAATTACTGATTTTGTAATACTAAACGCTGGTAAAGTTTGTGAGTGTATAACATTCACAGGGTTCTGAAGAAGTAGGTGTTTGAGCTAAGCTAAGGAGTGCGTTCAGACAATTACGTCCTGTAAATTGCCTCCCTTACCCGAACTGTCTTCAGGGGTAAACTTATAGTGGATTAAAAATTAAGGGATTTCTTTTCCTCCTTAAATTTTTGCAATAATTATTTTGTTTCCACTGTAGCAACTTATTTTTTAGTGAGTAAATCTAAACTACCATTTATTTGGCGTAGTCGTCTGCATTAGGTGCTTTATTGCCGATTAATAGCAGCGATAGTTAGATACTTTATTATTTTGGAGGAGGCATCTCAGGTTAAAGTATATAATCTTTTGTTGGTATTTTCTCGTAAGTGGTAGAAATCAGTGTATCCTTTTTCTTCTTTTCTTCCTTGAGTAGTCTCAGTCACTGATTTATTATGGCCGAGAGGGCGAAACTGAGACAGATGCTCAGACAGGAAGCAATGGAAGAGGGACTGGACGGCGACGAAGCGAAAGCTTTCGTCAGGGACGAACTTGAGAGATATGACGCAGAGAAGAAAAAAGAACTGAGGAGGAAAGAAGAAGCAGCGGAGAGGAAAGAAGCGGAAGATCGGCTATTACAGCAGAAGAAGATTGAGGAAGAAATGGAAATCTGCAGGGCGAACGAAAGAGAGAAGGAGAGACAGCATTAGGAAAGAGAGAAGGAGAGATACTTGAGGAAAGAGAGAAGGAGAGACAGCATGAGGAAAGAGAGAAGGAGAGACAGCATGAGGAAAGAGAAAATGAGCAACGACGACAGCATGAGCTGGCGCTTAAAGCTCTAGAGGTCCAAAGTCGTGGTGCTGCCTCTACCTCCAGCAATGGAGAGTCTTCTCATTCTTCTGCAACTGATCCTCCTAGCACACAATCTACTCATCTCACGGCAATGTCTTTTCCGCTAGAATATTTCCATTGTCCAAATGAGAAGATTGACACGTATCTAGAAAAATTTGAGAAAATTGCAACTCTGTACGGTTTAGAGAGGTCGCGTTGGAATATGAAGCTTTCCCAGGCTTTGAAAAGTTCTGCTTACGATGTGTATGCAAAACTGGAGAGCAGCCAACAAGACAACTATGATGTGTTGAAGAAAGCGTTACTGGAGCGCTTTGAAATGAATGCTCACAAATTTTTGCAACTGTTTCACAACAGCAGGAAAGAGAGCTCTGAAACTTTTCAGCAGTTCTCGTCTCGGCTGAAGGGATGCTTGACAAAGTGCCTTGAGCTCTCGCAGCTCCCCTCTACCTATGAAGGTCTGGAGGAATTTGTTATAACAGAACAAATAAAGAACACTTTGTCTGCTGATACCCGGAGATTTCTAGCTGAGCAGGGTGCAGAAAAGCTTGAAGACATCTTAGAAAAGTCTGAGCGATATCACAATGCGCTGGCTGAACTACCGGCCACAAAACGTAAACTGACAGAAGAGCATTTTCGGAAACATAATCTAGACCAATCTTCTCATGCTGCTAATCAGAATAACCACAGAGAAACTGGACCTCAAAACCCCCCTCCTGAAAAATCCAAGTTCTACAAAACAAGTACCCCAACCACAGTAAACAGTCTGATCAACCCGACCGCCCTACATGGCAGCGCAGCCAGAAAGGACAAGGTGGCAAAGGGAGAACCCCTGAGCACGGGACTAATGATCAGAGTGAGCACACCGAGCCTAAACGCATCGGATGCTTGCTAACAGTCTCGCAAGGCGGAATTATTGATAGTGATTCCCAACCTGTTGGGGATACACCCTCAACGCGAGGTACTGTTACATTGAACGGTTCTCAAACTTTTTGATTATTTGACATGGGGCTTTCTTATGATTGCATTGTTGCCAGACACCTGGTTAAACCCGGTCAAGAGACAGGAGAGACCGTCCAGTTTTGTGGAGTTTCTAAGAGTGAGGCACCTACAGCGCTTCCCATCGCTTTGGTGGAGATCCACTCTGACTTTGTCAGAGGTGTTATCAAAGCGGCTGTTATGGATGATCCCATCTACCCAGTCATACTTGGCGGTAGATACGTGTTTATTGGGAAACCGGAAGAGCCGATTGTGGCAGCAGTAACTACAAGAGGGCAAACCAAAAAGGAACGGGAGCCTGCGCCTAATTTGTTACCTATGGAACTTAAAGAAGCGCAACAAAAGGATCCTACTTTGGCACCCTGCTTTAGGAAACTGCCCATGGCTAAGGAACCCAGACAGCACGGGGACATTTTTTCTAAGGATGGCGTACTTTATCGCAGAACGGGCAAGCCTGACCAAGGTTACAACCAGCTCCTAGTACCGAAACAGTACAGAAGCCAAATCCTAGAAATGGGGCACTCTCTTCCCTTCAGCAGACATATGGGACACGCCACAAACCAACGGATAACCACTCATTATTGGTGGCCAGGAGTAAACACTGATATTATCACGTACGTCAAATCCTGTGCCCAGTGCCAACGTGTACCACCCAAGCAACGGACACCCCCAGTCTCGTTGGGTTAAATGCCAATAGTGGGAACACCATTCAAACGGGTTGTGATCGACATTTTAGGGCCTTTTGAAAGGACTAAAAGAAGGAACAGGTATATCCTCACCTTAGTCGACACATGCACTTTATGGGCAGAAGCTATACCGCTAACATGCGCAGATGCCAAGCATGTTGCAGAAGCCCTCGTGCAGATTTTCACTCGGTTGGGATTCCCTCAGCAGGTGTTGACGGATAACGGATCCCCATACCGAAACCTGTTGATGGATGAGATCGTGAAGATCTTGAAGACCCAACACATCTACACAAAGCCTTATACTCCGGCCGGAAATGTGCTCGTGGAACGTGTTAATGGAAACCTCAACATGATGTTAAGTAAACTGGCACAAGTGAAACCTGAAGATTGGGATCTTTGTATTCCTGCAGCTTTATTTGGCTACAGAGAATCTCCTCATACTTCCACAGGATTTCCGCCAGCTACGCTTTTATTCGGCAGACCTATCAAGGGGCCGCTTGAAGCCATACTTTGGTCGCTGACAGACCAGAAGGCAGATGAGACAGTTGTCTCAGCCAGTAAATACGTATCGGATTTAAAGGAAAGGTTGAAACTAGGATGGGACCTAGCAACGACTAACTTTAAGTGAGCACGCACAAAGCACGCTAACCGATACAGGAAAGTCGCGAAAGAGAGAGAACTGGAAGCAGGAGAGAAAGTTTTGGTGTTACTCCCTACCGGAAACAACCAACTGAGGATCGGATGGCAAGGGCCGTTTACCGTCCTGAAAAAGATTTCTAAGGCTAACTACCAGATCTCTATTCAAGGAAAGGAAAAGGTTTTCCATTTAAATCTGTTGAAGAGATACTTGGAAAGACCGGTGCCAACCTCCGAACATCTCCTGACGGTCGCCAAAACTGACGAAGATGACGATAGTGGCAGGGAAATTCCACTGCACACACACGAAATCTTTCAAAAATGTCAAAAGCGGCTACGCTCTTTCAAACGCGCATGGGAGACATTCAAGAGAAAGGAAACTTTGGGAGTAGACTTGAGTAGGAATTGGAGGGAGATGAGAGGGAAGAAGACAGACACCCTGAAGCTACGGATATTGGAAATTTATTTCCATAACGTAGACATGGAGTGCTTCCATATCTTAAAGGGGGGACGTTCTGTCACAGAGAGTTTTATGATCAATAAATTTTCTATATATTCTTTCTTTCTTCCACCCGTGTCCTCTATTTTATTATCGCTCTTTTATCCTTTTCCTGTATTTTTTGCATTCGTTCGTTTGCGAAAAATAATTTCTTTCCCATTCTCACTTTACCGTTTTCTTTCTCATACTGAGAACGCATTTATGACATAATGGGTCAGACACTGCACTAGACGAAATAACTGTGGTTATACGGGCTGGTTAGACATAGAGAGCAGACATCTGTCTACAGTTTCCCCTGTCACAGTGTTTCTTCGGCCGGTTTTTTGCCTGAGGTGAGAGAAATTCGCTCTCGAGAGACCGAATGGCAGACATGCGTCTCGGTTTTTCCATGACACTCACGCTCCCACGGTTAAAGTTTCAGCATGAGGCGCGAACAGCGCCAGACTTACATAGCTCAGGAAAGCCGTACGTCGGGAGAAGGTGTTAAGACGCGGCTGGCAGCTATGGCTGGTGTCTGGGTATGTGCAGTGTTAAAGACGGGAAAGGGGAGATGATTTCGGATTTTGTAATAACGCTCATCCTTTGTCCGTTTAATATATTAACAAGAGTTTTAAACTTAAATTTCATTGAGTCCTCAAAATTCGCAGTAGACAGGTGGCTCGTGAATAGAATAAGCTGTATAGTGAAGCTCTGAGTTTGTTCGAAAATTTGCCGAGCTTCTAGACTTCTAATAAATATATCAGCGTATAATTCTAAAGTGTGCGATCACCTGTAGTTCTGTGTGGAGGTAAATATTATATTAAGTATCTAATATTTTGTGAAGTGTTTAAAGTGATATCGCCTATTTCATATCTCTCTAGTTAGATTTTTGTGCAGAGTGATTAATTTATAAGTCTGTTATATTCTCTAGTGGACGTGTTTCAGTGGAAAACAGAATAAATTATAATTTCTAGCTTAAAATCATGTAGCTATAATGAATTTAATTTAACTGCTAAATAATCAGACGCGAATAATTTTCTAAACTAACTTATAAATGCTAGATGCCTCATGAGTGTTGACGGAATACGTATGTATTCCTAATTCATGATGATTGATTTTTATATATAACTTATTTCACGGGAAAGTTTAAACGTCAAGTCAAGCTCTTCGCTTGCAGTTCTAAATGTAAGTTATAAAAAAAAAAGGTAAAGGAACCCGTTACACGCCCATTTAGGCATATTGGGAATATGGTGTTAGGCCCATATTATCTTGACCGTCGGCACACGAGGGGTGATGTGGTCGGCTTCACGCCGGCCGCCTTAACCTTCCCAGAGTAGCTCTGGTACCCATTTGGGGCTGGGTCGACCCAGGAGCCGTTTGTGGCCTAAAAATTTTTCCGCCTCATCTGGGGATCGAACCATAGACCACTGCGCTAGGAAGCCAGTGCACTAACCACTATGCTACCGCGGCTCCTAAATGTAAGTTATATTGAGTACATAATATGTAAGATATTTCATATGTGTTTTTTTCTTTATTCAGTGAATACTGGGGTAACCCAACTTTGCCGGCGTTTAGTACAGAGACATACCTGTGAGAAACATAAACATTTTATATCTTTAACCACGTGGGTTTTCAAGTAACACCTGTCTGACAGGGCGTGTGCCTTCAGAGATAGACAGAATACCAATCCCACTAACGGGTTTTTTTAAAAAAGAATAAATGCTTATACTGGACCTTTAAGCCAGATCATATTTCTTCACAAACTCTAATGTACATGCTGCCTTGTGGCGAGAATAATTACAGAACAAAAACATTAACTTTTCCGACATTATTTGACCAAGTGTGTGGTGAACCAAGATTATTTGTTGAGAGAAGTCGTCCACCGGTTATTTTTCCTAATTAAAGGAAACCTCGTGTGTGCCCGTTTAACTTTCTTACCCAAACTGATTCAAGTGACCTTAACAGAAATCTTAAAATTAAACTGGTGAAATGAATGCTCCCCGGATGCAGTGGAAGAAACCTGTATCTGCAAAGCTGGGATTCTCTTTATCCAAAGAATACAGATTCACTGTAGAGAAGTGTCCTAAAGTTTGCACCAGACGGCGAACAGCAGCACGCTTGTATGTAAGTGTGAGTCAGGGCCCTGATGAAAGAACCGAGTGAAAGTAGACTGAAGGATGTTCTTTGTTTGATTCACCCACTTTGTAACTTTCCTTATGCAAGATTGTGTTGCTAAACTAGATTTTTCCTTAGAATAGATACTGCTATCAAAGTCAGTTCATACCTTCAAAAGGGGAAAATCGTAGACCCAAATCATATGTATCTGTGACTGTTTGGGCTATCATCGTTCTCCTAACGGGACTGTGGGCTGTACATCGAGGAAAAGGATCATACTGTGGGTCTATCATTCTTGTAGCACTTTTATTGACTTTATGACTATTTGTATATGCTTTGATGTAATTTTATGTGTTGTGAGAAAAGTTTGTTATGATAATTAAACTACTCAATAATTATTCCAGCGTGTCGGTCAGTTTCGTTCCAAAATATCTATATAATCATTGTTATAGTTTTCCCACGTCTGTGTGTCTCACTGTCGTCAATTGGGTGTGTGCACGTGAGTGGTAATATATATATTAATATATGTATAGGTGTTAGACTGTCTGACTACTCTAAATCTGTCGTAGAAGATAGGTGAGAGAGAGAGAAGATTTCTCGATCTCAGAGACAGCCTCTATCACATTCTACCATCTCACTCGTGGAAATCTATTTCTACAATCATCTCTCACTGTGACTATCACTTATTCTAATCTATTCAGAAGGGACCAACCCAAGTCTTAATTCTCCTATCAAAAAATCTACGACAGTAATACATTGCTAACAAGAAGATTGGTGTGGTATTTATAGTACTTTCCTAAAAACAAGATTGATACAGCGTTTGTTATACATTTCTGAAAACAAGATTGGTACAGTGTTGCATTGTTAACAGCAAGATTAGAGTGGTGTAATACGTTGTTAAAAACAAGATTAGAGTGGTGTAATACGTTGTTAAATACAAAATTAGAGTGGTGTAATACATTGTTAAAAACAAGATTAGAGTGGTGTAATACGTTGTTAAAAACAAGATCGACATGTCGTGTTAAATGCCTTGTTAAAAGCAAGATTTGTATGATGTTTGTAATGCGTTGTTTAAAACGATATTGGTATCTTGAATTTAAAAAAAACATTGTCAAAAAAATCAAACATAACAAGCAGCGTGATCACAATCGCTGAAGGAAACAGCGTGGACGTTTGAAATGACATATCGATTAGTTACACAACGTCAGGGGGGAAAAAATAGCTTTAAAATCTATTTATAATACGTTGTTACCATAGAGATTATTTAATATGATGTCTTTTGATCGTAACTGCGTTTCTAATAGAATTTTTTTACGGTGCCTTTATGGTGCTACAGTTTTTAATGCACATTTTGGCATTGTTAAGAAGATTATGTTGAGGGAGATTAGGAGAACTGATGTAAGACGTGAAATAGGGTATATGGATATGAAAAAAAAAAAAAAAAAAATCGAAAATAGGTAGTTCATCTTATTTTATGTTTAATTTCTTGTGTCGCGCTGTCTTATCGGTGGACACTCTAGAGGTTGCAGTCGATTTTTCGGATAGTACACATTTTTATCTATTTCTTTTCTCTGGTGTCCTTTTTAGCTCTCACTTTCTTTCCTTTCCTGGATGAAGGTCTTGTGGCCGCAACGTTGGCTATTTCCTTATCGTTTGTCCCTATTTTCGATTATTATTTTTGTTTTCATTTCCGTCTGTTTTAAGAACACAATGCGGCGATTATGTATATTGTTATTGTGTAGTCTCAGAGCTGGTCTTAAAGCATATGACCCCCGGGGCGAGTGGTTTGGCATGCACTCCTTTCCCCACACTTCTAGCCGCGAACGTTGAATTCTACTGGAGAGTTAAGCAAGAGTCGCGAATAAAATTGCAGCTCTATTTTAGATGGTTGTTACTTTCAGAGAAAAGATTCTCGTTTTCTTTTCTTCTTTGGTCCTTGGTCGATGACTGACAAAGTAATCGGTCACCAGCACGCCTGGTGACGTCTTGAAGGGCAGCAACAAACTCTCTCCACTTTGCTCGGTCAGCAGCCATCCTTCGTGAACTATCTCTGTTTCATGCTTAGCACCTCTGCTTCCACAGTTCTCCGCCAGGTGGCTTTTGGGCGGCCTTGCTTTCGCTATCCTTCTAGAGTCAGTATCATGGCAATTCTGGTGATGGTCTCAGGGTCTTTTCTGAGGATGTTGCCAACCCAGTTCCAGCATCTACCACCTGCTGTGATGGTGCGCATGTCTTCTTGGTGGCACCAAATTAGCATTACTTGGTTGGTGATGGTTATTTAAGAGCCTACAACACGATGACAACTAAGAACCGAATGTTAAAAATATATCGCATTTTGATTTTAATAAGATTTACTCTGCGAGCTTTGGCCTGGACGAATTGTGTCACAGGACAAGAAAAAGTCGATCTTCTGGACGAAAAAATACTTTTTTTTTTCTTCTGGCCGTCTACGACGCCCCCATGCCCGTAGGCCAGATCTGAATAATACATAATATTTATGAGCCCATACCGTTAATCATCATTAGCTGCCATCTAGGCATTGAAGGCCGGCTGCAAGGAATCTCCAGCGTTTCTTGTCTTGATGGTGAACTCTAATGGGACTCTTTCCTGTCCATCTCTTGATGTTATCTTCCCACTTATAGCGATAACATCACTAGTTCTTGTAAGCCATGTTCACTTTCAGCTAACAAAACTGTATCATCTGCGTATCCTAAGGTTCCACTGATGTCCAGTCCTGGCATTTCCTGTATCTGTTTGAACATTTTTTTTTCTGTGTATAGATTAAATAGGCAAGGGAATAGTACGCAATACCGACAGTTTAATATATCATCTTCGCGTGAACATGTTATGTGGTTAAACACCTTATACATGCTTCCACATATAGCGTGGTTACATCTTTGTGTTTTGTTATCGGGCTGGTCGGAAACAGTTGTCGATAGATTTATTGAAAAAGAACTTCCTAAATTCAGTTCTTTGTTCACGTTTGTTTATTTGAACAATATTTTGTTTCGTGCAGTTTATTTGTTGTTGGAACCGACTGTTTCACGCCGTTTCTTGGTTACCATTGATTTCCTTTCTCAGTTGCTTCTGGACCTTTGGGTATACAAGTAGAGCTTGTTGGTTATTATAATTTGCCGGAGGTTTCCTCAACCTGCGCATCCGTTGACATGAAGAGTAATCATGTCAGACTAGTGTCAGAGCTTTTGAGTTGTTTGTGAGTTAGGCTGTAAAAATTGTGATGCTTTCCCTCTTAGTTATCTGAATTGTATATTTAGCTGTTTGTAAGTTAGCAGCGCCTTTATAATTGTGATGTTTTCCTTGTTATCTGAATTGTAGGTTTAACTGTTTGTAAATTAACAGCGCTGTCAAAAGTGTGACGCTTTCGCTGTTAGTTATCTGAAATGTAGGTTTAACTGTTTGTGAGTTAGAGCTATCAAAAGTGTGATGCTTTCCCTGTTAGTTATCTGAATTGTAAGTTTAACTGTACAGTTTGTGAGTTAGAGCTATCAAAAGTGTAATGCTTTCGCTGTTAGTTATCAAAATTGTAGGTTTAACTGTTTGTGAGTTAGCTCTGTCATATTTTCCTGCTGTCGTTGTGAGTTATCAAAATTGCATATTTAAATTGTTTGTGATTTATGGCTGGATGCTTTCTCTGTTAGTTATCAAAATTGTTGGTTTCATTGTTTGTGAGTTTGCACTGTCATGATTGTGATGGTTTCTCTGTTAGTTATAAAAATTGTAGGTTTACTTGTTTGTGACTTAGCGCTGTACTAATTTTGATGGTTTCTTGTTAGTTATCAGAATTGTAGGTTCAGTTTTTTTCTGAGTTGAGGCTGTCCTACTTTTGATGTTTTCTCTGTTAGTTATCAGAATTGTAGATTTAACTGTTTGTGATTTAGGGCTGTCATAATTTTGATGCTTTCCTTGTTACTTATCAGAATTGTATTTAATTGTATGTGAGTCATAATTTTGACGCATTTAGCTGTTTTATTTATCAAAATTGTAGGTGATGTTTTCTGCGCGTCAGTTTGTACCGAGACGGGAAGGACGAGCAGTGAAAAGGTTCCGATAAAATTGGACATGAAACAGCAGTACTGAGATCGATAGGGCAATTAGTGCGAACGTTTCCACGGCTTCGTTACAAGAAGATATAGACTGATATGACATGCAGTAGAGTTATTATTATGGAACAATTTTTCGGAATTATTGAGTGAGCGTCGTATATATTGGAATTATATGTTTGTTTTTGCAGTATCATGATGGTTTTCTTTTGCGCTCCTTACGGAATATAAAGCTACCTCTGCAGAAAGTCCCTCAAATGGAAGGTCCGCACCAAACGTTCACATACTTTTGCCGCGGTGATTTGTTTGACAGGATGAGGTTGCCAGCCGCATGCACATCCTCATATTTACTAGTGCAAATGCCCACCATAAGACGGGAATTAAATTCAAAAACACCAATACCTAACGGCAATTTTACTTATTCAAAAGTATTTTTAAAAACTACAGTGCATCACCACAGTACACGAACTACGTAGCAGCAGCGAGGATCCCAATGTGTGTATACGGGATCACACATTCTTTAAATATTTTTGTGCACATCGTCATTTACGCATTCTTCTTCGGTAAGTGTTACTATTTTCGGGATAGTACATGTAAGGGAAACAATACAATTAATGTCTAACTTTCAACCAAAGTTGCATCCCTTAGCTTTACGCACTGACAGAAAAAGCTGGGATTTTATATAGGATAGCTGTGTACGACATGAATGAGGGTGGAAAAGTTTTCTTCTTTCTTTGTCTCTTCAGAGACCTCCAGTGTGGCCGTGTACGGAATCGTCACATGCGCCAATTCATTTTATATGTGTGTCTGTTGATGACTTCTATTTTGTTTATCGTATAGGTTCGTTTTTCTGCTCTAGACAGTAGGCTGTTTGTTTATGGTAGTATAACTTCTTTCTCTCAGGCTATATAGCGTTACTCGTACCAACAGTTGATGAATGATTTTACGATGACAGCAGACTTCATTTTTAACGTGGAACTTTATTTACATAAGCCATCAAAGGATGTAAAATAAATATGCCCAACCTTCCATTTGAGGTTGGCATTCTTGTACAACAACATGCAGTAGGTAAAAGCTCAGTCTCTCTCTCTCTCCTCTCTCTCTCTCTCTCTCTCTCTCTCTCTCTCTCTCTCTCTCGCTCGCTGCTTCAATTATCATAACTGTCTCTAGTGGCTTTGGGACCACACATTGAGAACCACTGTTGCTAGTTCTTTATTCTCCACTGTATTCAATATTCTACTGTCTATCTCACTTTGCTCTCATATATTAATCTGCAGCTATTCTTGGCGTATCTGGTTACAGAAATTGGTCTAACCGCCAGGGATGTACATTTACCAAACTATACTGCTCGCTAGACTGTCAGCTTATCTACTGTACTTCACTTCTAGTTATAAGACTCAAAATGTTCAACGTACCTGGTCTTATCGAAATGTACACATTTCTCTCACAGGGAACACTGTCATCTTGTCCTTCAGAATAAACAAAAACTTCCATACACAATCGTGGCCAAATAATGCGAGGTAAACGTCTGGGCGATAACTTTTCTGCCACCGCAGAATCAACCAAAACCATTGGCATATCGACTCGATGAAAACTTCTACTCGCTGCCACTTCTATATGCTACTCAATCACATTTCAAAAGCAAAACTTGCTGCTAACTCTATCACATCTCAGAGCCTACTCATTTAATCTAAAACGTCGATTTACAACGACACTTATTTTCGAACAATCCAGAACGCTTTGTCTGACAAACAACTCACCCGTCCATAAATTTCCCGTGCGTCACTCACTTTTCCAAAGAAAAAAAAACAGCACACCAAACATTCTCAACCAAGGGATGTAAGCGTTACTCTTGACCCCTTCTTCTCGTTCTGTCGATTATTCCCCTTAGATTGTAAATTACAAGTCAGCTAATCTCAATAAAAAAATAATTAATGTCATTAAAAATAATTCTAATCGAATTCTCCCTCTTCCACTCTAGCGGTTACACCAGCGGACTATGTGGGACTGTAGTGGAGGGTGGGAAATAAAACAGAAGACGGAAATACGGATATGAGCATAGCAATGCAGAGAAAGCCCCCATGTTATTAACGGAGTGATTCTGAGGAGACAAAGAACAAATATAACTACTACCCCTTCAGATATATCGCAAGGGGCGACTATTATGAGGTTGTGCATGAGGCTGGCAACCCCCGCTTGGTTAAATAAGTCACTGCAGGAACTATCACTGCAACAGCACGTGAATGTCTTGATGTGCAACAGCACGTGAATGTCTTGATGTGCAAAAGCACGTGAATGTCTTGATGTGCAAAAGCACGTGAATGTCTTGATGTGCAAAAGCACGTGAATGTCTTGATGCAAGCGGACCAGCTGCCGTGGCGGCTCCATGCCCCATAAAGAGTGAAAAGGAAAAATTCTGATTAATGAGTACAGAGAAAGATAGAACACGCTGGCGGACATTTTTAGTCCGGAATGCCTGTCAGCAGTATGGAGGTATCTATGGCAACATGTTTTACTTGATGAGGTTGCCAGCCTCATGCACCGGCTCATATTAGTGGCCTTGTACGACATGCCTGGAGGGTTCAGTATTCTTTGTCTCTTCAGAGACACCCCCCCCCCACCCAGGAAATACGCTGGGCTTTATAGTAATGTAGCTGTTAATTATAAGGTAAGCAGTGGCAATGTTTCAGTCATTATAGTAGTTAATGTACGGAAGAAGTAAGCTTCTCCATCTTCTTTAAGTACATTGCCTGGTGGCATTGGCGATCGTGTGTTGCCACAACTTCCAGTACAGTCTCCAGTACTGTTGATGAGTTGTGTTGTTGCCTTCTTGTTTCCTTGCCATGATGTCAAAATGTTCGGTATATTGTCTCTTTTTTCCCTTCAATCTTTCCTGTTGTCACCATATACTCCAGCTTTCGTCTTTTCATAACATGCCCAAAGAAAGTTGATTGCTTGCTTTGTGTATTGGGCTCAGGTCTGCGTCATTACTCTTTTTAAAGAATAAAGCAATCATCTAGAAAGTTTAGTGTTACGTTGCTGTTATATAGAGACAGATAAATTGAAGAGTAAACATTTTTACATTGTGGAGTATCAAATAGTCGATACTTATAATTTTTCTTTGTCCTGGTGCGACGCTAGATTTGTGCTTTTAGGGTAAACAGTGTTTTGATAGGCGCTAAAACAAATGTGAATTACGGAAACATTATTTTGTATCTCTGGTTTAAATAAATAAAATTGTGCCTCGTTTTGGCGCCTTGTTCAACCTAGATACACGGTCCGTCGGTGATATTTGGGAGGATGTCCAAATATGAAAGACCTTGTGGTCTGGTTAGAAAGTGTTTCTCTGTTCTCTGCTACTTTGGAATAGTATTTCTGAACTAATTTCCCGTTTACCTGTGTAATACAACGGTACTTACTGTGTTCATTAGGTTCGTAAACTTAAAAATGTAAATAGGTTGTAGCTTTTGACATGGTAGGGTTGTTATTAAGTTCATGGACCTGCGGGCAGTAACGGTGCTGAAGAACTGGATGATATCGCCCTCGTGGAAGTGAATTCGTGTTGTGTATTCATGACTGTGACCTTGATTCTCATGGGTGTCAGCTGCTCAAAGTCAGCAACTGTTACATCCAAACGAGGTAATTTGAGAGAAAACACCATACCAGCGGATGGTTTTGTGTCGTTTGTCTGTATGTGTTTTTTTTTTCCTGTTGTCTAGTTCTCTACTTATTTATTTCTTATGAGTGCTTGCAACGTACCCCTATATTTGTATTATTTATTCATTTGTATATGTTAACAGATTTTAACAGACTTACAACAACATACACACATATACACACACACACACAGGCGGTCGCGCATTATCATCATAACTAGTGTAATGGCCCGTCATAAGACGGGAATTAAATTCAAAAGTACCAATACCTAACGGCAATTTTACTTATTCAAAAGTGTTTTAAAAAACTACTGTGCTTCACCACAGTACACGAACTACGTAGCAACAGCGAGGATCCCAATGTGTGTATACGGGATAAAACATTTTATAACTATATATTGTTGTGCAGACCGTCATTTGCGCATTCTTCTGTGGTAAGTGTTACTATTTTCGGGAGAGCACTTATAAGGGAAACAATACAATTAATGTCTAACTTTCAACCAAAGTTGCATCCCTTAGCGTTACGCACTGACAGAAAAAGCTGGGGTTTTATATATAGGACTAGTGTAAAAGCCCGTCATAAGACGGGAATTAAATTCAAAAGCATCAATACCTAACGGCAATTTTACTTATTCAAAAGTTTTTAAAAAACCAAAATATTTGTTTAACTTCCGATGTTAAAATGTTCGCACAATATATAACAGCATTCTTCTTCTCGCAAAACGCCAGAAGAAAGTGAATTGCTTCCCCTCCTGTTAGTAGTACTACGTAGCAGCAGCGAGGATCCCAATGTGTGAATACGGGATCACACATTCTATAAATATTTTTGTGCACACCGTCATTTGCGCATTCTTCTTTGGTAAGTGTTACTATTTTCGGTAGAGTACATATAAGGGAAACAATACAATTAATGTCTAACTTTCAACCAAAGTTGCATCCCTTGGCGTTACGTACTGACAGAAAAAGCTGGGATTTTATATATAGGATTCCTTTTTCGCTTGTTACATCTATTATCACTACAACTGGCCATCTGGTAGCAAGCATGCAACCGAAGCATTTATAGGCTGTCACAACATTCGTTTGTGTAGCAGTTGTGTGTTTCATGATGAGGTTGCTAGCTCCATTCACAACCTCTTATTCGTCGCCTACCAAATAATGATTCGATTCTTTCTTTGTCTCATTAAAGGCCACCTGGCGAACGACACGGGGCATACATGTATATTTGTAATGACATTAGGCCACCTTATAATGCATTATTTTGTTAATCCTTCTTATTTGTTGATTTTTTTTTCCTCACCTGTACTTGAACTTTCTGGTCCATTACCTTTTTCATTGTTTTAATCACACACACACACACACCATTCACGCACACGCGCACAATAATTTGCCCTATTAACAGAGACAGTGCATCTGTTAACTGTATTTTAATCACCAAATTTCCCTGAGGTAGATTTACGTTCACTTTTAACATTTACAGAAAATTTAATAAGTACTTTTGTACTTCTCTTCCGCCTTCTAGATCTCAAGGAAAATGGATATAACCGCCACGACCCTAAAACCCCTCGATCATTTCTGGACCCCATATCAGGTGAGTTTGATCTAGTCCTGCCTCCCATGGGAGGTCTGTAAATTTACTAAGTACTCGTCTGATGACTTGCACTCAGCTACTCCTGGTGCCGTCGCAGTTTGGTCAGATAGTTTGCTGATGTTCGATTGATCGATCTCTCAAATATTTGATATCGGTGCGTTTGACGTGTTTGTTGGATTGTTTTTGATCCGCAGAGCGTTCTGGTATTTGTTTGTGCACTTTCGTCCTGCATTTCAAACTTGACAGTTCTCTCCCTTTATGCGCTCTCCCCACCCACCATTAAAAATAATCTTTTTTTTTTTTTTTTTTGTTTAAATAAAAGAGTAAGGTAAAGGATCCCGTTACACACCCATCGAGGCATATTGGGAATATGGTGTTAGGCCCATATTGTCTTGACCATCGGCACACTATATAAGAGTGCCGAATATTACGTTTTTGACAACATAATTTATATGTCCTATAAAACTGCTTATTTTGTAAGATCTACTGTGTCACTATGCTTATTATGTAAGATCCACTGTGTCACCCCATTGTCTATATCTGGCATGCACCAAAGCATTCAGAGACTCTTGTAGCATCTGTTTCTATAGCAATGTGTTTCTGAATGATGAGGCTTTAAAAGTAGTAACGACACATAAACGGATTAATTGTTATGGTATTGTAGAACTGAACTCTTTTCTTTAAAAAAAAAGATCCAACAATAAAAAAGGAAACAAGGAACATATGTTTTATTCACAGATTTTTTTTTTTTCGTACGCCCGCTAATACTCGAGGCGAAATCTCAGGTTATTATTTTATGTCTAACCTGACATTGATTTTACGTGAATATCCCTTTATTTCTTGTACAGAGACAGGTGTCCCTCGCCATTCAGGCAAATACTCGCCGATTTCGGAGGTACCCATTGCAGCTGGGTCGGCTCAGGAGCCGCCAGTCCCTGGTCGACGACACTCCTATTCACAGATGTCATAGACTGACATATTTACAAGATGATGATAAACGCTGTTTTCTGGTAGTAATTTAGGTAATTTTTTTCCATTCAATTTGTATCAGACTATCATAAGTATACCAGCGAGGGCAGAAGTCAAGGGCCGATTTGCAGTCAGATGCAGCTTATATTTACTAACAGGTGGTCATCTAATACTCAATGTGAGAAGGTGTCATATATCGATAGACATTCATAGTTTGACCCAGATTACGTAACTCTGAATAAAGAAAAAAAGGCAACCTTAAATGAACCTTGTGTAGTTCCCAGGGGCTGTCTGAAGAGGCAAAGACAGAATAGGACTACCGCACGCTCATGCATGTCGTACAGAGCGACTAAAATGAGGTTGTGCATGGGACTGGCTACCTTATCATGTAAAACCAATTGCCACAGTCACCACCGGCACAAGAACATGTGAATGCTTCTTGCTTGCTTCCTGCGAGGAGACCTTCTGCAGTGGTATCTCCATAAGGATTGTAGAATAAAACTATGATGATGAATAAATACAAAATAGATATATTAAAAATAATTGTAACTTTTACAGTAAACAAAACAAGCTAGTCACTTAAGCCTAAAGGTCTCACGAGCGCCCATTCCCCCCCCCCCACCCCCCCCCCCCCCACCCACCCCCCCCCCCCCCCCCCCCACGATCTTGAAAACTAGAGCTAATTCGCGATTTTTAAGTTCATATTCCTAATCAGCATGTCCAAATTAGTTAATAATAGCTACTTTTCTCTCGGATACATTTTGGCTGTTGTCCAGTGTAATCAGAAATTACTGTAGAGAAAAATGGCATAAAGAACACCCAGACTCTGATTACCAACTTACTATACATTACCAAGAAGAGATCAAGTGATAATTTTCAGACTAAGACCCGGCCATAGCAGACTCATATACCATCTGTACAAGAAGTCGAAAATGGGACAGACAGATATGTACCCATGTGGGGAGGACAAACAAACAGTAACCGAACAACGGGTAACTGCACATGTGGCAACAGAAGTGACAGGCTATATAATTGTGGACTTTGATGAATGTGTGCTTGCAGGGGTTGGAGGAATTAACGTGGTATGACGAGACCACCAATGTGGAACTGATGACATGAACCAGACGGCTACTGGTGGAACACGAGGTGGCAAGAAGACTCTGGCGTTGAGTTGGACACACAAGAAAGAAAGGTGTTGATAGCACTGCAAGGCAGTGTTTGATCTGGAATCCCCCAGAATAAGGGGATGTAAGAGGACACTGAAAAAAAAAAAACACGCGAAGATAGGAACTAGAGACAGACGTGGAATGTATGAAGTTGACATGGCAAGACTTTGAACCTATGGTACAGGACATTGGCAAGAAGGCTTGGTTTGACTGTGTTGAACGCCTTTGCTCCTTAGGAAACTAAAGAGTAGTGATGATAATTAATGGGCTGAAGCATGCAACAGATTACACATAAGCATGGCTAGGCGGGGTTGTCGCACGGAAGGTCCAGTGTTCAAATCCTGGGTAAGCACTCATGTCTGTTGTTTTTCTGTTGTCTGGTGTTCTACTTCTTTATTTCCTGGGAGTGCCTGATAACATACCTTTATATTTGTTTCATATTAATTTACATGCAACAGATTACCGAGCTAACCGTTCTTCCTCATGTGCTGGCGAACCGAGTGGCAGAGAGTCATATTTTCAAGATGTGAAGCAGTGGAAGAGATAGTCTCTAGTTTGTGTTGTTTTTTTTCCATCAAAGAAAACATCCACTGAAAATGGGATCTATTAAATCGTTACAGTGTCCTATACATTATTCTGTTTATCTTTCCAGTAATGTATCTCTTTTCTCAGCTTCTACCAGGATCTGCTCATTAGGTTTTATTTTTAGCGTTCTTTTCCTTCTGAGAAACCAGGTTCCCCCATTGACTTCCCGTGAACTCTGCGCTGGTTTATTCATTATCTATTTGCTTCAGTTCAGTAGCATACTACTAGTTCATTGTAGCTACTGGTTACACTACGAGCACTTTGAAACATGTTGGCTAGTTGTACTAGAGTTTTAGACGCTTTGAGCAAACATCTTCCTCTAGTGACAATAGTGGCATGCATCTCTTTGTTTCTATGGAGGGGGTAGAGAGATAGAGAGAGAGGTAGGACAGAGAGAGAGAGAGAGAGAGAGAGAGAGAGAGAGAGAGAGAGAGAGAGAGAGCGAGCGCAATGGCCGTTTTAAATCAGGAACATAAAATAAAGTAAATATCATTGTGAAATCTACACACGCACAAACAACAAACACACAAAACAACTCACACAAACATAACGAAACGAAACGAAAAAAAACTTCGTGGAAGGTAAAACAAAATAAAGAAAACGTACATTGTATACAGAACTGTATCTGACTATCTTCATTGCACGCGGACAACTCCATCCGTGCTCCGATCTCCTCCCTTAGATCACACAAGGAGGATCTCAGCACAGTCCCCGAACTGCGTAGCACCGGCGAGAATCCCAATGTGTGTGTATATAGGAATCACACATTTTATAAATATTTTTGTGGTGGATAGGTTTCTAAATTTTTTTGTTTTAAAATTAAAAAAACAAAAAACTATATAGAACTGTATTGTTTAATACATTGTTACTGCAGAGAAGTACCCTTTCGACACCTTCATTGATGACTCAGCTATCGCGTGCAATAATCCAACAACCATCTTTTGTTTCAGAAGGACACTTCCGTGATAATATCGTTCAGTATTGTCATAATGATCTTGGTTCTGGGATAAAGTCTCAGGTAAACGCAGTTACTAGTCTCACACATTGTAATACAGGCTTTGATCGTTCGCGTGCAGAGGAAGCAATGAATCGTGTCTGCAGAACTCTATAATGTCGTGCTCAGAGCAACGTCCAGTGACGCTTTTGTTCATCGACCTCGTCAAGACCTTACCTTTGGTCGTTAAGTCAGAATAAAGTAAACCGGTGTTTCTATTATGTATGACTTCCCTCCTTTTGTGGGCGAATAAGAAATTACGCACCGTGGATTTTTTTTTTCTTCTCTTTCAGCAGTTTCAGTTGAGGTAAACAAACAAGGTATACTGCTAGCAGGCAGAAAATCATAATGCTGGGGTCGGAGTGGCTGAGAGGTTTGGTGTCTGCCTCGAATTCTAGAGGTACCAGGGTCGATTCCCAGTAGAAGGAACATAATTTACGGAATTTTTTGTTCAGAACCAGTGGTCCTAATGATGTCATACTCCCCCCTGGTCTCATGGGCAGTGAGATCGGATGTCTAGCCTTCTCGGATAAGGGCGAAAAAATAGGAGGTCCCGTGTGCAAGTTGCGCACGTTAAAAATCCCACGGCAGTTGGAAATCGTAAAGAGTAGGCCATAAGGCCGCTGCCCTGGCAAAATTTAAAAATTAGAAACCTACCCACCAAATATATTTATAGAATGTGTGATTCCTATATACACACATTGGGATTCTCGCCGGTGCTACGGAGTTCGTGCACTGTGCTGAGATCCTCCTTGTGTGATCTGTCGTGTGGTGAGTCACTGGGGCAACTACGACCGTAGTTTTTGCCAGGAATAGTCTGAGATATTAGATATAAGGTCTCTAGAAATTGGCTCGTTAAGAAAGAAAAAAAGACCTATTCGAGATAGGGACAAGAAGACAGGAATGTGAATGCTTTCCACTAGACAGTGTTTTCTAATTAATTATGGAAAGAGTTCTGTTTCCCCACGACCTTAGCTTCTGCCCTTAGATCCCGTAAAGAAAAAGCCCCCAACCTCATCTGAGTAGAAAAAGGTTCCTATAGGTGAATATGTAACACCAACAGCACGAGTGATACATTAACAAAATCGATAATGATCAAACGATCGTTGGGTTTATTAATGAAATATCCACACATATAGGGTTAGTAATGGTTAGAACGTGATGATGGTGAAAGACGATTCACACAAAACACACAGATGAGATAATAAAATTGCAGTTAATTAAGTAATAGTTAATTAAGAATGAACTGGTGTAAAGTGAAATGATGATGATGTGATATGATACGTGTTACCAAAATGGTGAGTACTCTACACAGTCCATGTGTCTCTAAATGCTTCTCCTAGATATGAGGATTCACATGTATGCATAAAATGTCCCAAGTTGTTATACGTTATGTCGAGTGGGGTATCTCTAAGCTGAGGACGTTCTGATGAATACTGTTGTCGTACGGAGAACGCTGACGAGATATCTATGTATATTCCTTCACTGTTTGAGTATATCTCTGTAGTGTTGATCAACAGTTAATAGTTGTCATATGAACAAAAGGTCTGTTGTCTAATCTCCCGAGGGTATTGGTCAGACTGGATATTTTCACGAAATGTTAGTGATATGTAGACTCATAAGCTTGCATATGTAGTCGTGATTCATAAAATATATATATAGTCTGCTTCATAGAATGCGCTTAAGAGGGTGTTGCCTTGCTATAAATATGCGATTCCTCTTTTGAGCTCTTTTGCTTGACTTCAGATAATAATCTTTCGAGTGATTTGAATTTATGGTGACTCTGTATTGAACTTGTGATAACGATGTATTGAACTTGTGAGCAAGCAGTATATGGTGACGAAAAATGCTGCGTCCCCCTTCTGACTTGTGGGTGAGACAATATTCCTTTTTAATTGAGGAATGAAAGATGTCCTATGGCGAATTCTGCTAGCCAAATGTCCGTTTTTTGATAACTTATTTCTGGTTAGACGTCAGACACGTTGCGTGTAGACTCAGACTTCTGATGAACTGAAGACACACAAAAGTCTTCGTAAGTTTTTCACATTTAACATCACTGGTTGACTTGCATTTAAACTACTGGTCATTATTCATCTCTCTCTCTGAGTTCAATTCTAATGATGTTAAATATCTTGTGCATGAGAGTGTGTGCGCATGGGAGACTGTGATGATGATGAAGGTGACGTATGAACTATTAATTACCTCCTATCATCCTATCATCTTCTAGGAAAATCTTCTGATTTTATTAATCAGTTATGCCAAGAATTATTTGAAACTTTATCTTCCGCACATTTTAGCTGTGAGGTTAAAATAAACAAAAATAAGAAAATGTATTAATAAGTATAAGATCTACTAACCTTCTTTTCCCTTCGCAAAATCCTTTAAGAACACAATTAATCACAGAACTGAATTATCATCCACTCTGAATAAACATGTGCTTAAGGCTAGGCGTATAGGGATTTAATGTCTGCCTCACAAAACTGAACTGCTTCTTCTAGCAAGCTACGCGGTATTATATATATACGTGGGTGTGATTTGACCTCTGATTGTTTATTGTTCACCTGGCCAAGTGTGACGGGTGTTGCGGTTCCTTCATCTTATACTATTTATTGAATATTAAAGTCACTCTCTTGACGTGGTTAATGTTTGTTATTGATGGTTAGCTCTGACCGTAAGAACATCCCTTCGACGTTCTGATTTGCATATTGTACATTAGTTGATTTCCCCTGTGGGAGAGTTATCGTGCTGAGGAACGTAAACATTAACAGCTGTGGAACCAAACCCGAAACGTAAGTAAGATATCAAGCCTTCTGTTCTGAGTCCACATGTATTGACGTTCATATAAACGATATCCGACATTCACAAAACTTCATGTACAGTTCAGCATAACAATAAATTCCAAATAATACCAGTAAGTATCCGTCCGTGTCAAAACAATATGTCAGATGAACATCATGGCTATGTACATGCGCTGCTGTAGTCAACAGCCAGAAATGAGCGCATGAGTTCTTGACAGCTACAAATTGAATCATAATACGATTCTCCTTCCATCATTTAATTTACTTAATAATCTCATACTTAGATTAATATTTGAACTGACCCTGAGTTCTATATTGAATTCATATATCGGCTATATACTAAGCCTCTCCTTGGAAGACATACAAGACACGACTTCTCTGCTTGACGGATAGCGCAACAAGGGTAATGTAACCAAGTCACCCAGCGTGACCTTCCCAACGCGAATACATCATAATCTTAGCATATATTTCGCGTTCAGTATACCGTAAAATATCGACATATTCTATTAATGTTATTGACACCAAACGTTGCGCACTACTAAACCCCAGCAGACGCCGTCATTTAAAATAACACCGTAACAGATTTCCTGTCAGACGGGGGAAAAAAAATCTATTAGATAGATTTTTTTTTAAACTTTATTAAAATTATTAAAAATTGAACAAAACCCGACGTATGGCCAACGATGTTCTATCTAGAACAGTGTCGCGGTCATGTCAGTAATATCTTATAATAAAATCAACGTCATATAATACATATAACTAATATTAAATAAAGAAATGTCACTGTCATTAATTAATTAACTAATTAATTTGATGTATGTATTGACTAACTACTAATGTGAGGTGTTATTAAAATTATTCTAACTAATTAAAATTAAAATAATTAATTATAATATGTAAGTATGGTACTAACTAGTTAATATCTAATTAAAGAAAATGAGAAATAGTATCAGAGAGAAAACGAAATAAAAATTGAGAAGTACGGACAATTAAAACTAAATATTAAAGTATACATTAAATTAGTAATGCGTGTGAAAATGAAGTATAAGGATAGATACCTAATTAAATTAAAGCAATCAGAAAGAAAAGAACAGAAAAAATTCATACATTTTAACTATACATATGAAATATCATAATCTAATATCTATCACCTTAATAATTAAAATATTAATTGGTGTGATATTTTTTTGTTTCATCTTTTCTTAGTATATTTTATATTTTTATTTCTTCACACTTCAACTTTATTTTATTATATATTAATTTAATAACTAACAAATTTAACAATATCGGACATGAAGATCCAATCGTTGTTACATCATATTGACTTGTATGAAAGTTCTTTAAGAAACAAAGTTCATCTTATCCAATTCTGATACGATGATCCAATCGTCGTTAGTTCCTTTATTGAAATTGTGAACGTAATTTGAATAAGTCATCACCGTATTTGTCCAGTCTATATCAGAGATTGTTCCTTTTTACTACTTTGCAATCGAAATGAGTGATACGCAAAGTCCAAGTGAAGTCCAAATTTTCAACCGATCTGTAAAACTTGATATTTTGATCACAATAGTTTATTTCGAAATTTCCTCATTTAAGTAGGAAGTCCAACTGAAGTGTTGTATATTCTGACGTAGCATCAATACCGTTCATTCTGTCCACAGTCGAATATTTAGTCTCCGGAAGTTTCAGCTTGCGTGAGATATACAATACAGGATGAAGGATATCATCATGATATTGGAGTAGACAAGCCCCGAGTCCGTAATTACTCGCATCTGTACGTAGAACAAACTTTTTAGAGGCATCTGATAATCTTAAAACAGGTGGGCATGAGAAAATGTTCAAGACACTGCGAAAAGTTTTGTCACATTCGTCTGTCCAATTTATCCTTAACGGCATGTTCTTCTTTAATAAAGATGACAAGACAGCCGTGATGGATGACAAATAAATCTATGCTGTATGGGGCTGAGCATAGTTGAGACATTTAAACAACTTACTGTCTCTTGTAGGCATGGTAAAACAAATAAGACCGAAAACGTGTACAAATTTAAAGATTTTAAGAATCAAAATGTTTTTCGAGAAGAAAAAAAAAATCAATAAATCAATCTATATTAGGATAGATGATTAAGAAAGACAAGAAATGATGACTGACAAGTGCTAAGTCATCAAAGATGTGACGAATAGGGTAACTGTACCCGGTTATCGGCGTGACGCAGAATCAGGTACTAATTGTAAGTGTAGATGATGGTGACGAAAATAGACACCGTTATCATGCTCAATAACCCAACGAGCGTCACGATTGTTACGAAATGTAACCAAAGCCTGACTATTCTGACCATCAACAGATGGTAGAAGACGAACAAACTTAACGTTTGCTGTAAAATTAAAGAAATTTCCAAGTGCCTGCCAGGTAGTATCCTGCGGCAGATTTCGCACTAACACTGTGCGAGAATACGCACTTTTCCCAATATAAGTAGTATCATTGTCACGAAATTGTGCACAATGACGATATGTATTCTTTGTCAAAGAATTAACTTTCCCTTTCACCATAGACAAAGTATTTTTAATGGATGACGTATCATCTTGACTGTACTTAGGGTGATACCTATCATTACTAAAGGTAGTAGGTTTCCTACATGTCGTAGACATGTCTTGGTTGGGCAAAGTAAAACCTTTGCCGTTAGACTTATTTGTCTCAACCTTCTTATTCAAGTTCCTTCTAACCTTAACATTATTTTTCAACTTATTATACTGCTTAGTACTCTCATTTTTAATGTCGACAACATCAAAAGTTTTATTTGGATCAGTTGTATCCTTAGAATGTTGTACAATAGATCCATCATCCTCATCAGTTTCCGGGATAGTACTCAGAGTGAAGTTGGAAACTGCTGTGCCACATGTATTCATTTTGTTGGCACGAAGTGTAGCCATTGCAACAACAGCGTTAGCGTTGCTAAAAGATTGCAAATTTTTTTTCTCCCATTCATTAATCTCCTTAAGAGTGCAATCCTTACTTCCGTGGATGCGTCCTACGGTAAGATCAGCTGATGGATTCTGTAACATGCACACCTTGACATTACCTGTAAAAAATGGTGTGTTAACATATACTATGGCAGTGGGGTAGTACTCAATAGGACCCCCGAAGGTCATACACCTGATGTGTTCCCCGGTAGCATAACTGGGGTGAACGAGGGACTGTCGGACTCCGATAATGGTTGATCCCGTATCCCTTAAAACTGAGACCACAGTACCGTTTACCAATCCTCTATTGAACATCAGGGTGCCTGTGCCGTCGTTCGCCGAAAGACCAACTGCTGTATAAAGGTGTCCACAATTCAGCACAGTTTCTTTGGCCTTCTGAAAAATAGCATTACAATCTTGGCAACTATTTGCCACATTAAAGTTAACAGCACAACATGCAGACGAAGATTGTGACTGATTATTATTATCAGAAACACTAGGGGTCGTACCATCCGTGAGTGCCGCCCCTGCATTGTGATCAAATTGTGATGGTCTACGTGACTGAGACCTATTACGAGAATAATCATTTGAATTATCCTGTTGACCCCTATTGTAACTGTTATCTCGATGTCTCGAGCTATGATTATTACCATCCCAATTGCTGTTATTATTGTGGTTATTTGGTCTATTATAATTAGTGTTATGTTGATTGTTGTTGTAGCTTGACTGAGGTGAATAATTCCTATTCCTTGATCTACCTCTGTTCAAATCATTTTTATTGTTGAAATTATTATTATTATGTCCTTTGTGAAAATTAACATTGTAATTTCCCTTGAACCTACTTCTGTCTACACTGTGAGCTCTTGGGTTGTTATTGTTATAGTATGACATATTGGAAGCCACAGGTAGAGGTTCCCTTGTCAAAGAGTTAGAAATGTTTGCATTCGGATGCGCATTGCAATAGTTCAATGAAATTTTTTCTAACTCGTCAATGGTATCTGGCTTTCATTCTTGCAAATATGCGAAGAATGGTGGGCTGACAGAGGATAATACCTTATCCCGTAGCAACAAATCAACTAATTTGTCATATGATTTGTTGACATCTGCCAGTTCAAGCCATCTATTAAATGTATTGCGTATGTTCACAATAAAACCTGCAAAATCTTTAGGAGATTCAGGTAAGATGTTTTTAAATTTTAACCTACAATTTTCTTTGTCCAAATGAAATCTTCGTAAAAGTAAGGTTTTAATAGCGTCGTAATTATTAGCTATCGCTGGGTCAGCATTCAGAGATGCCGTCAATGGTTCCCCATCTAAAAATTCATTTAACTTAAGTACCCATGTATCCTTAGGCAAGTGATTTGATTTGCATGTCTGTTCAAATCTTGATAAAAATGATGATAAATCATCAACATTTAATTTAAAATGGGGTAATTTAAAGTTGTAAAAATGTTTGTTCTGGTTGGATGACGATCCATTTTGTGCGTTATCATTCTGGGTTGCAGCAGCACCTTGTGCCTGTAATCTAGCTGCTTCCACCTTAAGACGTGTTAATTCCATCTCTTGTTCCATTTCCCGCCTTCGTTCTTCCCTTTCCTGTCTAGCAATTTCTCTGTGCCTATTTTCTTTTTCTATTTCTTTAATTTCACGGTCTGCTTCTTTTCTATCACGTTCTGCTTCTTCTTTTTTTAAGATTGCTATCCGTTCTGCTTCTTTGGCTTCATATTTAGCAAGTTCTGCTTCTGCAAACTGACGAAGTTCCTGTGATTTGTAGCCATAATCCTTTCCAATTTTAACAAAATGGTCTAACGCAAGCATCTTGACGTTAATATTGTAAGAAATTACAGATCTATAATAGTCAACAATAGAATCTATGTACTTATTTGTAACAGCTCAAGTATGAATACTCAGTATACCAAACTGTAATATCCTCTTAATAATAGTTGTAAGTTCAACAACTATTCAATATTTTATAATAAAATTATATGTAATCAATAATATATATCATAAATAATTATGATATTTATTTATATCAGATGCTGTGTTTATATTCTGCACCTAATATAATTATTAAATAATCATGGGCATTATTCCTCCATGAACTATTTTATTTAATTAAAGAAATGTGAGAAGTCAACAATATAGTACTATGAAAATGTACCAATTACTATGTTATATATATAGTTTTTTTAATTCAACACACCTATCCATGGGTGTGAATACCAAAAAATAATTCAATAAATTATTTTAATATAAAATTTTACTTGCACTTATAAAGTTTTGATTTTATGCCTTTACTCATCATGTATAAAAGTGCTTTGCTAGTTTCTGGAACCACCACTGCAAATTGTTGCAATGTTCTTGATTCATCATCAAAGTTCCCAAAAATTAATTAATTTAATTAATTAAATATATTATTAAAATCAATTCATAGAAATATTATTATTACATAACATTAATGAAGACAATACAAATGATTAAGCAAGGCTTTACAGTACAGTAGCACAATACAAAAGTGACATTTTCACAAAAATAAGTGATATTATAAAACCAAGTCTACTAACCGGAAATATAGAAGGGTGAAGGATAACTGAAGCAAAAGAACATATTTGGCACTACGAATAATGACGTCACAGGACTCATTTGACGATCATACAATACATTTAAATAAAATTAAAGATAGCCAGATTAGAATAAACAGGATAGATTACGAACATATGACTGTAACTGAATAAAAATCAAACTGAATACGGTAAAATACAACGGTTATTTCACAGAACTAGACACCTAACATACAAGGTGAATTAATGCGGGTCCGAACGAAACAATCACCGGTAATGTCTTCGACGCGTTCTTCGCAAAATGCGATTAATTCACGGCCCTAAGGAACGATCGGAATTGAGCTTGACGTTCGAAAAGCCATAAGTTCAATTCCGATTCCCAACCTACCTCCCACTACATGTAAAAAGACAGAAACAATATTTAACATGGCTTAAAAAAAAGAACATGGCATGGTTGGACAAAAAGGACGAAATATTGTAACGTTTAAAATCAGTTACTTATCTTTTTTTTGGCAGTAATTCAGTACATTATCTGCTTCGCCAACAGACTCGTAAGCTTCTTTGAAATAATGAAGACGTTAGTAATTCGTTTCCTTTGCTGTTTGAGAGCTGCAAATATATTTTTTTTGAAGGGCATTGATTGTTGCTGGCTTTTGCAAACGTTCATACTGTTGTCAAGGGCGTGACGTCACCGGTGTTTTCGCATAATAATGTCCATTTCGGCTCGAAAGGAAAAATGTTTTATTTTTTTGAGGTTCGCTCTTTTGAAAAGTTTCAAGACCACTATTGGCCACCAGTTGTGACGGGTGTTGCGGTTCCTTCATCTTATACTATTTATTGAATATTAAAGTCACTCTCTTGACGTGGTTAATGTTTGTTATTGATGGTTAGCTCTGACCGTAAGAACATCCCTTCGACGTTCTGATTTGCATATTGTACATTAGTTGATTTCCCCTGTGGGAGAGTTATCGTGCTGAGGAACGTAAACATTAACAGCTGTGGAACCAAACCCGAAACGTAAGTAAGATATCAAGCCTTCTATTCTGAGTCCACATGTATTGACGTTCATATAAACGATATCCGACATTCACAAAACTTCATGTACAGTTCAGCATAACAATAAATTCCAAATAATACCAGTAAGTATCCGTCCGTGTCAAAACAATATGTCAGATGAACATCATGGCTATGTACATGCGCTGCTGTAGTCAACAGCCAGAAATGAGCGCATGAGTTCTTGACAGCTACAAATTGAATCATAATACGATTCTCCTTCCATCATTTAATTTACTTAATAATCTCATACTTAGATTAATATTTGAACTGACCCTGAGTTCTATATTGAATTCATATATCGGCTATATACTAAGCCTCTCCTTGGAAGACATACAAGATACGACTTCTCTGCTTGACAGATAGCGTAACAAGGGTAATGTAACCAAGTCACCCAGCGTGACCTTCCCAACGCGAATACGTCATAATCTTAGCATATATTTCGCGTTCAGTATACCGTAAAATATCGACATATTCTATTAATGTTATTGACCCCAAACGTTGCGCACTACTAAACCCCAGCAGACGCCGTCATTTAAAATAACACCGTAACACCAAGGTGGGCGTCCAATGTGGTACCCTGGCTTTTTCCCCTGGCCAAGCTGGGCGTCCAATGTGGTGTCACAGAAATTACAGCTTGCCCAGATGTTTGATTCGGATGACCAGATGTGTTTTTACCAGATTTATCACGATGCAATGTGGGCTTCAAACGATAATGTCAGGCATGTGGACTCAATCAAAGGACTTTATTTCCCCCGATGAAAGAATAAATGTGGTTCTCTAGATACCGGTCGCGAGTAATCACAACGATGAAATAGCAAATGTGGGTCGCAAATATGGGATGAAAGAGCAAATGTCTGAGAAAATACAATATGAAAAATGTAGGAAAAGATGGAGCAAAAAGGCCTTTGCGCTCGTTTATCACAATAGCCCCTCCTCAAGTGTGATGTCAATCGTACTCAGGAGAGCTTAGCCTTCTTGCTCGGGATTCCTTAATCCTTTTCCTCATCTTCGTTTTTCTCTCCGGTTTCCACCCTTTCCTCTACTTGTCTGTGCTCTCCGTCCTGCCTCATAGGATGACGGCTTAAAAAATCCGCTCCTACATTATGTTTTCCTTGGATATAGTCCACTTGGAACGTGTAAGGTTGTAGAACAAGTGACCACCTCATCAGTCTAGCATTCAAATTCTTTGAATTGGCGAGGAAGGTCAGAGGTTGGTGATCACTCTGGATTGTAAATTTCCTTCCGTACAGGTATGCTTGAAATTTTTGTATTCCCCAGACGAGGGACAAACATTCCTTTTCGATTGTGGAATAGTTTTGTTCTGCTCGGTTTAACTTCCGACTCGCATATGCGACCGGAAATAGATTTGGTGGGCTTCTGTCATCTGGCTGTAGTAATGTAGCCCCGATTCCAATGTTACTGGCATCTGTGCGCAAGATGAATTTTCTAGTTACATCCGGAAGCCGTAAAATCGGTTTTGTGGTGAGTTTCTCTTTTAAGAGTGCATATGCTTGTTCACATTCTGCTGACCATGTCACTTTATCTGGGTTTCCTTTCTTGGTTAGCGATGTAAGCGGCGCACAGAGGCTATTAAAATCCTTTATATATCTCTGGTAGCATCCACAGAGAGATACAAATAACCGGACATCCCTTTTTGTGGACGGTCTCAGTGCATTTCTCAGCTTCTCAACGTTTTGAGTCTCGGGGAACATGGTCCCATGGGATATAGTATGTCCTAGGAACTCTAGCTGTTCACACCCAATTTGACATTTGGTTGGGCGGGCGGTTAGTCCCGCTTCTCTGAGTCTGTTAAACAGCAAGGATAGCGCTGATATATGTTCTTCAAACGATTCAGTAGCTACTAGGATATCATCCATAAAATTGCTGATGGCGGGATGATTCAAAGGTTCCAATAACTTTTGCATCATCCTTGTGAAGACACTAGGAGCATTGTTCAGTCCAAATGGCATCACATTAAACTCGAAGTGTCCATCTGGAGTACTGAAGGCTAACAGGTTCCTCACCTCAGCTTTTACAGGTATTTGATAGTACCCTTTACTGAGGTCGATCTTTGAAAAATAGCGAGCCCTGCTCAGCTTAGTAAATAGCTGGTTCTGGTCCGGTAACGGTTCTGGCTGGAATGGTGTTAACGCATTCAGCTGTCGGTAGTCGATGCACAGGCGGTGTTCTCCACTGGGTTTGCGTAACAGCACCACTCCCGCACTGTAAGGGGACTCCGACTTCGAAATTATGCATTCCTTAAGTAAGTAATCAATTTCTTGCTTTAATGCCGTCGCCTTGGCATACGGAGCCGGATAGGTTCTCATTCGGACGGGCGTAGGATCCGTGACTTCCATGTCAAACTCCATCAGGTTTGTCCGGCCCGGTTTTCCTGTCAGAGAGTCGGCGTGGTTTTCCATCAATCTCCTTACTTTTTCTTGCTGGGCTTCCGTTAAGGTGGAGCTTATTTTCACATCTAAATGTGATTCCTCCTGTATCACCGGGTACTCTACGGATGATAATGGCTCTTCTTCCATTTGCATAGCAATGGCCATAGTCATGAGGTGCGCTGGTTCGGCAGGGGCTCGCTCGTAAAACTTCTTAAGCAGATTTAAGTGATAAATTTTCTGCTTTCCGTTCATGGCGATTTTATAGTTGGTGCGAGAAATCTTTTCCACCACTTTGTACGGTCCCCTCCAGCAAATCTGCAATTTATTACTGCTACTTGGCAGAAGAAGTAGCACCTTCTCTCCTACTGCTAGTTCTCGGTCCTTCGCATTGCGATTGTAATATTTGGCATGTTTCTGCCTAGCCTCCCGTACTTTCGCTGTAGCTAATTCCCAGCCAGTCTTCAGGCGTTGTTTCAAGTCTGTGACGTACTGGAAGGCTGATGTGACAGTGTCGTCTGCCTTGGCATCTGTCCATGTTCTTAGTAATGCTTCTAATGGACCTTTAATAGGTCTTCCGAAGAGTAATGTGGCCGGAGGAACTCCAGTTGACGCATGTGGTACTTCCCTATAAGCAAATAATGCGGCAGGAAGATACTGATCCCAAGTTTCTGGCTTCTCCTGTGCCAACTTCCAAAGAATAGAGGTGAGCGTCCCGTTAAACCGCTCTACTTGCCCGTTACTTTGGGGGTGATAGGGCGAAGTATGGATATGCCTAGTCTTGAATATTCTAAGCACCTCCTCTGTCAACTTGCCTCTAAATTGTGACCCGTTGTCTGTGAGAATTTCATGCGGGAAGCCCAATCTAGTAAAGATATTCAGTAAAGCGTCAGCTACATGCACTGAGTCGCATGCTGGCATGGCTATGGCTTCGCCCCACATGGAACAGGTGTCCACTAAGGTAAGGATATGGGAGTTCCTCTTCTTAGTTCTCAGCAGAGGTCCAATTATATCCACGGCCACTCTTTCAAATGGGGTGCCCAAGATTGGCATCTCCCCAAGGGTTGCGGGTGCCGTCCAGTGTTTTGGTGCAACTTTCTGGCACTGAGGACAAGACTTGACGAAACGTTCAATGTCGCCGGTGATCCCTGGCCAATAATAGTGGCAGGCGATCCTTTGAGTCGTGGCGCTCATTCCCATGTGTCCACTAAATGGGATAGAGTGGCCCATCTCAAGCACCTGGTTCCTATAGGTTGCAGGAACTACTAATTGGTTGTGTTCCTGTCCTTCGTTTCCAGCTCGGCGATACATCAATCCATTTTTCATAACGAAGTCTCCCTTGGTAGGTGGGTTGTGTGTCCTAGGTAATTTTTTAAAACAGGGCGCCAGTGAGGAATCTTCCATTTGGGCCCTCTTCAATTCCTCGGGGAGGATATTGGTAGGAGGTTCCTGCTCTGCGTCTTTTCTTGACTGTCCTCTTGTCTGTACGGCCGCCATGACTAGTGGTTGAGTAGGTTCTCCAAGGAACACATATCTACATCCCAAGATTAAAGAGTAGATTGGTTCTTCCATTATAGCTGCACGAGTCTCTCCTGTCACATAACGAGATTCCACTCTGATAAGTGCAATTGGCAGTGTCATGGGTGCAACATCCTTCGTCAGACCTTGGATGTCCACACTCTCTTCTGTTATCTGGTCAGGGGTGACAAGAGATGCCCTGACCACTGCATCGAAAGCAAGTCCTGTGTCATAAAGGCACTCCACAGATTGTCCGTTTACGAGGACTGATTCGATGACAGGAGGATGAGAAACGTTTCCGGTCCTCTGCTCCTTCCGGGGTGACGATTTTGTCTGCAGACAGGCAGCATGTTGGGGAGGAGGTCTGCGCTTGCACTCATTAGTGTTGTGATTGTTCAAGCGACAGTACTTGCACCATTTATCTCCCTGTCTCTGGTGTGGCGCAGCATTTTTCTTGTTTTGCTCTTTGTAGTTATCTTGTTTTGCGTGCTGTTTATGCGAGATGTGTGGTCCTTTGCTTTGTTGGTCTGGTTGGGGGCGAGCAGGTTGCTTTGGCGCCTGATCCGAAAACTTTTTTCTGGCTCCTTGAGACTCCATGAGAGCATTTTGGAATCGCTCTGCCAGTGTAAGAATATTTTCTAACCGGTCAGCGCCGTTTTCAGTGAGAAATCTACGCATTTCCACCGACATAGACTCTTTTAGTTGCTCTATCACAATCAGCTCTTTCAACCCGTCATAGTTCTCGGTAAAGTTTCCCAGTGTACACCACTTCACTAAGTAGTCTTCAATACGGGCTGCGAACTGTGAGAAAGTCTCTCCGGCCTCCTTCCTAGAACCTCGAAATTTTTTCCGGTAAGCCTCTGAATGAAGCTCGTACCTCACCAAGAGAACTTTTTTCAATGCCTGATAGTCATCTTGCTCTCCGGCCGGAAGTTTATTAAAAACTTCGTAGGCGGCTCCTCTTAGGCCCTGGGAAAGTTTCAAGTTCCACTTCCGTTCTTCAAGCCCAAACCCTGTTGCAAAGCGTTCGAAGCGGTCTAAAAAGGCCTCCATGGTATCATTCTTTTCTGAAAAAGGTTCCAGCGGAAAGTTCATGGCATTGGGTGGTGCAGGTTGCGAAGTAGGCACACCATCTGAGCGGGGTGAGTACAATCCATCACAGTTGGAAGCCGCTGCACTTTTTGCCAGCTCTATCTGATTGGTCTGTCCCTGGATTTCCAGTTGCTTCATGTTAAGTGCATGCTCTGCTGCGGCTTTCCGCTCCGCTGCGTCTGCTGCGGCTTTCTCTTTCCGCTCCGCTGCTTCTGCTGCGGCTTTCCGCTCCGCTGCTTCTGCTGCTTCTTTCCGCTCCGCTGCTTCTGCTGCGGCTTTCTCCATTGTAAGTTTCTGCATTTCCATCTCTCTTGCATGGAGTTTATCAGTCTCCTCGCTTACATATTTCATCAGGTCTTTTCCACTTAACCCGTATTCACGCCCTGCCTCCATTAAACTAGTTCTTATTTTTGCAGCATCTGCCATGATATGCAGTACGAGTTTGCGAAGGGAAAAATTGGCAGTGACCTCCAAACAAATTTAATAGACTCGCCCAAGTAATTATCTCTTTAAAACCAGCTAGGTTTAAATTAGTAATCAAGTTCAAATAGTTCTTAAAAATCACTCACTCAGCGTATTCTGAAAAATTAATTAACAGATTATCTCGAAGTTTCTATGAAAAATTTGCTAAATATTTATGATAAAAATTTTCCCAGCAGTTACAGAAAAAGATTTTTAAAAATCAGTTCCCTACAGTATCTTCTGCTCTCAAAAAGTGCTTACTCTGTCCGTTTGATACTCAATTTAAAAAGTATCACTCGTGCTTTAGAGATATAAATTATCCCCCCTATGAAATAGACAATTTATAGTAATAGTCAGTCTAAGAGATAATCCCTCGAAATGCCAACCAATTTTGCAATTATCGCAATTGTATGGCAGGGATGAAAATGTGATTTATCACACTTCTAAGTCCGGGTTCACTAATCCCAAGACGAGTCCACAATTGTCGTGTGGTGAGTCACTGGGGCAACTACGACCGTAGTTTTAGCCAAGAATAGTCTATGAGATATTAGATATAAGGTCTCTAGAAATTGGCTCGTTAAGAAAGAAAAAAAGACCTATTCGAGATAGGGACAAGAAGACAGGAATGTGAATGCTTTCCACTAGACAGTGTTTTCTAATTAATTATGGAAAGAGTTCTGTTTCCCCACGACCTTAGCTTCTGCCCTTAGATCCCGTAAAGAAAAAGCCCCCAACCTCATCTGAGTAGAGAAAGGTTCCTATAGGTGAATATGCAACACCAACAGCACGAGTGATACATTAACAAAATCGATAATGATCAAACGATCGTTGGGTTTATTAATGAAATATCCACACATATAGGGTTAGTAATGGTTAGAACGTGATGATGGTGAAAGACGATTCACACAAAACACACAGATGAGATAATAAAATTGCAGTTAATTAAGTAATAGTTAATTAAGAATGAACTGGTGTAAAGTGAAATGATGATGATGTGATATGATACGTGTTACCAAAATGGTGAGTACTCTACACAGTCCATGTGTCTCTAAATGCTTCTCCTAGATATGAGGATTCACATGTATGCATAAAATGTCCCAAGTTGTTATACGTTATGTCGAGTGGGGTATCTCTAAGCTGAGGACGTTCTGATGAATACTGTTGTCGTACGGAGAACGCTGACGAGATATCTATGTATATTCCTTCACTGTTTGAGTATATCTATGTAGTGTTGATCAACAGTTAATAGTTGTCATATGAACAAAAGGTCTGTTGTCTAATCTCCCGAGGGTACTGGTCAGACTGGATATTTTCACGAAATGTTAGTGATATGTAGACTCATAACCTTGCATATGTAGTCGTGATTCATAAAATATATATATAGTCTGCTTCATAGAATGCGCTTAAGAGGGTGTTGCCTTGCTATAAATATGCGATTCCTCTTTTGAGCTCTTTTGCTTGACTTCAGATAATAATGATCTTTCGAGTGATTTGAATTTATGGTGACTCTGTATTGAACTTGTGATAACGATGTATTGAACTTGTGATAACGATGTATTGAACTTGTGAGCAAGCAGTATATGGTGACGAAAAATGCTGCGTCCCCCTTCTGACTTGTGGGTGAGACAATATTCCTTTTTAATTGAGGAATGAAAGATGTCCTATGGCGAATTCTGCTAGCCAAATGTCCGTTTTTGATAACTTATTTCTGGTTAGACGTCAGACACGTTGCGTGTAGACTCAGACTTCTGATGAACTGAAGACACACAAAAGTCTTCGTAAGTTTTTCACATTTAACATCACTGGTTGACTTGCATTTAAACTACTGCTCATTATTCATCTCTCTCTCTGAGTTCAATTCTAATGATGTTAAATATCTTGTGCATGAGAGTGTGTGCGCATGGGAGACTGTGATGATGATGAAGGTGACGTATGAACTATTAATTACCTCCTATCATCCTATCATCTTCTAGGAAAATCTTCTGATTTTATTAATCAGTTATGCCAAGAATTACTTGAAACTTTATCTTCCGCACATTTTAGCTGTGAGGTTAAAATAAACAAAAATAAGAAAATGTATTAATAAGTATAAGATCTACTAACCTTCTTTTCCCTTCGCAAAATCCTTTAAGAACACAATTAATCACAGAACTGAATTATCATCCACTCTGAATAAACATGTGCTTTAGGCTAGGCGTATAGGGATTTAATCTCTGCCTCACAAAACTGAACTGCTTCTTCTAGCAAGCTACGCGGTATTATATATATACGTGGGTGTGATTTGACCTCTGATTGTTTATTGTTCACCTGGCCACGGTGGGCGTCCAATGTGGTACCCCGGCTTTTTTCCCTGGCCAAGCTGGGCGTCCAATGTGGTGTCACAGAAATTACAGCATGCCCAGATGTTTGATTCGGATGACCAGATGTGTTTTTACCAGATTTATCACGATGCAATGTGGGCTTCAAACGATAATGTCAGGCATGTGGACTCAATCAAAGGACTTTATTTCCCCCGATGAAAGAACAAATGTGGTTCTCTAGATACCGGTCGCGAGTAATCACAACGATGAAATAGCAAATGTGGGTCGCAAATATGGGATGAAAGAGCAAATGTCGGAGAAAATACAATATGAAAAATGTAGGAAAAGATGGAGCAAAAAGGCCTTTGCGCTCGTTTATCACATGATCTAAGGGAGGAGATCGGAGCACTGATGGAGTTGCCCGTGTGCAATGAAGATAGTCTTTCAAACCAAACCAAATCATATTGCTGGACCTAGTGTAGTGAAGGCTTTAACTATTCACGCCATACGTCAGTATCTGCTTAACCAATCGGACACGTGCTGTATGTATATCACTGTCGCATTAAAAACATTTTTTTACAGCCACGGGAGCGATCGGTGGGAGGGGGGGGGGGGGGGGGTTGCTAAAAGCTAATTTCGACGGAATTACAACCTGATACTTCTGTACTCACCAGAAACTATAGGTTGATAAAATTAAATTTTAAATAAAAAATATTACCAGCCTTGTAAATATGAAAAACGGCACTCATCAGAAACAACGCAATCTGATCTCATTCTGATTATTAAAGTAGTAATCAGAGCTGCCTCAGTACACCATTTCATGCCCAAATATGATATGCCGAAATTCACTCGGTCGTCCATTTACTCGCATGCGCGATTCCAAGATCGGAAATCCGTATAAATAGCTAGTTCGTTGTAGCAGAGATTTTATCATGTTTAGGGGCCGTCCATATTTGACGTCACGCAGTGAGCAGGGGAGGGGGATCTAAACTTTTGTGACGATAGAGGGAAGGGGAGTTTGCAAAAATGTGGCGTCACACAAAAATAGGAGTGAGATTTTTTATCCTAAATACTCTGCTTTTGTCCGCAATAGTTAACAACTGCCTCATGGACGACTTATATTACTATTATAATTTCATCTGAAATATCGAATAGTTGTTGTAACCAGGACTGTGGAGTCGGATTCGTAGAGTCGGTCGTTATTTGGTGGAATTGGAATAGGTTGAGACCCAAAGATGCAGCAATAGAGAATGCAGTCAGCGACCCATAGCTAGACTACTTGCGTCAGGGTCAGCGAACCAGAGCTGACCAAGACCCTACTCCACCTCCAAGTGGTGGTCCTGGAAACAGGCTGCATCACTGCAGTCTGGCTGAGAGAGTAGGGATCGAAGTGGGAAGGCTAACCCGGTCCCAAAAATGCCGTGCTGAAGTCGGATGTGTCGGCCGAAAGGTGCAGATATCGCAGCTTCACTGTAAACGGACACAACGCAACCAACGCCCTTTTCAGGACGAACGAAGAAGAAGAAGAAGGAATAGGTTGTTTTTTTTTAGTAAATCGGAGTAGGTAAAAAACGTTCCAACTCCTACGAGACTTAAGACAAGGCAGATCCACGATTGATCCATGTAAGGGGGGGGGGGGGGGGGGGGGGGGGGGGGGGGGGGGGGGGGGGGGGGGGGGGGGGGGGGGGGGGGGGGGGGGGGGGGGGCCTTAAAAAAATTGAAAATAAAACACTTCAAAGTTTAGTTGTTTATTATTGACAGTACGTTTTATCCGTTCTAAGAGCAGCAATGAGGCCGGGCCTATTAGAAGCGATCCCTTTTTAAAGAATAAACTCAATTTAAATAAAAATTATCATATTTTAAAATACTTTTTCAGTTTTTTCTTTTGTAATACGTATAAATGAATGAATAGTTACAAATGTAATCTTCGAAAGCCACGTGATCATTTATTCACACATATACCATACTTATACACATTAAGTCCATATAAGTGCATGATTTTATGCCATATGACTAGTAAAAAAACTGTAACGGGAGTCGGAATCGGACCATTTTTTGGCCGTCTGCACAACCCTGGTTTTCTTCTTCTTCTTTGTTCGTCCTGAAAAGGACGTTGGTTGCGTTGTGTCCGTTTACAGCAAAGCTGCGATATTTGCGCCTTTCGGCCGACACATCCGACTTCAGCACAGCATTTTGGGACCGGGTTAGCCTTCCCTCTTCGATCCCTACTCACTCAGCCTGACTGCAGTGATGCAGCCTGTTTCCAGGACCACCACTTGGAGGTGGAGTAGGGTCTTGGTCAGCTCTAGTTCGCTGACCCTGACGCAAGCGGTCTAGCTATGGGTCGCTAACTGCATTCCTCACTGTTCCAACCCTGGTTATAACTTATAACTGTAAAAATTCTTTTTGAAAAAAAAAAAATTATACATTTCTTTATTTTTAATTTAATGTAATTCACACTTTTCAGCTAAACGAGGTTAATCTGGGAAATAATGGATTTCTAGTTCGCTCGGTAGAGAAGCATCTTACCTTACCCTTGGATAATGATAACGGAGAGAAATTATTCAGTTGTTAAAGCCTTACATTTTGGGGGATTTTCTTTCAAGTTTAACGTTATTTCATGAAACTTAAAGCAAGAACTGAAGTTACTGATGTGTTTACTTTACATTAAAGTTATTGTTTTAAATTAAATTAAGCCTTAATGAGCAATATTTTAAATAAATTCAGCAGCATTTAACTAGCAACGTTAATTAAACACAATTTTACTTGACATATTGTTATTTGTTATTTTTTCTACACTAGGTAACTAATTCGATTACATTCTTTCTTTTCAGTAGTAAGAACAAAATTGGAGAGAAAAAGGGGGAGGGTAAGATATATGCGATGTCATATAAGAGGGGATCTGAGCTTTTGTGACGAAGTGTGACAACAAAGGAGTTAAAAAATTGCGTAACGTCATATGTGGACGACCCCCGTACGTTGAAAGCGTTGCCGGCGTCTTGTAATCAGTGAACCACGCGGTTGTGCATATATGAGCAGAAGAACTGTGAGGTCAGAATATGTGCCTCGCCACAAATTATCTCGGTTTTCATTTTACAGTGACGATACATGCCTCTTTGCCACTTTCATCGTTAATTGATCGTCGCATGAAGATATTGTGACGATTCCCCTGAATTTTCTATGCGAACTACGTGACAGTGTACCCTGACCTACTGAAAGCTTCATCAATCGTAACCGTCATCATTTGTTTTCCTCCTCGTGTTCACTTTAAAAAAAAAAATTTACTATATTATTATTGATATTATTGTTTTTTTAAATTATTATTATTGAATGACCTGGAAACCTGTTGGTAACATTACAAGGCATTCCTAGTTCTGGAATCCCCAGCGTAAAAAGAAGTAGTTATACGTAAAGGTTGTCCCATATCAGATACTGCCGGAGGGGAGTGAAATGATAAGGACTTCACCATACTAGGCCTTTTTTTTTTCTGAGGCGTGGTGACCAGTACCCTGCCTCGCTGCCTTTTGCTGTCTGTAACTCAATAGCATGAGTTTGTTACCCATTCACAGCTGGGTCGACAGAAGCGTAACGCTACCAGGTGTGCCAGCGTCAGTTGAATGTGCGCAGGTCACGGCATCAATTTGAAGATATGTGCCCGCGTCAGGTGCTTGCGCGCAGGTCACGGCATCAATTTGAAGATATGTGCCAGCGTCACGGCACCAATTTGAAGATATGTGCCAGCGTCACGGCACCAATTTGAAGATATGTGCCAGCGTCACGGCACCAATTTGAAGATATGTGCCAGCGTCAGTTACTTGTGCGCAGGTCACGGCATCAATTTGAAGATATGTGGCCGTGTAGGTTATACGGCACTAGTAGATATATTGATTTTTATTTAGTCAGAGTTAATCTTTTCTATGTTGTTGTGGTTCAAGTGCTAACTGGCCTTCCGCCAGAGATGGTAATACTTGACCTTTACTCATTTTTCTTCTTCTTCCCAGGTAGGTTCTTCCCTTTGAGTTTGGTGATAAGCAAAACAGTTTCAGCACAACAACGTATATCCAAAAGAAATTACTGTAAATTTCCACAAACATCAATTCAGTAGAAAATTATATTAGAGTTTATTGATGTCATTAGACAAACACTGTAAATTTCACAAAATGATGGTTGTTTATCCAAAATGAAAAATATATAATCCAACTGAATAATATACACACTTGTCTACTCAAAAAAAAACTTGTCTTGATATCCTCAAAGACGAAGTTCACCTAACGCTATCTGTAAAAATTCACTAGTCTAAAATCGTGGTATCATTGGAATCATAAATCCTGAAATCTCTGCCTATCGCCCACATCTCTTCTATTTATACTATTTCTTCTTTTTTCCCCGCCTTTTTCCACACGTCCCGTTCTTTTTTCCACACAGTACAATTTCTGCACACGACTCCCTGTTTTCGACTTTTTGCACACGACTTTTTGCACACGACTTTCTATTATTTCGACTTTTTTCACATGTGTGATCTTTTCCAACTTAACAATTGGATAAAAAAAACCAGATCACACAAACATTCATTTCCCACTTTCAGCGCATAAAACCCATTCATTATTATCTGGGACTGACCTACGTTTGCCCTGTCAGAGCAGTAACTGCCAACTGAACTTTGAATAATACTGCATTTTGTGTAAAAACGTCTTATTTGCTTTTGAGGTCTGTCATTCTTATATGTAGCATATTATAGCACGTATAAATGCTTAGCGTGGAAGTAGTAGGGATAATGCTAGCATGGAAGGCCAAGCGGTCACATACGTACCTGGCCACACAAATGTATCCCAGAGGGAGACATTTGCGTACTATCAACTGACTGTTATAAACGATTAACCTATTGGTAGAGGCTCTCAGAGAAAAAAAATTTAAAAAAATATGTTGATCGTAAAACGAGGGATCACAGTATATTTATAATGCGTAAAACGGGGGATACATAAAATGTGTTAATACACTTCGCCATTGAACGGTATTGATGTACACTACTTCTTAACAATATCAATATGAACAACACTGTGCATTAGTCATCACCATAATGATAACATACTTAGTGATAACATTAAAAAAATATATAATCGCATACGATTTTCATCGGTTTACAAACAACACAAATAAAAACAAAACAAAAAAACATACTTTGGCAATATTTAACAGAAGTGACTAATATTCATTATGTATTTAAAAAATGTGTTATATATATATATATATATATATATATATATATATATATATATATATATATATATATATATATATATATATATATATATATATATATAAAATGACATGGGAATATACATACATGGCAATGTTAATCTATAATTTATTTAAAAAAAATATGAACTGGAGCTTTACGCTCTCGTAACTGTCAATATAGAACGTGGTAAATATAATACGATCATATGATACAGGCGACCCCAATCCTGCAACTGCGGTCAGTGATTTACCAGGATGTATATGGGTCTTAAACACCAAAAATCTGGACAAGTTTGGTGAACTGTCTATGTGTTCGTCGCACAATATAAATAATAGATTTATTAATCTGGTTACATGGAGTTACAAAGTATTTATTTTAAAATGTCTCTAATCTCCAACTTATGTAATGGTCGTTACTACGAGGGAGGACAACTATACCGATACAAATAACTATCGGGTGTTGGAGTATGAACTATCTCAGTTACTATGAACCAAGTACCAAACTGTTTATAGGTTCGTCATCAAATATAAAATCTGCATACAAATGCACGTTCATAATAATGGACAACAATTTGTCAAGAAAATATACTGTAGCGTTCCGCTTACAAAGTGACAAATGGTCAGGAAAATACAGGTACATCAATATGTGATGTTTATTTCTCAATTCAAGGTTTATCAACATGTGAACATATCCATTACCATGTTAGCGATTTCGCATGGAATCGTCATGGTGCATATGTAACAATGTAGTATTTCGCCAATCCGCAAACTTTGTTGATTAGCATATAAGTTTTACCCAACTTGCAAAATATATCACCATGGGAGGGGAACGAATGTCAGTCATGGGAATGTACTCGGGGGTCTTAGGGGCGTTAGCTATGTCAGTGGGGGGTAACAATGTCCTCATTATCTTTTACTGATGTCCGCTGTGGACATCTCATCTTCTAGTACATATGGTAGTTATACACAAAACAGCTTAAAATTTAAAACACCAATTATGCTAGGCAAAATCAATAGTCCTGACACTCTAGTGTGTCAGATCATGACCTCTGGTGTGTCTCACTGGATTCAGAAATGCGAGAAGGGGTTTCCCAGACTATGAAGAAGTATTTAAAGAATTTGATAGACACGTTAACATAGGTAAATTCCTGTTGAATAGTGGGGGATTCTCGTAACAGGGCGTCGATTTAGAAACGATCCGTCTGTGATGGAGCATGTCGGAGAAGGTGACAGGAGATGAAAATTCGTCATTTATCTGTGAGAAAGGGTCGTTGGCTTGAATAATGTGAGTAGCCATATACGATCATTGAGGTTGTAAACAGCATCGTTAAGAAAAATCACCAAAATACATTCTCGATGCTATTGAACATTATAAAACGGTCTTTCCATAACACAGAAGGAAAGCGGTGAGTTAACACATAAAAAAAAAAAAAACTCTCATGTGTCACAATGGAAAAATATGTGTGTGCGTATAGTGTGTTTGCTTTTGTCACTAAATTCATCAAGAAGGGGAAAAAAATAAAAACTGTTGTAAAGCATAAGTCATATTATAAAGATTTTCAAAGGCAAAAGTGGTGTAATTTGTACAGTGGGTGACTACGTCTCTAAGATCTGTGAGTACTCTTCTAATCATAAAGATTTTGTACCTAACACGTGCAAAGAAAAATTTTGTATAACTAGAGAACTGAGATAATTTAAAGTTCTGTTTAACCTGGATAACATAGAGTTGTAGATCTGCAAATGTTTGCGAAAGTTCTTAAATATCATGACGTAGCGGTGCAAAATGTGTAATCATAATGACAGTCCATGTTGACGAAGAATCTGAAATAATTGTATAAAACTCAAACACAGTGGCGTCACGCCATAATTAATTTGTAAGTATATCTGGGTGTTATAGACGTCGTAACCGTCACTATCATCAGCAGGATCTTGACTGAGGCTGACATTTTTCTGAAGAAAAAAAAATTCCTACCAAAAAAAAGGATACTAGTGACTTTAGATGATGGTGGGTAACGAGGGGGAGTACTATTGTAGAGAGAGTACTCGTTGGGTACTATAGCTGGGTGAGTACCTTTTTGTTATTAGAGAAGATTGATTCTCCAATAAACCAATAATCGTTGAACTGGACGTTTACGAATTTGACATGAGGAAGTTGGCGATGTCCATCAAGGTAACTTGTTTCCTCGTCAATCGTTGATCACAAGAGGATGGCGTATTTCGCACTGTCGAGTGGGTGGTGGCTCCAGTTGTCGAGGGTAAGGATGAAGTAGTTTTGCAATGGTGCACCTCATGCTGCGTTTTGTGGGGCTGTCTGCGTTTTCTTCACAATTTCATACGTACGTGCTCTTGAGGTAACCTCACAAACTTTGCTAACGGTGGGGAGTCATCTGTTGAGCCAGAAAATGGGCGCTTCGTTGCTGTGCGAAATTCAGTGTTGTCTGGACTGTTCATACTTTCGTGGTCACTCTCGGGATCTGCTGTATCTAGGTCAGATTCGTGTCTCAATGGAGGTGATGGAAGAATAATATCTTCCTCAAGTGTGCATGTAGCGCTGTGTGCATTTTCTTCATTAGCTGGTGCTGTGTGTCGAGTATCATTATCATCAATATACTGATTGTTGTGAATTGCCCAACTTTGAATCACCTGTAGGGGCGTCTCGGCTTCACTATCCGACTGTTCATCAGAGTGGTGGGAGCCGCGCTTGCGTAGTGGTTACAACACCGCTTTGGCGACCGGGTGATACAGGATCAAACCCGGGCGACGGCATTTGAGGATTTTTCGTCGACCGGGATTTGGACTGGATTAACTCGAGACCTGGCGAGGACATTTGAAGGAGTGTCGTCGACCAGGGACTTGCGGCTCCTGAGCCGACCCAGCTGCAATGGGTACCTCCGAAATCGGCGAGTATTTGCCTGAATGGCGAGGGACACCTGTCTCTGTACAAAGAAATAAAGGGATACTCACATAAAATCAATGTCAGGTTAGACATAAAATAATAACCTGAGATTTCGCCTCGAGTATTAGCGGGCGTACGCAAAAAAAAAAAAAAAATCAGAGTGGTAGTTGCTTGTTGAGGGTTGTTCGTTTCTAGAGTATGTTTGTTGTATAATAGGCTGGCATGAATCTATCCTGGTGTCAGGGTGTTCTGGATTAACTTGCTCGGCCTGTAACCTGGTATTTCGATATTCTAGTCTTTCGCGTATCTCAGCAAGGGGAATATCGTCTTCACTGTCGGATGTGCTTCTATATTGTCTCATTCTGTTGACTGCTTCACGAAATTGGTCATTTTCAGCTGTGTGCCTTTCTGCTTCTGAAACATCGTCGTCTGTGCTAGACTCTGACGTAGTGCTGGATGGTTGATGATATAATGTAGCTTTTCTTATTGGCCTATGTGTGGTCTCTGTAGGTGGTATAATGGGTCGATGATCATCTTTTTTTATTTGCGTGACATGGGCCTTGGTAAAGATATTTCTTTCTTCATTCCAGATTTTGTAATTAGTCGGGGTTGTCTTATCTAGAATTTTGAAGCCGTCTAGCCAGCGGGCATCAAATTTTTTATCACGGACATTCTTTCGGTAGTACACTCTGTCGCCTACGTTAAAGCTTTCAAGCTTGACATTCTTGTCGGGTTGTTTTTGTTTCTTTACAAATGCTTTCGCAGTATTCTTATGTGCTATTTGGTGAACCTTGAATTTCTCTTTTTAAAATCACTTCTATGGGGTCTTCACCTATATAGATACGTTGGGGCTGTAACATATTATCCAGAGGAAAAGAGGGTTCTCTTCCATAGAGCATATAAAAGGGCGACATACCAGTAGTGTCGTTTATATTCACTCTAATGGATTCCAATGCTTGGTTGATGTAAAGATCCCAATACTGTGTATTTCCACTGATATACTTCGCGAGAACATCATGCATGGTTGAGTGTAGGCGTTCATTTCTGCCATTTGACTGAGGGTGATAATAACTCGTGGTAGTATGGGTAATGTTGAACCTCTGAAGCATTGCTTTGAAGGGATTCCCAACGAACTGTTTGCCGTTATCAGATATGATGCGTCTGTGACAGCCATGTCTTGGTAGGAATTCTTGGATAAAATATTCTGTAACTGTTTCAGATGTGATGTTTTTGAGAAGGTAACATTCCGGCCATACTGAATACTGGTCTGCTATGTGCAAGATATATCGGTTCCCTGACTGTGTGATGGGATATGGTCCCGATATATCGATGCTGACTGTCGCCATTGGGAAATGTTCTGCTTGCATTGCTTGGAGTGGTGCTCGTGATGGTTTCATATTTCGCATTTTACAGATTCTGCATGTGTGAACATATTCAATGACATCTCTGTATAGTGAAGTCCAATAGTATCGTCGTCTAATGATATCTAATGTCTTGTCTCTCCCAACGTGACCATTGTTATCATGAAATTGAGACAAAACCAACGGTACTAGGTGTTTTGGTATGTATTTCTGTAGCTGTCCGTCTTGTTTGGGGTCAATGTGGTACAATACTTCGTCTTGGATCGTAAGCGTTGGAAATCTGTTTGAGTTTTCTTGAGCTTGTTTCATGAGTTTTGTTATGTCTGGATCTTTCTTCTGCTCACTTGCCATGTGGAAGCCATCTGGATCACTGTCTGGGTTTGATTGTGATTCAGACCTCTGTGTGTTTTCAGATATGTCATGTTGGTTGGAGCTAACAACATTAATTTGTTTTGTATTATCATCAATTTCCGTCGATGTGGGTGGTTCTTCTTTCACTGTAGTGTTCTGCGTTTTACTCTCCTCATATGGAATCCTAGACAACAGATCTGCACATGTGTTCATTGTTCCGGGGATGTACTCTATGATGGTATCGTAGGATTGGAGGTTAATGGACCATGTCTGCAGTTTCTTAGGTTGTTCATGTGTCTTAGAGAGCCAATTGACTAGGGGTTGTTGATCCGTCCTGATTATGAGCCTGGTTCCTCGTACATAAAAATCAAATTTCTGTATTGCATAATGGATCGTGTATGCTTCCTTCTCTGTCGTCGACCATCTCTTTTGGGACTTAGATAGAGCATGCGAAAGAAACGCGATATGTTTCTCATTGGGGATTTCAGGCAAAATTGGTTTTTCGTTTAATGTGATGGGTTGGACCAAACATGCACCAATGGCGTTGTCCGAGGCGTCGGTATATAATACCATGGGTTTGGATGTGTCTGGGTGAGCAAGTAAGGGGATTGTAGTCAATGCATCCTTCAGGTACTCGAATGATTTCTGGAATTCAGGAGTCCATTTAAAACGAGCATACTTTTTTGTCAGTTCTATCAGGGGCGTAGCCACACGGGAGAAGTTACTTATGTGGCGTCTGTAGTACCCAATGCACCCAATGAAACCTCTCCCCTGCCGTACTGTAGTGGGACTCGGCATTTCCCTGATAGCCTTTACTTTATCTTCGTCTGGACGTATACCATCAGCATTTATAACAAAACCCAAATATTTTGTTTCTTCTTTGAGAAACTCACATTTGCTTAACTTGAGTTTGATTTGGTGTTTCCTGAGCCTGTCAAATACTAGTTCCACTTTATGAAGATGGTCCTCAATGGTTCCCGCTTTATGAATTAATATGTCATCGATATACGCGAGTGCGAAAGGTTGCATCTCCTTCAACACCTCATCCATCAATGACATATAAGTTGCCGGGCTTCCCTTGAGGCCAAAAGGCATGACATTCCGTGCGTAACTGCCCATGTGTGTAGTAAATGTGGACTTCTTTTTAGCCTCCGGTGTCATGGGGATACACCAGAACCCTGACTTAGCGTCTAAAGTGGTAAAGTATCTCGAGTTGTCAAGGGTCGCGAGAATGTCATCAATTCTGGGTAGTGGGTAGGAGATTGTCTTCGTGATTCTGTTCAAAGCGCGGTAATCGCAGCATAATCTATTCGATCCATCCTTCTTCCCAACTATGACGATAGGTGACGACCATGGTGATATGGAACGTTCAGTGATGCCAGCGAATAGCATCTCATTAATGGATCGTTCTACTATCTCTGTGTTTGAGTGGGGTGTGGTAATGTTTTAGGCTAATAGGCTCTTCGGTAGTAGTATTAATTTCCATTTGGACTGTTGATGTACGACCCAATTCCAAATCATTTAAAGCAAAGACATCGTGATGTTTTTTCACAAAAGCGGTGAGCCGTTGTTGGTGTTGGGCCGAAGTATGTAAGGTGTCCAACAACTGTGGTAATCTGTCTTCGGTATTTGTTTTTATGTCCTTATGATACGGCACTAGTAGATATATTGATTTTTATTTAGTCAGAGTTAATCCTTTCTATGTTGTTGTGGTTCAAGTGCTAACTGGCCTTCCGCCAGAGATGGTAATACTTGACCTTTACTCATTTTTCTTCTTCTTCCCAGGTAGGTTCTTCCCTTTGAGTTTGGTGATAAGCAAAACAGTTTCAGCACAACAACGTATATCCAAAAGAAATTACTGTAAATTTCCACAAACATCAATTCAGTAGAAAATTATATTAGAGTTTATTGATGTCATTAGACAAACACTGTAAATTTCACAAAATGATGGTTGTTTATCCAAAATGAAAAATATATAATCCAACTGAATAATATACACACTTGTCTACTCAAAAAAAAATTATCTTGATATCCTCATAGACGAAGTTCACCTAACGCTATGTGTAAAAATCCTCTAGTCTAAAATCGTGGTATCATTGGAATCATAAATCCTGAAATCTCTGCCTATCGCCCACATCTCTTCTATTTATACTATTTCTTCTTTTTTCCCCGCCTTTTTCCACACGTCCCGTTCTTTTTTCCACACGGTACAATTTCTGCATATGACTCCCTGTTTTCGACTTTTTGCACACGACTTTCTGTTATTTCGACTTTTTTCACATGTGTGATCTTTTCCAACTTAACAATTTCCCACTTACCGCGCATAAAACCCATTCATTATTATCTGGGACTGACCTACGTTTGCCCTGTCAGAGCAGTAACTGCCAACTGAACTTTGAATGATACTGCGTTTTGTGTAAAAACGTCTTATTTGCTTTTGAGGTCTGTCATTCTTATATGTAGCATATTATAGCACGTATAAATGCTTAGCGTGGAAGTAGTAGGGATAATGCTAGCGTGGAAGGCCAAGCGGTCACACAGGTTTCGAACCTGGAACCTTGTTACTGCATCACTACAGGATGGCGCTCTACCCGTTAGCCAACCGGACTAAGGGACACCGAAAAACACAATACAATGAAGATGGAAATGGAAGAGAAATGAAAGAAGACACCAAAAAACACAATACAATGGAGATGGAAATAGAAGAGAAATGAAAGAAGACACCGAAAAACACAATACAATGGAGATGGAAATGGAAGAGAAATGAAAGAAGACACTGAAAAACACAATACAATGGAGATGGAAATGGAAGAGAAATGAAAGAAGACATCGAAAGACCTTGAGCCGATGGCACAGGACTAGAGGACTTGGCATGATTTGGTGAAGTCCTAAGCTCCGTGGTGAGCTGAGGGTTGATGATTGAATGAACTACTTCCATATTTGTGTCATTATTCATGTTCCAGTATATTCAGCTGTAAATAGGCAGTCCCATAGCAGATACTGTCGTAGGGGAGTGAGATGTTAGAGACTTCACCAAACTAGATCCAGCATCGAGAGATGGGGGTGACCAGTTTCCTTCCTCGCTGCCTTTTTTCTTCCCTATCTCAAAGAGCAGAGCCAGGTACCCATTTACAGCTGGATAGACTGGAGCGTGTCGGTACAGTGAATCTAACCCTGCACCTTTGCCGCGAGAGACCAGTGCTCTGACCACTCTTATCAGTCGGACGCTCAATATTCAGCTTTAGAAGTTGAAAATAAACGTTGATAACTTCTGAAAGTATTTTATGTAACAATTCATTGTCAATTAAAGTAAGAAAGAGAGCTCTTCCATGTTATATTGAACCAGTCCTGACATACAGAAGTGAATCAAAGACATTTTGTAAACAAGTACGAAACGCACTGTAGGCCAGATGGGATTTTACAAAAGAATGTTAAAAATACCACAGTAAATAAATTAGTAAATAAATAAATAAAGGTAATTGTGGTGGATTTGATGTTAAGAAATGTTGTTGTTATGTACTCTTAGTGTACTGAATGAGGTCAGCTGTGAAGGTCCCTGAATATAATAAATATTATGGTAAGTTACAGGGTACCTTTCTGCTACCACCTTTATGATCACACTCAGACTTATTCTTTGACTAGAATGTATGATGATGACTACGTTTGGTGTCTAGGGTTATGTATAAATAGTGTAATGTTGCATTAACCAACTAAACATATACACAAGAATTTTATTATCCAACACAACACAACAGTACTACAACAATCACAAACGTTAATAATTTTTTTCAATTTATTATCCTGACTCTATTTTGTTTGAATCAGGATTGACAATCAAAAGTGAAATCAATGCAATTATTTACAATATTCAATTTATACAATGGATCTTCTATCCATAATACAAGTATTAATATAATAAAAGTGTGTAGGTGTAGTTTTCTAAATAGGATAATACTGGTATATGTATAATGGTAGGTTGTTTGTTATCATCATTCCCTATCGTGCATTTTCTTTTCATATGTCACAGGTGGAATTTTTTTAAATTTGATAATTTCAGTCTTTGAGGTTAATAATTGAAGTTCATAGAGGTTGAGACTTTCGGTGCCGAACGGGCACTTAACTTCGAAGGAGAACCCTGGTAAGTCTTGTCCTAGGCTCGATGGACCATCTGGTTCACTTCATAAAAGGCAATGGCCTCCAGTACGTGCCTGAATTATGCAACAAAGTCAGGAATCAATCAGTTCCCACGAGCCTGGTTTTATGTGACTGACAGGGCCACAAAACCCCACAATTTAAATGAATATTACACACAAGTAACGATGACTGGCAGATCTGGCCCAAGTTATCACTGCCCTGTCCAGAAGTGTATAATATTTGTATTTAGAATTACACTTCTGTTCTCATCGTCTCTCGGCAAGATTTTTTAAAGAAATGGCGTCCTAGCCTAACAATTTTTCCTCAATATCAACTAAGCTGGCCAATAGAAGCAGACGACTATGAATTTTAAATCGAACTTTTAAAAAAACAATTCCCAAAATACTACGTTTACTACTACAAGTATATTTTTAGTGTTAGGTTAACCAATCCCCTCTCGCCTTCCTTTAAACTACAGCCAATCAAAATCTTGGTACTTTTTAGTCCTATTTACCCAAAGCTTTTTTCAAAATATGTCATGAAAAAATTAAGCAGGCGTGATCTTTTTTCTCGTCAGTCCGTCTTATCATACATAATATTATTGCCATTATTTTGGTTATTTTTTGTACTAGTGGGCAACTGACACCATATTATTGCTCAGGACATCATAAGGCATCCGAATATATAATTTTTATGGCCCTATGTATTATGGTTCATAATTCCATATTTTTTCTATGTTAGTCTTCAAAACTAGAAACTACCACCTGTTCCATTCTTTTCTAACTATTTTCAAAATAAATACGAGAGTCTCTCGTATTACGTCAGAATTACGTCCTTTATTAATAAGAGCTAAGGTTGTTTACATGATCAATTGACGAACATTTTTTAGTTTTGTTTCGTAATTTGAAAAGTGCCCAAGGCTATGTTGCTCGAGTTGGCTTTTGTGAAACTAGGTTCTGTCTTTCCATCCCTCCCCTCTTTTATTCTTTTATTCTTTCACTCTCGTCTTGGCAATTCGACTTGACCTTGCAAAAGTGTTACATTTAATCTGAAGGACGAATTTTTCGAAAAGACAGTATCTTTCGTTCGGCCATTAGGTTTATCAGAATCGACATGCGGGCGGGCGTAGGAGAATACTACGCTGGACTCAATTTTTATTTTCTATCTTATTTTTGACTTTATGCTCTACAATATTATCTAATTTAGCTATTGTATTGAGAATATCGTCACATATCTACCCACTTAGAACAGACTACATGATGTCAGTTCAGAATTCGAAATACACATAGATAAATTTAAATCATTATGCCTGGTGACTACTCTGATTTTCGTCGTATGGGTGTCTACTTAAAAAGTCTGCACCTACGTTTTCCGACCCAGGGATATATTCTATGATAAATTGGTATGGCTGTAAGAGCAAAGACCAACGTAATAATCTAGCATTTTCATGTCTTGCTTGCGACAGAAATACAAGTGGTTTATGATCTGTTTGAATCCTAAATGATCTACCATAGAGATAGATTTGGAACTTTTTTATCGCCCATATCAAAGCCAGACATTCCTTTTCACTAGTTGAATATTTTTGTTCCGCTGTGTTCAGCTTACGGCTAGCATAAGCAACTGGGGTTAATTCCCCATCAAGTGAATTAGATCTTTGTAATAGGGCTGCCCCTAATCCGACGTTACTCGCGTCCGTCCTCACAACAAACTCTTGACTCAAGTCGGGCAATTTCAATATAGGCTTGCTTGTGAGTTTTTCTTTTAACTCTTGGTAGGTCGATTCACACTGCGCGGACCAAGTAATTCTATCAGGATTTCCTTTGCGCGTTAAATCCGTCAGTGGTGCACATATCGAGTTAAAATTTTTACTATATTTCTGGTAAAAACCACACAACGAGACAAAAGATCTCACATCTTTTTTTGTCTGTGGCCTCGGAGCTTTCTTCAATTTCTCCAAGTTCTTGGGGTCAGGGGTCATGCTTCCCTGAGATACTGTGTGTCCCAAGAATTCCAACTCTTTACATCCAATACAACATTTGGTCGGTCTAGCCGTCAAGTTTGCCTCCCTGAGTCTATCCAACAACATATTCAGAGAGTTAATGTGTTCCTCAAATGTTTCTGTAGCAATGAGAATATCATCCATGAAATTCGTGATACATGGATTATTCAGGGGATCCAACAATTTTCGCATCATTCTAGAAAACACACTCGGAGCATTGTTCAACCCAAAAGGCAACATGTTGAATTCATAACTATCTCTTCCTTCAAAGCTGTCTCCTTTGCAAACGGGATCGTATAGGCTCTCATACAGATTGGTGTTGGGTCTACAAGTTTCATATCATATTCCAATAAATTCGTATGCCCCGGTTTGTCCGTTAACACATCTGCATGATCATCCAAAACCTTTTGAACTCTCTCCCTCTGATTTTTCGTTAAGTGTTTACTGATTTTTACCTGTGCGGCTGTCTCACAGGGATGTAGCGGATATTCATGAGAGGTGAGTGGTTCGTTTTTCATTCCCGTTGCGATGGACAAGGTTAGTAAGTGTGTCTCGTCCTGATTTTCTCTTTCCAGATATTTTTTCAGGAGATTCACATGATAGATTTTCTCTTTCCCCTTTTTATCTATCTTATAATTTGTTCTAGACACCTTCTCTAGAACTGTATATGGACCTTGCCATCCAATCTGCAACTTATTACTACTGCCTGGTAATAGAAGGAGGACCTTCCCTCCCACAGCTAAATCTCTATCCTTCGCCTTCTTATTATAATAGGCAGCATGTTTTTTCCTGGCTTGTCTCAAATTATCATTAGCAAGTTTCCAGCCAGTTTTAAGACGAGTGGTCAGCTCGTTCACATGTTGATATGATGAGGTGATATTTTCTTCTGCCTTATCATCAGTCCACGTCCTTAACAAGCTACATATGGACTTTTTATTGGCCTCCCAAATAGGGTTACCGGTGCCATTCTGGGTGAAGTTCCAATGGACTTTACATTTTTCCGACATCTTTTTCATAACATTAGAAGCCTTATAGTGAGGACTTTTCTTCCTAGAATCATCACTCACAAATCGTCCACTACCAATTCTTTTCTTGGTGTTTTCGCCATGTTAATACATTCAAGTGAAGACTGTGTGAAAAGGGGGTTCCCGTTCCAATTTGTCTACATTATTAAATTTATTTTTATTTTTAGGCCTAAGTTTGCCCCGTGGCGTTTCTAGGTCCTGATTATTATTGTTCCCACTTGTGGGTGTTCCCTCGTGCAATATGCTACATGCTTCTACAAAATTCTCAATGTCTACATTTACGTCGGGCCAATAGTATTTTTGAGAAACTTTTTGGCATATGGTACCTATTTTCTCGTGGTCCCCATCTTTTCCAACATGTAGTCTCCTTATTATATCTGCCCTATATGCCTTTGGAAGGACCAGCTGTCCGTGACCATTGGATCCAGTTCCAGCTTTCCTATATATCAATTTGTTTTTCATATAGAAGTCTCCCTTGCCTGGAGGTGTATGACATTTGGGCAATTTCTTAAAACAAGGCTTGAGGGTCTTATCCTCAGCCTGCGCCTTCCTCATCTCATCTGGATGGGTATTTATTGGGTTTTTCTCCTCCTTTTTGGACTGTGATCTGGTCTGCACTGTTGCCATGATCACAGGTCTCTTGGGATTCCCCAAGAAGACATATCTACACCACAATATCAGAGGGTAGATTGGTTCATTTATCACTGCTGCTTTGATGATTCCTTCCACATATCGCGTTTTTACATTTATCCTGGCGATGGGAAGTGTCATAGTCGCTACGTCCTTGGTTGCAGCTTGGATCTCCACTGTTTCTGTGGTGTATTGATCTGCTTGCACCAGGTGAGAACTCACAACGGAATCATAATCCAATCCAGTATCATACAAGCACATTATGGTGACTCCATTACATATTACTTCTTCACACACTGAGGGATGATACGGTTCCTGCTATTTAGTAGGGTTGGCCTTGGCTCCCTTTCTCCCCGTTTTCATTGCAGCGAAGTTAGGAGGTTTCCTAGTATACTTTTCGGCGTTATGGTTGTCCATCTTACACCATCTACAATATAATCTACCTTTATGAAAAGGTTTTCTTTCCTCATATTTTCTGTCATTGAATTGTGGGTTTTTATTTCTATAATCATTTCGTGGCCTATCAAAATGTTGCTTACCTTTGTTTCCCTGATCTTTGTTGTCAAATCTGTTAAAGTTTTGAGGAGCCTTATAATTGTCTACCTGTTTCTTTTTTGTGCCCGCTACCTCTGCTTGGGCTGCCTGATACCTCTCAGCGACATTGAGTAACTCACCCAGCCTCTCTGCACCTTGTTCCATGAGAAACTTTCTCAAGTCTGGAGCCATGGACTCTCTCAATTGCTCATTAAGGATCATTTCTTTAAGATCTTGGGTTTTCCCCAGAGCAGTCCATTTCTCCAAGTAGGTCTCTAAACGTGCAGAGAACTGGTGATAGGTCTCACCCGACAGTAGTCTTGCATTCCTAAATTTTTTCCTGTAAAATTCTCCGTTCTTAACAAAAGAGCCTGCTTTAACATGTCATAATTGTCTTGATCATCCCTGCTCATTTTGGCAAAAACTTCATAAGCTGTTCCCCTAAGCCCCTGGGATAACTTTAGGCTTCACCTTTCTCTCTCTAAACCATACGTGGTAGCCAACAGTTCAAATCTACCCAGAAAACTTTCTGTGTCATCGTCTTTCTCAACAAAATGGTCTAAATGAAAACCCATAGCTGAGGCTGAGGCTCCCTGACTAGCAGTGGCATCGGAGGTAAAGGAGCTGGCACCATTTTCAGGAGCATGGCCTTGTAATTCCAACTCCCTTAGTCGTAACTCGTGCTCCCTCTGCAATCTCCTATCTTCTGCTTCCTTCTCAGCCTTTTTTTCTTCTCTTTCTCTTTCTAATTTCTTCTCTTCAAATTGGAGCCTTTTAATCTCCGCCTCCCTTTCCGCCTCCAATGCCCTAGCCTCTTTGTCAACCTCAATCTGCAACCTCTTAATTTCTTTCTCAGCCTCTAACTTTCTTTCTGCTTCTTTCTCTAATCTTTTATCTTCTCTGGCAATAAATTTATCAACCTCTGAGGTTACGTACTGGACCAGCTCTGGTCCATCCATATTCATTTCTTTAGCAGTCTGCACAGCAGCAGATCGAAACTTTGCCAGATCAGCCATTCTGTACTATGCAACCTTTTAAAATTTCTAATTAGACACATTTCTAATTATAACTAAGAATTTCTAATATGACTAAGAACACAACAGGCACCGATAGCTCAACCACTATTTAAATTCCACAAAAGAATACTTTTAATTTTATTTGACAGGTAATTAAAATTTCCGGGACCTGAGACTCTAATCTACTTTATACGAATTTAAAAATCCCGGAATTGAGCTACCCAATATATGTGGTGGATTTGATGTTAAGAAATGTTGTTGTTATGTACTCTTAGTGTACTGAATGAGGTCAGCTGTGAAGGTCCCTGAATATAATAAATATTATGGTAAGTTACAGGGTACCTTTCTGCTACCACCTTTATGATCTCACTCAGACTTATTCTTTGACTAGAATGTATGATGATGACTACGTTTGGTGTCTAGGGTTATGTATAAATAGTGTAATGTTGCATTAACCAACTAAACATATACACAAGAATTTTATTATCCAACACAACACAACAGTACTACAACAATCACATACACACTACACTTTAAAAGACTATCTTAAGTAAGTCAGTGGTTGAATTTTGTGTAACGTTAATAATTTTTTTCAATTTATTATCCTGACTCTATTTTGTTTGAATCAGGATTGACAATCAAAAGTGAAATCAATGCAATTATTTACAATATTCAATTTATACAATGGATCTTCTATCCATAATACAAGTATTAATATAATAAAAGTGTGTAGGTGTAGTTTTCTAAATAGGATAATACTGGTATATGTATAATGGTAGGTTGTTATCATCATTCCCTATCGTGCATTTTCTTTTCATATGTCACAGGTGAAATTTTTTTAAATTTGATAATTTCAGTCTTTGAGGTTAATAATTGAAGTTCATAGAGGTTGAGACTTTCGGTGCCGAACGGGCACTTAACTTCGAAGGAGAACCCTGGTAAGTCTTGTCCTAGGCTCGATGGACCATCTGGTTCACTTCATAAAAGGCAATGGCCTCCAGTACGTACCCGAATTATGCAACAAAGTCAGGAATCAATCAGTTCCCACGAGCCTGGTTTTATGTGACTGACAGGGCCACAAAACCCCACAATTTAAATGAATATTACACACAAGTAACGATGACTGGCAGATCTGGCCCAAGTTATCACTGCCCTGTCCAGATGTTTATAATATTTGTATTTAGAATTACACTTCTGTTCTCATCGTCTCTCGGCAAGATTTTTTAAAGAAATGGCGTCCTAGCCTAACAATTTTTCCTCAATATCAACTAAGCTGGCCAATAGAAGCAGACGACTATGAATTTTAAATCGAACTTTTAAAAAAAACAATTCCCAAAATACTACGTTTACTACTACAAGTATATTTTTAGTGTTAGGTTAACCAATCCCCTCTCGCCTTCCTTTAAACTACAGCCAATCAAAATCTTGGTACCTTTTAGTCCTATTTACCCAAAGCTTTTTTCAAAATATGTCATGAAAAAATTAAGCAGGCGTGATCTTTTTTCTCGTCAGTCCGTCTTATCATACATAATATTATTGCCATTATTTTGGTTATTTTTTGTACTAGTGGGTAACTGAGACCATATTATTGCTCAGGACATCATAAGGCATCCGAATATATAATTTTTATGGCCCTATGTATTATGGTTCATAATTCCATATTTTTTCTATGTTAGTCTTCAAAACTAGAAACTACCACCTGTTCCATTCTTTTCTAACTATTTTCAAAATAAATACGAGAGTCTCTCGTATTACGTCAGAATTACGTCCTTTCTTAATAAGAGCTAAGGTTGTTTACATGATCAATTGACGAACATTTTTTAGTTTTGTATCGTAATTTGAAAAGTGCCCCAGGGCTATGTTGCTCGAGTTGGCTTTTGTGAAACTAGGTTCTGTCTTTCCATCCCTCCCCTCTTTTATTCTTTCACTCTCGTCTTGGCAATTCGACTTGACCTTGCAAAAGTGTTACATATAATCTGAAGGACGAATTTTTCGAAAAGACAGTATCTTTCGTTCGGCCATTAGGTTTATCAGAATCGACATGCGGGCGGGCGTAGGAGAATACTACGCTGGACTCAATTTTTATTTTCTATTTTATTTTTGACTTTATGCTCTACAATATTATCTAATTTAGCTATTGTATTGAGAATATCGTCACAGTAATTAACAGGTACTCGTTGGACATAAAGGATGACACTAGACAACAGAGAAGAAAATATAAGCGATAGGCTTACCGGGAATCGAACCTAGGACCAACCAAACGGCGCCATCGCCTTGCTGTGACATTACATCGTTTAAACTGTCTGGGTCATCCACGGGTCCTATATACCATAGTTGTACAGCAAGGCGATGGCGCCGTTTGGTTGGTCCTAGGTTCGACTCCCGGTAAGCTTATTACTTATATTTTCTTTTATGTTCTCTAGTGTCATCCTAGTACATGTTAATTACCTTTATTTATTTATCTACTAATTTATTTACTGTTCACAGGACTCAAGGTTTCCTTCATTATTTATTTTAAAATACCACAGACAGCTAAAGAGAGTAATGAGGCCAATGTGCAAAGGTAGCTTACTCCTCGTGTTAGAAGGAAGCAGTTCATTTTCTTTCGGCTTGTTATGTGAAGAAGAAAGCTTGAATAAATCGTGGACAGCAGGACAGATTTCATGACAAAGAGATAGAGGATGACAAAGAGAGATGTTACTGGACAGTTTGACATCATGGCACAGAAAGAAACCAACACCAGAATTGATTAATAGTACCGGAGACAGGAAGTTGTGGAGAGACATGATCGCTAACGCCACCAGGCATAGTATTCTAAGAAGAAGTATATTATTGCAGACATATCTTAATTTATTTTTTTTAAATAAAATTTTGCCTCGTTTTGGCGCGGCGCGTCCCGTTCAACCTAGTCGGTTATATTGGAGCGCATGTCCAAATATAATAGAGCTTTAGTTCTGATAACAGTTGCTTTACATATCTTCAGTTAAAGCTCATATCGTCACAAAGAACCAAATGTACCCACAGTGAGCCAGCATGCTCACAGTGAGCACACATGAAGACGTGCGGCACACAGCAAGCCGCGAGCCAGACACGACTTACCTTCGTGAAAAAAGGGCCCTAATTTAATATCGACCAAGTTAAGCGCGTGTATTTTCCACGCATCAGTAGCAATGCTACCCGTGCTGTCATTCACTTCATGTGGTGAACATATACTTCGTGTATAATTAAACGGTTTCCCAACTCCTAAGTGGCTGGGTGTCTTCATTGATGTGACCTGGTCCCTGCAATGGTTCATTATTGATTATATCCCTTACACACGGTGTCAAAGAGTTATTTCCAATGCGAGGTGCACGAATTTTTCTGAGCTTGCATAAATTTAGCTATCCTATTCATCATCGATATCGGCCTGCAGTCCTATGAGAAGCGTAGAGCGACCTTCAGCTAATTCCCGCCAATCCATCCTATCTTGTGCTTTGTAATGTTACAAGCTAGTTTCCTTGGTTGACATTCTAACGCCAGCGTCCTTTTATCTGTTACTGTTCTTAATATGATTTCTCTGTTTTTGTTTGATGGCATCTGCGCTAAAAAAAAAACCATAAATTGGGTTCTTCTCATCCGGTAGCTGTCCGTTTATTTCTCTCCTGTTTCATTGTTCTCATCTCTCTTCCCATCCTTTTGAGTCCTCTTTCTGCTCCATCAACACTGTTGCACATACAATTATTTAAACGTTATAATAACGAATTTGTGCCATAATCAGGTGTCATATTGGACTTTCGTAGTTTCTGTTTTTTAGTTTCTGTACGCAGCTGCCTGTTGTGTTTCCTTTCACGTCTGTTGTTAACTTTCGCAGACTGTTTTTTAGTTTCTGTACACAGCTGCCTGTTGTGTTTCCTTTCACGTCTGTTGTTAACTTTCGCAGACTGTTTTTTAGTTTCTGTACACAGCTGCCTGTTGTGTTTCCTTTCACGTCTGTTGTTAACTTTCGCAGACTGTTTCTTAGTTTCTGTACACAGCTGCCTGTTGTGTTTCCTTTCACGTCTGTTGTTAACTTTCGCAGACTGTTTCTTAGTTTCTGTACACAGCTGCCTGTTGTGTTTCCTTTCACGTCTCTTGTTGACTGTCGCATGTCTTGCTGTTATGCTGTGCAGCATCTCCTCGGTCTTCTAAATATGCCGTAGACGCTGAAAGGTTAAGATACTGGCTTCACTTCTTTCCCCATCACTTTTTTTAGACGGGTATACACGTCCCCTGCGTTCTGTGCTAACTTTTTAGTCGCCATGAATCTGTAGTTTCATATCTGTTGGCGTTTTTCTGCTTCTTTGACATTATCCTCACATACGACTTTTTGTTGTTGTTCCTTAAAAGAAAGACTTGGGCCCCGTGTATTTCCCGGGGGGTCTCTGATGAGGCAAAGGAAGAATATGACTACTGCTCCCTCAGGCATGTCGTACAAGGCTACTTATATATGAGGTGCTGCATGAGGCTGGCAACCTCATCACGTGACACATATAAAACAGGATGGATAACGAATAAATAAATTTAAGATAAACCCCACCGCAGGGAATCGAATGTGGAACATATGCTTGGAAGCAAAACATCATAACCACTAAACCATCACCTCTCCTTAGTATATGGGGCTTTTAAAAATCGTAACTATTTTAATGATTCCCCCCCCCCCCCCCCAGCGTTGGTTTGTTGCAGACATACCAAGTTAACTATTACAGAAGATTAACAGTTTGGACACACATCAACATCTGGTTCCGGCAAGTAATTGTGGGCTCCATCACTATGCTGCAATGCGTCATCTTGAGCAAGCATTTTGATCCAGAGCAAATCCGATGACGTAGGTTTAGTCACAAGAACACTGGACCGAAACAAAAACAAAAACGTTTGGCAGACAGAAAAACTGGGGATGTTTTTGTGTGTGTCACTGGCTGCACAAATCCGGTGACGTCCATTGTTGTCGGAGAAAGTGGCTCAGTTCGCCGCTCTTGTGTAGGTATTTGCACCTTTTGTCTTGCCCCCTGTATTGTTCACTGTGAAGCAAGTTTTACTTCTAAACGTCGCCGCCACGTTATGTTAACAGTAACGGCGACCGAAAGATGTTTAAGTGCACAGGCAATTATCCTTGTTAAATGCTTGGTATTTATTTAGCGTGAAGGCAATAGGGCAACCACTTTGGCACAGTTTCTGCTGTTTCCTCTAGCCACCAGAAGAATTCAAATTAAACAGTGAAAAGAATACATTCATTAGCATTGTTTAACCTGTTGTATTTATCCTTCCCTTATCGACATCCACACCCCGACAAAAACAAACCAGGTGATACAGTGCAGTGAGGTCGTTTCTTATAGGGGGCGTCCGCATATGATGTCACGCAGTGAGAGTGGGTAAGGGGTTCACAGTTTTGTGACGAAGTGTGATATTGGGGGGGAAGACATGTGACACCACACACACACACAAACGATGTCTGAACAAAATTGATTTTGTAACCTCATTCCTCATTGTCTACTTTTATCCGTAATAGTTAACATCCTTGTGAGCGAATTTTATCATTGGGGTCGTCCACATATGACGTCACGCAGTGAGAAAAAAAAGGGGGGGGGGGGTGAGAAGGGTCAAAATTTGATGACGTTGTGTGGCTATCGAGGTTTGGAAAAATGTGGGTCAAACAAAAATAAATTTTTTTTTTTTAACTACCCGTTCTGGGGCTCAAAGTGAGGTCTATTGACTTTATTGAGTAAAATTAGTAAATTATGTGTGATCCCGGCCCTGGCTAAGACACTTTGATCTTAGCCACAAGGCCGAACACAAATAAAAGTGTCATACTCTACAATAGTTAACCTTTATCCGCATTTGTTAATTTTTATCTGCAATAGTTAACTTTTAGCCATAATAGATAACAACTTCCTCGTCTGGAAATTATATAACAATCGGGCGCTTCTAGCCTTTGCACTAAACTGCACGACGCGCAATGTAACATGCTTCTTTTTCCCCCACAAAAGTTAGTTTTATTTTAAATGATAAATAGACAACACATAGTAAAGTGTCAAAAATCTACAGTATATTTTATTGTTATTATTGTTTCTTGCCATTTGATTGTTTCCCTTTGGTAGGAAAGAGAATAAGTGTCATACCTTGAAAAAAAAACCGCCACCCAATTTATTTATTTTTCAAAACTACAAAATGAGTTCCCGTCTTCTAAATGTGCTGCATGTCCGTTATATTAGGGCGCATGTCCAAATATAAAAGACCTTTAGGTCTAATTTAGTGACTAAAAAAAAAAACTTTTTTAAACTCAATTTTTAAACTACCATAACGGTTGTAGTAGCGGCGTCTGCGCGGGAAAATACATTGACAGTCAGTTGCCCTGCTGTTACACTACCTTCAAATAAAAGGTGATCCGAATAAAGATACAAAGCGTAAGTCTTGGATTACAATGAAGAATGGCGTACTTGTACGTATGGTGCAAGACTCCGCTAAGTTAAGTCATTCTCAGATTCTTGTTCCCAAGAATTTGAGAGTTAAAATTTTGCAACACGCACACGACTCTCAGTGTGCTGGACATATGGGTTTTTCCCGTACAAAGTCAAGAGTTCTTGCGGCTTTCTTTTGGCCTTTTGTGAACAAAGACATACGGATTTATTGTTGATCTTGTATAGTATGTCAAGAAGTTAAATCCAAAGGTCCACGCCATGCTGCACCTATTCAGGCTGCAGACATTCCTATTCGACCATTTCAGAAAATGGCGATAGACATAATTGGTCCATTTAAGATCAAATCTGCTAGAGGACATCAGTTTATCTTAACGTGTGTGGACATGTGCACACGTTGGCCAGAGGCTATTCCTCTGAAGAGCATTACTACTGCTGATATTGCAGATGCTCTTTGGCTTATATTTTCTCATCTGGGATTCCCCGGAGAAATATTATCAGATCATGGCACCCAACTAATATCGGATACCATGTCTCAAGTAATGTCTACTCTACAGATAGAGAGATCTTTGAGTAGTATCTATCATCCTATGTCCAATGGGATGATCGAACGGCTAAATAGAACACTCAAGAACTTGCTAGGGAAGATAACTGAGGATCATCCTCAAGATAGGGACAGGGTTTTACCCGTGGCCCTCTTCGCTTGCAGAGAGGTCCCCAATGAACATACAGGATATTCTCCCTTTGAACTTGTCTTTGGCGCACGACCGCGCGGCCCTATGTCTTTGCTTCATGATCTCATAACCGCTGATAATATTACCGATTACACAAAATCTTCTTACGAATATGTCATCGCGCTGAGACAAAAGATTATCGAAGCATGCAAATTGGCAACTTCTTCTGAATTTGCTAAACAGAAGGCAAGGCAATTTGCCAATAAGAAAAGAACCATACGACAACTTTGTCCTGGTGACAAAGCATTTGTTTTGCTACCTTGTAGGGAAAACAGACTTCTTATTTCTTGGAAAGGTCCATACGATATAATCTCGAAAATTTCCGATGTTGACTACATTGTCGATATTGATGGAAAGCATAAAACCTTCCACATCAATATGCTTACGGAATTCCATGAATGCCCGGATTATTTACAGCCGATTTTCCAGGCGACGGACGATTCACCAGTCCAACATGGTCATTACTCATCACTGTCTGTAATACAGGATGAGGAAACAAGTTTTTCGGATGTTAATCTTCCGCTTCCGATGATCCCACTACATTCTAGTGAATCCTGGAAAAATGTTACTGTTTCTCCCGATTTATCTCTAGGAGAACAGCGACAAGTTTCGGTTATGTTACAAACATTTCAGGATGTCCTTACTGACATTCCTGGACAAACTCATGTCATTGAACATGACATTATTCTAACTGACCATAATCCTATTAGAGTCAGACCTTATCCTATTCCTATACATTTTCAAGCATAGGTTGAGAAGGAATTGGATGAAATGATAGATTTAAAAATAATTGAACCATCCACTTCCGCATATTCTTCGCCGATGGTTATTGTTTGGAAAAAAGACAATAACATACGTCTTTGCGTTGACTATCGCAAATTGAATTAAGTTACGAAGTTTGATGCTGAACCTATGCCTTTACTAGAAGAGCTACTTACTAGGCTTTCTAAATCTCATTTTTTCACTAAACTAGATTTATCTAAAGGATATTGGCAAGTCCCTCTATCTGAACGCGCCAAACCTTTTACTGCTTTTTCTACGCCTAGAGGCCTTTTTCAATGGAATTTCATGCCTTTCGGCCTTATGAACGCACCAGCTACATTCGTACGCATGATGCGTCGAATCCTATCTTATCGGTCAGATGTCATTGCGTACCTAGACGACATCTGTCTTTTCAGCGATACTTGGGAAGATCACTATTCGGGGTTAGTTGAATTACTATCTACTCAACGCGAGTATAACCTGACAGCGAAACCCTCTAAAGCCTGTATTGGTTTTAGCGAAATTGCTTTCTTAGGTCACCGTGTCGGTCATGGTTTCCTAAAGACAGAGGACCATAATACAAGTAAAATACTTAACATTTCTATTCCTAAGTCTAAAAAGCAAGTGCGAAGTCTCTTAGGTCTCATACAATTTTATGGACGATTCATTCCGAATCTGTCCTCGATTATGGCACCTCTTTCTTCCTTGCTAAAGAAAGGGTCTCCTAATATAGTCCATTGGACTCAAGAAGGTCAATCCTCTTTGGATAAGATCAAAACTATGTTTTCTACTGCACCTATTTTAGTGTTACCTACTAAAGATAAGACATTTGTTCTTCGTAGTGATGCTTCATCCACAGGGATTGGAGCGGCACTAATGCAAGAGTACTCTGGAACTCTGCATCCTGTGATGTATATTTATCGAAAACTAAATGCCGCAGAGAAGAATTACTCGGTCCTAGACCGTGAATTATTGGCTATGGTTTGGTCAATTCTTAAACTTCAAAGATTTCTTCTTGGCGCGCATTTTATGGTAGAAACTGACCAGAAAGCTCTAACAGCTATTCAAAGTAAAAATCTGAAGAGCGCGAGATCAACGCGATACGCGATTGCTCTTCAGCCTTTTCATTTTTCGGTGCGAGCTATCCGTGGCTCAGAAAGTGTGATGGCAGACATTTTGTCTAGATGCCCACATGATTCCACCTAACTGTTAGATCCTCAGGTTTAACTCTACTACAGTTTTTTTTTTCTCTCTATATTAAAATATGTACACATATGTAATGTATGATATATTGATTGTATCACTACTTAGCGGTTCATTGATGTATATTCACCGCCAGGTCTTTTTAATGTTTTCTTCTTTGGTAATCATGAACTTAAGATATCTAATATGAAATTATTGGATAAACTATTGTATAAATTGTGGCATTGCCAGTAGTGTAGTAGGCGTTGGTGACACCTCTCTGGAAATATTTATACTTAGAGAAATACTTTCTCTGAGATCTTGAGATATATTCTCACTTGTCGTTTCATATGACGACTTAGCCTCACATTAGGCATTATATTTGTTTGGAATGCTTATCATCTGCGCATTGTTATTCATGCGTTGCGAGCCAATTGTATGTTGCTCTTAGATGTATTTTTTTTTTTTTTAAATGTTCCATTTTTTTTTCCCCGGGGGGTGTGGTAATCTGTTGCGCACATATTCTTTTGTAGGGAATTATGCGACGCACGGATTACTGTAGGTAGGTAGGCATACAAATGTATTGTATGACTATTTGATATGAACAAGTATTTATTTTGAAATGCTCTCATAGTCAAAGTTATATCACCCATGATTAATTCATACTTTTGTTGTATGGGTGATCTCTCTTGAATATCGATTTGGCGGATGGATCTAGACTCCGTTGATCTATTCTCTGTGCGGTCAGAAACAGTTTATTCTTGCTTAGGTTTATGCAGGGATGTTTATGGTCCGAGTCTATGTTTACTCAGTGTCTGTTGGAGACGATTCGGTCTTATATCGGGTTATCTTTGTATGTCTATGTCGGACTATTTTCCTTGTACTGTATTTTGGGGGTCAGGTGCTTTTCGGCGCATGAAGATACGTTAGGGGGTTCTTCGGTGATGGAGAAGCCTGGCGGGAAGTCATGTCTGAGACCTGCCCAAAGTTTGTGATCTCTTTTTTGATTATGGGAACGAAGATAGTTTCTTCTGGGATGGTTAAATCCATGAGTTCCCTAGTGTTCATTCCATAACGCGAGGAGAAGAGCGTTTCTGTGTTTGCTAGTGGTTTTTTCCTATGACAAGGTAAAAAACTGTTTACCGAACTTTTTCCATTCCTAGGCCTAATATGGACAGACAGCTACATGAATTGAACCATGTCAGTATGTCAGAACGACATGTTATCTAGCAGCACTGATTATGTATATATGCAGCAACTATGAGGAAAGAATATGCTGAATGTTATAGAAACAGTTATGTTCATGAACTGAATCTTTATTGAAGCTTCATTGTGCATCGTTATCGTGAGCGAGGCTCACAAGACTAGAAGCCATTTTGGAATGCTATTTGTTGTTGATCATTTACCAGAGAACAGGGACGCCCTTATTATCAGGTGATGATAAAGAGATCATACTTATGCAAGGAAAATCTACTATTGGTAGTTTAACGTTTTCTCAGGAAAAAATGGCTGAACTGTATTTAACGGAATCTTTGCTAGAGTGCAAGTTACGTTTATGCTAAAGAGGTTCGGTCTAGGAATCAGGTTGGAACCTGGTATATTAACTGACATGATTAGTCAGTAAGGCCTGATGAATATTTATATAAGATATGGAACTCTGAATGCTTGTATATTGACGTTCCATTGTGACATTGAACGAACAAGGGAAAGTGGCACAAGTAGCAGCAGAAATGAGGGAATACAAAATCGAGGTTCTGGGAATGTGTGAAACAAAGTGGAAGGGGGTAGACAGGAAGAAACTCATCACAGGTGAATTGGTGCTGTCCTCAGGACACGAAGACGAAAGTTCACACCACAGTGAAGGGGTAGCTCTTATGTTATCTAAAGAAGCACAGAAAGCACTCATTGAATGGGAAGCTGTGGGACCCAGAATAATAACAGCTATTTTCAAAACAGCTAAAAAGAAAATTCATGTCAATGTCATCCAATGTTATGCACCAACTAATGACAAAGAAGAGTCTGTGAAAGAAGCATTTTATACTAAACTACAGGAAATTATGGATAAAGTAAAAAGAAGAGACATCACAATTTTGATGGGTGACATGAATGCAAAGATAGGTACAGTCAATACTGGATTTGAAGAAGTCATGGGAAAACATGGGCTAGGAGTAATGAATGAAAATGGAGAACTATTCGCAAACTTCTGTGCTTCAAATCAACTGGCTATAGGAGGAAGCATGTTTCCACATAAGAGAATACACAAGGCAACATGGATATCACCAGACCATAGAACAGAAAATCAGATCGATCATATATGCATAAAGAAGAAGTTTAGATCATCATTGCAGGATGTAAAGGTATATAGAGGAGCAGATGTGGCATCAGATCACCATCTTCTGATAGCCAAAGTAAAAATGAAACTCAAGAGATATGCAACAATGCAAAATTATAGACAACAGTTTAATGTAGGACAGCTAAGAAATCAAGAAACAAGAGACAAATTTGCGGTCACAGTATCCAACAAATTCCAAGTGCTCCAACAGTTGGAAGATGTAGAGAATACAGAAGACTATTGGCAGCAGGTCAAAACGGTATGGAAGGAGACATGTGAAGAAATACTGGGGAAAAGGGAAAGACAACAAAAAGCATGGATAACAACAGAAACCATCAATAAGATAAAAGATAGAAAAAACAAGAAAGCAGAGTTAAACACAAGCAAAACCAGAAGTTCCAAAGCCAAGGCTCAAGAAGTGTACACAGAAGCAAACAAAGAAGTAAAAAGAAGTATCAAAAGAGACAAGAGGAAGTATATTGAGGAGTTGGCAAGAGAGGCAGAAGATGCTGCAGCCAAAGGAAATATGAGAGAACTGTATAGCAGCACAAAGAAGCTAACAGGGAAATACAAGCAAACAAGTTGCCTCATAAAAGATAAGAATGGGAAACTGCTCAGCAATATACAAGAGCAAATGAAGAGGTGGACAGAATATTTTGGGGACCTTCTCAATAGACCAGCTCCACAAAACCCGCCGGACATCCAGCCAGCAGAAGAAGAGCTACAAATTAACGGTGAAAGACCAACGAAGGAAGAAATAAAGAAAGCCATAAAGCTTCTAAGAGATGGAAAAGCGTCTGGACCTGATAGCATTCCAGCAGAGGCCATCAAAGCAGATATCGACACGGCTACAGAGATGTTATATAAATTACTTGGTAAAGTCTGGAAAAAAGAAGAGATACCAGCAGAATGGAAGGAAGGATATCTGGTTAAGTTGCCTAAGAAGGGAAATCTACAAGAGTGCACAAATTATAGAGGAATAATGTTACTATCAGTGCCAGGAAAGGTATTGAACAGGATTATCCTTGAGAGATTAAAGGAGTCCATAGACAAGAAATTGAGAGATGAACAAGCAGGTTTTCGACAAAACAGATCATGTACAGACCAGATAGCCACTTTGAGAATAATAGTTGAACAAAGTCTGGAATGGAATTCACCACTATACATCGGATTTGTGGACTACGAAAAAGCATTTGACAGTGTGGACAGAGAATCACTTTGGAAATTGATGAGGCATTATGGAGTTCCCCTGAAAATCATTAATTTAATAAAGAAAACCTATGAAGACATGACGTGCAGAGTTCTTCATGAAGGACAGCTTACAGAACCATTTGGGATAAGAACAGGAGTGCGACAGGGATGCCTCTTGTCTCCATTTCTTTTCTTGCTGGCAATAGATTGGGTTATGAGATCATCGACAACACACAACAGAAATGGAATCCAGTGGACTCTGACTAAGCAGTTGGATGATCTGGATTTTGCTGATGACTTGGCTCTCCTGTCCCATAACCGTAATCAGATGCAGGACAAATTGAAAACACTCGATGAGAGGTCACAGCAATTGGGTCTGAAAATACACAGGGAAAAGACAAAAATAATGCGAATAAATGCAGGTAATGAAAACAGGGTTGAACTTGAAGAAACACCAATACAAGATGTGGAATCATACACATATCTTGGCAGTAATATAGACAAAGTTGGAGGGACAGACGGCGATATCAAGGTAAGAATACAAAAGGCAAGAGGAGCTTTCATTGCATTGGGAAATATATGGAGATCAAGAGAAATAGGATCCAACACGAAAATAAGAATCTTCAACTCAAATGTGAAGTCAGTCCTATTGTATGGCTCGGAGACATGGAGAACAACAAAGACAACAACCAAAAAGCTACAGACTTTCATAAATGGGTGCTTGCGTAGAATAGAGGGATTAAAATGGTACGACAAGGTTACCAATGTGGAACTGATGACAAGAACTGGACAAGTGCCAGTGGAACAAGAGATGAGAAGAAGACGATGGCGATGGATAGGACACACACTGAGGAAACCTGTTGATAGCATTACAAGGCAGTCCTTGTTCTGGAACCCCCAGGGCAAGAGAGGCAGAGGAAGACCAAGAAGTACGTGGAGAAGAGAGTTGGAAACAGAGGTGAAAATGATGAGGAGAACATGGAAAGAACTTGAGATGATGGCACGTGACAGGAGGACTTGGCATGTGTTTGTTGAAGGCCTATGCTCCTTTGGGAGTGGAGGGTTATGAATGAATGAATTAGTCAGTAAGGCCTGATGAATATTTATATAAGATATGGAACTCTGAATGCTTGTATATTGACGTTCCGTTGTGATTTCCTTCTGCATGAATGCCAATTTATTATTGTACACCGTGGGTCAACAATATGCTATTGATGTCGACCTGTGTTCCTGTAACTGTACCCGTTCTGTCCAAGTGTGTGCGTCAAATTAAACTATTGAAACGTCTACAGTAGTCTGCATCAGTAACTTCTAGATACGCATGGATGAGTGTTTGAACCTTCAGTCAACTCCACAGAACAGTCTACACATTTGCGTATTGACATTTATTGTAACACTCATTGTCAACAATGCATTCTTGTCGGGGCCTCATTGTGTTCCAGGACAAGGTGACCTGTATACCTGACACTGTGCCCGGTTATTAGAGTTGACCAGTTACACCAATACACCTTTACAACGTGCTCTGATATATACACAGTTACGGTGTGAAAGAAACAACGTTTATCAATAACATATATGTATTTGGCCATTATTTATTATTTTTCTTTAGAATGCAAAGAAACATAATGTTTTTCCTGTCGCTGCTTGACGTTAAACATTTTAGTTCAATATTGAAATTTGCTTTCTCTTTGCTCAAGAATCTTGCTGTTATGTAATTTGACATAAATTTCATTCCATCCATGAAAGAACAGAAAATCATTTACTTTGTTCATGAATTACTAATATTAAGTCTGCTGCAACATTGGACTTAATTGCAGGTTCATAAAAGAGGGTAGCCTTTTCTTCTTCTAATATTCTCTGTGTCTTTTTAATCCCGATAATTATTTTCTGTAACCTTTTGAGAGAGGCAATCGATTAATAGCATACAAAAAACCATAAGCAAAGTGCTCTTTTGACGAACTGTTGTATATAATGCAATAGCATCTAGGCTCTATTGAGTGGATAACTCATCTACTTATGTAAGGAAGGTTTTTTTGAAGCTGTGGCTATGGTTTTTTTTTTTATGATCGTGATGTAATAAAAAAATATATTTCTTCTGTTTTTTGTGTGTTTTTTTTTCATTTCATCCTTTACATGAATATAACTTCTGCTGTGATTAACTAAGCGTAATCAGAATCACCACAGGATTTGTTATGAATGTTGATAGAATTCACAGTTGTGTCGGCATATTATCAATGGTGATTTTTCTTGATCAGGTTTCTTTAATGAACCGAACTTACCATTATCTGTACACTTTACTTTTACTACTTACTAGTGTCTTCATTATAGTCTTCTACTACTTTCTTATGTCTTTACTCTAAGCCTTTTAAACTTTCTCGTCTTTTAACCATTGAAATGTTCCACTTGCTAGTATCTTTACTTTGGTCCTTAATTACTTTGCTTTCTTTGCCATGGATGGTGGTAAAGGTAAAAGGTAAAGGATTCCGTTACACGCCCATTGAGGCATATTGGAATATGGTGTTAGGCCCATATTTTCTTGACCATTCGGCACACTAGGGGTGATGTGGTCAGCATCATGCCGGCCGCCAAAACCTTCCCAGAGTTGCTCTGGTACCCAATTCATGAGGCTGGTTAACTTGCTTGACACATTGTAGTAGCTGCCTTCCCTTGGTCGTTAAAACATCTGGGCATTTAAGACACTATGCTTATACCAGGAACAGTTTTGACCCACTGGTTAACATTCACAATTTCCAAAATATTGTGTCGTGTTTTTCATCACTAGTTGAACCTGCAAAATATGGCCAGGTTATGGTATCTGTGGTTTATAACCAAGACACCCCACTGATGCTGACTGACCACCGTTGATCAGACTCTTCATTTCGACAACACACCTTGGGGCTGTGGTTAGGTCAGTCAAAAGGGGGTACATCATTAACAATACAATACATTAAAAAGTTTTGACATCAGTTAAAGACATTTTCTAATCCCAGTCATGATTACCCCCCTTTGGCTTAACATTATGCCAAAGTTAGCAAAACTGTTTCCCTTACAATACATTGCCAAATTGTGTTGAAATATAAAATACAAGAAGAGTATAGGGCTGAACAATCAAAGACAACAACAGAATGAATAAAGTGAGAATAGGCTTTACTAGTCTAATCAACACCTCAGTACAGCACAAACATCAAATTAAGATTATATGAGAGCTATGTACTTTCTGTGCTTCTCTATGGTGAGGTATGCTGAATAGTAACAGAAGGAAATGTTGAAATTGTCCTTTTTCCACACAGTCTGCCTAAGAAAAATTCTCAGAATCTTTTGGCCGAATACCATCCAAGAACTGCTTATTCAGAGCAACCAAGAGGACATGCACACCATCATAGCTGGAAGACGATAGAGTTCGGTTAGCCACATCTTCCGAAGAAACCCTGGTGCCATTGCAAGAACAATTATGCTATGGACCCCTGAAGGAAAGTGAAAGAGAGGCCGACCAAAAACAAGTTGGTGGAGAACTTTGGAGGCTGAAATGCAAAGATTGAACCAGAGTTTGGGCACTGCATGAAGGATGGTTGCCGACCGAGCAAAGTGGAAGCAGTTTGTTGTTACCCTACAAGACGCCACCAGGCATGATGGCCACTGACTGCTTTGACAGTCGGCGGCTACGGATAGAAGAAGAAGTGGTGGAAACCATCTTCCTTCAGGCACAAGGCAAGGTATAGACATGAGGATTTATGTTAAGCATAACATTAATTTTAAATATTCATAATTTTAAATCTACATAAATTCACTAAGATAATGGCAATATGGTGTTGGGCCCATATTTTCTTGACCATACGGTACACTAGGGGTGATGTGGTCAGCATCACGCTGCCCGCCTTTAACCTTTCCAGAAACAGCAACCATGAAGTTACAGACATTTATAAATGGGTGCTTGTGCAGAATAGAAGGATTGAAATGATACAACAAAATTACCAATGTGGAACTGATGACAAGAACCAGACAACAAGAGAAGAGAAGACCGTGGCGATGGATAGGAGACACATTGAGGAACCAGCTGGTACGTCAGTGCTTGTTATATAATTCCCAGAGGAAGATTGAAAAACACCTGAAGAAGAGAACTGGAGACAAATTAAACAGATAAGTAAGACATGGAAGGACCTAGAGCTGTCAGCGTAGGACAGGAGGACTTGACCTAAATTTGTTGAAGGCCTGTGCTGTATGGAGAACTGGAGGGTGATGAATGAATGAATATTTCTGTTTTATCACGTATCTGTGGGATATATAAACATGTGATTGTACATGTTGTTTAACTAGGACTGCTGAGCACCTTGCTCTTTTGCAGCCAATGTCAAGTTGAAGACTCCTTGGTATTATCTACACTGTAGATCTAGGCTTTTCCTGTGGCTTTTATGCCATTCCGAAACGTGTTGAGTTGACGTCATGAGCTCCAGTTTCTCCAGCTTGGCTTGCATCACATCTGGTTCCAAGCTAGGAGGAAGAAGCGCATGGCATATTGTGCATTCCCGGCCACCCAAGGAGGCTCTCCAAATATGCTGAGCTAAAATACTGTGCTCTGGTTCTCGGCTCTCCCAAGGACTCGCCACGTCCTACACAGAGCCACTTTTCATCTCCCTCTGCCTATTATGGGTCCATAGTGAGATCCTCCTGTGTGCAGCCAACCAGGTAAAGCCAGAGTTACATCTGAAGCTCAAGTGACTCCTCCAATCTTAGTGTGCAATGCTGGGTTCTCTACATGTTTCACCACAAGGGGAATCCCTGGAAGTATGTGGATAATTAAACAGTGAGTCAGTGAGTGTGTAATTAACCTCACAGACAGAGGTTCACTTCCACATCTGTATACTATAGCATTGTGCTTAGTTGTTTATGTAAACTAGCTCTTGTGTTGTGTAATGTTTGATAATATGACTATTAATATACATTTATGTTTCATCTCTCACAGGTGACGTTGATGACCCTGCTAGTACCGTCAGTTCCACTGTCTCTTTCAAAACAGGTACTGTTCTTCCTCACTAATTAATCCATTAACTTGGGAATTCCCAATACAACAAACAATTGCCTATCTAGAAATTGATTTTGCGTAATTGTCCCTTTTACAGTAGGTTGTTAGATGTCATTTTAGTTCATAAATTTTGTTGTACTGCCTTTATCCAGATAAATGTTGGGCATGATGATGATGAAATAGATTAGTATTTAATCATCATCATCATCTCAACCCGTAACCCATCATGAGTTGTAGGGGAGCCATGGTGGAAGCATCAGCAGACAGGGTCCCCCACTGCTCTCTATCCTCAGCATTGCGTACAAGTGTGGAGAAACCGTGTCCTGCCCATTCTTTGATGTTATCAGACCAGGATGTTCTTTGCCTTCCTCTTCTCCGTTTACCTTCGACTGTTCCCTGGAGGATCGTTTTCGAAAGGGAGTCATGACGAGTTACATGCCCAAACCAGGCAAGCTTTCGACGTTTCACTACTGACAAAAGTGGTTCTTGGTGGCCTGCTTAGGTGTTTATTTTCTCTCTAACATAGACATTTGTTTTGTGCTCTTTATAGCAAATGCGCAAAATTCTTCTATAACATTTATACTCGAAAGCCTGAATCCTTCGCTCCGTATCTGCAGTGAGTGTCCAGCCCTCAAACCCATACAAGAGAATAGATAATACAAGTGATTTGTATAATTTGATCTTCACAGGAAAACTGATGTTACTTTTCCAGATCACATTCAGCCTTGTCATGGCAGCTGAGGCCATCTCAAGTCTTGTCTTGATTTCTTTATTTGATCTTCCATCACTACATATAGTGGACCCCAGATATTTAAAGGTGCTAACTTCTTCTAACGTTTACCCATTTAACGTAATGTTGGTCGAAATATGTTTCTTGCTATTCATCAATATCTTGCTTTTTTCTATATTAATTTCCATCCCATACGTTCTTGTTACTTTCTCCAGTCTAGAGGTAAGGTCTTGAAGTTCTGATTCTGTTCCAGCTATAAGATCGATATCATCAGCAAAACATAGATTGCAAAGAGGTCAGCCTCCAATCGATATGGTTGTTTTATAATCGTAGAGAGCCTCCTGCATAATATGTTCTAGATATATATTAAAGAGCACTGAGGACAAGTATTTAATATTAACATTAATTTAAAATATTTTTCAAATTTAAAAATATGATTTTGTAAATGAGAAAATAATTAGTTTTCTTCTATTTTTTGGTAATTAAAATAAAATATTTAAAAATGATATGTAATGATATGTGCACCATGCACAATCTCATATTAGTCAGGTTGCCAGCTTCATGCACAATCTCATATTAGTCAGGTTGCCAGCTTCATGCACAATCTCATATTAGTCAGGTTGCCAACTTCATGCACAATCTCTCATTAGTCAGGTTGCCAGCTTCATGCACAATCTCATATTAGTCAGGTTGCCAGCTTCATGCACAATCTCTCATTAGTCAGGTTGCCAGCTTCATGCACAATCTCTCATTAGTCAGGTTGCCAGCTTCATGCACAATCTCATATTAGTCAGGTTGCCAGCTTCATGCACAATCTCATATTAGTCAGGTTGCCAGCTTCATGCACAATCATATATTAGTCAGGTTGCCAGCTTCATGCACAATCTCATATTAGTCAGGTTGCCAGCTTCATGCACAATCTCTCATTAGTCAGGTTGCCAGCTTCATGCACAATCTCTCATTAGTCAGGTTGCCAGCTTCATGCACAATCTCATATTAGTCAGGTTGCCAGCTTCATGCACAATCTCTCATTAGTCAGGTTGCCAGCTTCATGCACAATCTCATATTAGTCAGGTTGCCAGCTTCATGCACAATCTCATATTAGTCAGGTTGCCAGCTTCATGCACAATCACATATTAGTCAGGTTGCCAGCTTCATGCACAATCACATATTAGTCAGGTTGCCAGCTTCATGCACAATCACATATTAGTCAGGTTGCCAGCTTCATGCACAATCACATATTAGTCAGGTTGCCAGCTTCATGCACAATCACATATTAGTCAGGTTGCCAGCTTGATGCACAATCTCATATTAGTCAGGTTGCCAGCTTCATGCACAATCACATATTAGTCAAATTGTCAGCTTGATGCACAATCTCATATTAGTCAGGTTGTACAACATTCCTGAGGTAGCAGTAGTCCTGGTCTTTCTTTGTCTTATCAGAGACCCCCAGCCCCTGGGAACTACACAGGACTGTGCATACTTTAGTGATGTAGTAATCTGATTATGCAATGCCATCAATGTTGATGTTGTTGACTCATTATATTTTAATATAAAACAAAGAAAAGTAGTCCCATAGCAGATACTGCCTAAGGTTAGTGAAGTGTTAGAGACTTCACTATACTAGCTCAGCATTGACGGGTGGGGGTGACCAGTTACCTTCCTTGCTGCCTTTTCTTTCCCTTACTCGTCAGATACCTATTTACAGCTGGGTTGAGTGGAGTTTGTTGATACCGTGAATCAAACCCAGCACCTTTACCACAAGAGACAAGCGCTCTAACCACTCTGTCAATAGGGTGCATATTTTATATTACATGAAATTATTTAGCAGTTTTATGTGAAACAAAATTTCAGGAAGCAACAATCACAACTGAATAGTGCGGCTTAGCAGTCTCGACATGCCTGATTTAAAGACAAATTATTTATTTAGTAATAAAGTAACTAAAATGTCAGTTGTCATTGTTATTTTCTTAGAGAAATTACGTTACAATTTCATGTTAACATTCCTTGAAGCAAAAAGTCATAACAAGGCATGATCCGATGTTGCACCATGGCACTCTCGGCATGTCCAGCAGTTAATTTGATTTCATTGTTTTAAACATTAATATGTAATAAAATCACAAAAAATGTCTGGTGTTTGTTTTTTATCAACTTAGACATTATTGAGCTGCGGTAGCGTTGTGGTTAGTGCACTGGTTTCCTAGCTCAGTAGTCCATGGTTTAATTCCCAGTTGAGGTGGGATTTTTTAGACCGCAAACGGCTCTGGGGTCAACCCAGCCTCATGAATTGGGTATTAGAGAAACTCTTGGAAGGTTATGGCGGCCGGCGTGATGCTGACCACATCACCCTTAGTGTGCTGAATGGTCAAGAAAATATGGGCCTAACACCATATTCCCAATATGCTTCAATGGGTGTGTAACAGGATCCTTTACCTTTACCTTAGACATTATTATATTTTTTTCTCTTGGATGACCAGAAACACAAAAGAAAGAAATTTAAAAAAAAAAGACTGTTTGTTCTGGTTTTTTGACTGAACTGACCCAAAATGTGTTTCAACAAGAGTCACAGCAGTGAACAGTTCTCAATCACATTGCAGCATTCTCGATAAGTTCAACAGTACATGCTGGAAAATAACATCTTCAAGTTGAAAATTTATGTATAATGAAATTGAAAAATTTTAGATTTTTTTTTCTGTTATTTTTTTTAAAGGTGAGAATGAATCTTCTGTGCCAGGCAAGCCTACACTGGCCCGAGGATCAGTCACAAGAAGAAAGGTGCCTCCAATTTCACTGTCATCAGACAGTTTTGATGACAGTGACAGCGCTTATGCCCCTTCTGAAGAGGGGAGATCAGCAGTGAGTACTTGCTGCTTATTAACAAGCTGGTTTAAGACATTTTAAAAAAATGCATATTTATTTATTTTTGTGTGTTTTTGTTTGAAGCTCCTTGCTTTTTCTCTCTATCTTTATTTCTCTCTGACTTATCTCTTTCTGTCTCTTTTTTTTTTTTTTAAATATTCCCATAAATATCGAGGCTTATGTTGAAGAGTAAATCAGAGGCACATCTTCAATCCAACCTGCAAGTCTGGAAAGAAAAGCTGGAGAAGAGAGGGATGATCATAAGCAGCTCGAAAACAAAAACCATGGTGATATCACGAGAAGAAAGAAGACATCAAATTAAGCTGGGAGAACAGGTCCTAGAGCAGGTCGACCACTTTAAATACCTTGGAGCTGTCATAGACCAGAAGGGAGGCATCAAAGAAGAGTTGGCTACCCAAAGAGCAGCAGCTGGGAGACTTTTTCAAGCCATAAATTGAGGATTCCTCAGCAAAAGAGTGGTTGGTAAGAAGATGAAGATGGCTGTATACTGCTCCACCTATGTCCCAGTCTTGTCGTATGGATACAGAGTCATGGGCAATGACTACAACTCACAAAAGCCAGATCTAAACCTCAGAAATGAGGTATCTGAGGAAGGTGGTTGAAGTAACAAGAAGAGACATGGTCTGCAACCAGACAATACGTCAAGGCCTAAAAACCCAACCCCTGCAGACCCAAGTAGAACAGTCCCAACTGAGATGGTTTGGCCATGTCTGCAGAATTGGAGAAGATCGGCTACCACGGCAAGCATGGGAAACTAAGGACCAGAGATCCAGTCCTCCAGGACGACCCAAAGTCTACTGGGAGGACAACATTAGACAATCTATGAAAGACCGAGGACTAGAATGGAACCAGGCCAGGAGGAAGACAGCCGATAGAATAGTATGGCGCTCTCTCTTACAAACCTCTACACCCCATGGTAGAAGAGGAACGACTAAGTAAGTAAGTAAGTATGTTGAAGAAATTGAGAAAGCCTGTTGATAGCTTTACCAGGCAGTCCTTGTTCTGGAAGTCTCAAGGTAAGAGAAGAAAGTACACCAAAACACACGGAGAAGAGAAATGGAAACAGAAATGGAAATGAAGATGATGTGGAAAGACCTTGAGCTGATGGGAGAGACAGGAGGACTTGGCACGTGCATTTGGCAGCAGTAAAGAACATTTTCTTATTAATCCAGTTATGTCCCCTAGTTCAAGGGGTGTTTTGTCAGAGTTTTTGTCAGTAAACATTACCCACGTCTTTCTCACAGATGAATGGATCTTTGAAGACCATCTGCAATAGTGCCACAAAGAAACGAGCTGAAGAGGTTGGTAAGAAAGCGAAGATGGTTGTATACCGCTCCACCTATGTCCCAGTCTTGACATATGGATGCGAGTCGTGGGCAATGACTACAACCCACAAAAGCCAGATCCAAACCTCAGAAATGAGGTATCTGAGGAAAGTGGTTGAAGTAACAAGAAGAGACATGGTCCGCAACCAGACGATCCATCAAGGCCTGAAATCCCATCCGCTGCAGACCCAAATAGAACAGTCCCAACTAAGATGGTTTGGCCATGTCTGCAGAATGGGAGAAGATCGGCTACCACGTCAAGCATGGGAAACAAAGAGCCAGGGATCCAGACCTCCAGGACGACCCAGAGTCCGCTGGGAGGACAACATTAGACAATCTTTGAAGGACCGAGGACTAGAATGGAACCAGGCCAGGAAGAAGACAGCTGATAGAATGGTCTGGCGCTCTCTCTTCCAAACCTCTACACCTCACGGTAGAAGGGGAACGACTAAGTAAGTAAGTAAGAAACGAGCTGATGGGTTATTGTTAAGGGATGTAGAAATTTCCCGAATTCTTTCGTTGTCTAGGGTCCATTAGTTTTAATAAAGATGTGAAAGTTCTTTTATTTTGATTTGGTTTGGATTGTTAAATATTCTGGAAGTCAATCTTCTTGGATACCTTTTTCTGTCAGACTTCAAATACTGACCGAGACTATCAACTGTTTGAATGAATCTTGAATGACTGAACAAACCTCTGTTCTTAGACGATTTGACAACAGTTTAATAATCAGTAAGTACGAATTTACAAACGTCACAATCACGAATATGGCATGAATACTCCCTCTCCATCTTTCAGTTTAACATTATCTTGGTTCGCTTTTTACACAATGTCATTCACCTTTTCCATAGTTGATACTTTTATAATATCATTCCTTAATTCCATTTAACATCGGGGTATTATGCATCTCGGCATAACTAAAAGTTCATTATATTTTTTTCCAACAACATCGGGGGATTTGAGCGTCCCGGTATCTTTAATATTCATACATCATAATTTTTACTCCATAAACTTCGGGGAATGAGACCTCCCGATATAATACTGTTCAATTATATTTCCAACAACATCGGGGGATTTGAGCGTCCCGGTATCTTTAATATTCATACATCATAATTTTCACTCCATAAACTTCGGGGAATGAGACCTCCCGGTATAATACTGTTCAATTATATTTCCAACAACATCGGGGGATTTGAGCGTCCCGGTATCTTTAATATTCATACATCATAATTTTCACTCCATAAACTTCGGGGAATGAGACCTCCCGGTATAACACTGTTCAATTATATTTGTCCATATAATTCTAGTTTAACATACTTCTATGTCTTGGGAATTATCGTCCCGTATTGACTTCACTTATAATCCTGGCATTTTCTCATGCCTTTCATTTAAAGCAAATAGCTTACCATTTTCCTCAGAAATATTTCTTGAATACACACTCCAATATACTGGCTGATACACAAGCCATTAGACACACATCTTGATGCTATGGCGTCATATTCCATTCTCCCCTACGTCATTCCTAGATACTCATCTCGTAGTGACCGCTCTCATGTATCTCTTGCATTCAGTTGAGGTACGACATGGTGTGACAAAAATCCGGCACTAATAATAAGTTGCCGCGATAAAAATCACATCATGAAGCAGCCTCAACATTTATAATGAACACTAAAAGGGGTAAGGAATCAGCAATTGGTACAGACAGATACCTTCACATACCTAGGAAGCATAGTAACACCAGACGGTGGGGCAGGCAAAGACATCAACATCAGAATGAATAAGGCAAGAACAGCCTTCTTTAGCCTAAATAACATCTGGAAGTCCTCCCAATACAGCACAAGCACAAAATTAAGATTATACCAGAGTTGCGTGCTTTCTATGCTTCTCTATGGTGCGGAATGCTGGAGAGTCACAGAGAAGGAAATGTCAAAATTGTCCTCTTTTCACACAACATGCCTAAGAAAAATTCACCGCATCTTTTGGCCGAATACCATCACCAACCAAGATCTGCTTACTCGTAGCAAGCAAGAGGACATGCACACCATCATAGCTGGCAGACGCTGGAGCTGGGTTGGTCATGTCCTCAGAAGAGACCCCGATGCCATCACAAGAACAGCTATGTTTTGGACCCCTGAAGGAAAGCGAAAGAGAGGCCGACCAAAAACAACTTGGCGGAGGACTGTGGAGGCTGAGATGCAAAGAATGAACCAGAGTTGGGGCACTGTACGAAGGATGGCCACCGACCGTGCAAAGCGGAATCAATTTGTTGTTGCCCTACAAGACGCCACTAGGCGTGATGGCCACTGACTGCTTTGACGGTCGGTGGTTAAGGATCGAAGAAGAAGAAGACTAAAAGGGGTTGCTCCCAATGACAGCAGTAAAGAACATTATCTAATGAATCCCAGTTATGTCCCATAATTCCAGAAATGATTTGTCAAGAGTTTTTTCAGTAAACATTTGCCTACTTCTTTCTCACAGATGAATGGATCTTTGAAGACCATCCGCAATAGTGCCACAAAGAAGCGAGCTGACAAACTGTTTGAAAAGTTGGAGAAGCAGAGCAGTCAGCAGAGCCTGGGCTTGTCTCCGTCAAGTCACGACCAGTATGAAGAAAGTGGAATTTTCTCTACAGTCTCCCATAGCGACCACAATAAAAGAAGGTCAGATATTGTATTAGAGTTAATGCTTCTGCATTTGTTTCCCCCCTTGTTTGCTCCTTATAGAGCATGGAGCCACCACAACAAGCTGGTCCCCTTACATGAAGCAGGCATCAAAGCATTCATGTGCTCGTGCAGTTGTGGTTTCTTTAGTTATTTGTTTGACATGATGAGGTTGCAACCATCCCAGAGTGTGGAGCCAATAGTCAGAGTTTGTACAGCGAGACCAGAAAAACATGATAAAAGGCTAAGTCTATTGAAGGTTAAAAAGATATTTTCACCTGGTGCATTCTCACTTCTCTGTTGTGGTTCAATTCTTTTGTGGCTAGTACCATTTATTAAATGGATTTAATGTGACAGTGCATATTCTTTCTACATTTCTCATTTTTGTTTTTTTTCTGTTTGTGGCTGTGACTAACAGAGGGTTACCCCAAAGCGTCCTGTGTTTCAAGTAAATAAATAAGGGGGCTAACGTCCCATGTTTCTAGTAAATAAATAAGGGAGCAAGTATATAATTTATATATTGTTTTTAGTGTATATTGTAATTGTAAAACTTATTCCAATACTGTTACAAAATTTTTAAACTTTACGAGATCTGAATACATATTTTGGAAGGCTTTACTGATATTACTCGTTGAGCCCTGGACATAAATCCAGCAACCTGGGAGGATGAAGTTGCCGATCGCACCGATGCTTGTCTTCGGCGCCACCTCCGATTGGGTGAAAAGAAACTCACAGCAGACAGAAGTAAGGGTAATACGTCAAAAGGAACACCAGGAAAATAAGCGGCTGAAGGTTGTCAACTTAGGGACACATTCCCATTGTCAGTTATGACAAGGGGCTATTATTATTAATACTCTTTGAACAATGCATCTTCTTTATTGCTACATTCTTTTCAAAGGCCTTTTTTTTTTTTTTTTTTTTTTTTGCAGTACTGTTAAGAAACCAGATCACAAAGCTTACCATGAGGCAAGTAACAATAATATACATGGGAAGCAGGGTGGCATCAACACAGAAACGGTTGACAGTATTAACAAAGGAGGCATGGTGCATATAGACTACAACCCAACTAGTGGAGTTACGTTCCGTGAAAATCACAACTCAGATGTACAGGTGGTGGGAAGGGGCTATGGTGAAGATATTTCAGACGTATCAATTAAGGTGTCTCCCTCTATTGCCGTCAGCCGACTGAAAGAAAGAAAGAGGTTGAATAATAGAGGTAAGACTAGTAGCATGGTATATGGATGTTGTGCACAGTTTGAAGTTTGGCTTTTTTAGCAATTCCGAGTTAACTCTTTCTATCCGGCCGGCAGACAAATGGTGTGCTGCTGAATGGCACATTATTCTCCCAAGGGCCACCAAGCACGTCTGTTTGGTTCTAGTCAAATTTCCTCATTTCCACACTTTGCACAATATAACGCAAAATTGTTTGCTGCAGATAACACTAGCAACATATGAATATATTCTTCAGCTAATTTACAATCATTTACCCTATACAGAAAGATCTTGGGTTACAAACATGTTCTGTTCTTAAGGGCATTCTAAACTCAATTTTGTATGTATAAAGGAAATTTTATGTCCAGTAAATATGCGTGAGTGACTGTTAACAAAACATCAGAAAAATAATGCTTTGTAACATTAACTTTACCGGAAAATGCCTAAAGCTTATTAATAATGACAAAGTAGTAAATTATAATAAATTACAAGTCACAAACAATTTGAACTAGAAAATGTTAAAATCTTTGTACTTCAGCCAGATGCGAGACAACTGAACAGGAGTGCTAGTTGACTTAAAGTTATGACACGCTCCTATGCCTTAAAGTCAGCTGCGACCAGTGTATGTCAGCTAGTCACTCTCTGAAGTAGTTCACCTCATTCATAAATAACAAATGGTTGCTGCTGCAGTAGTTGGAAATTAATTTAAAGGTAAATTAAAATTAAATTACAATGGATCTTATGGGCTCGTTCATATCGGCGGGGTGTTGTAAGTCGAGGCTGCCGTTAACCTGAAACCTTACTATGTTACTAGACATTTCCTCATACATATATATGTTTGCTGCCTGTTTTCAAATATCTCCTTTGGAAAAACATTGGCTTCTATGTTGATGCCCAGGCAACACCTAAAAACTGATTGGGATAGAAAGAGTTAAAGGTATAAATCTTCCAGTTGTGAAAAAGTATAATTTTATAGAAATTATATGAACTTGACTTTGTTAGTTCAGTATTTATTGCAATTGTATTTATTGAAAAATAAGTGTACTATAAAATCTACATTTCTGAAGGCTTTACTATCTGTTAACTATCCTGTTTCATAATGCTAACTAACTTGGAGTTTGGGATACAGTTATTCATAATTATTTAAAAAATTATTGATTTACTTTATTTTCATCACAAATCCCTTAGCTGAGTTCGTAACAAGAACTTTTACCAACAATTGTAAGCAAATATGTTACATAACTTACATGAATAATTCATTATTCATTAGTGAAAAATTGTGTAATTTTCCAAAGCAGATTGATTCATTAAATAATTGCAATTTATCTGTTTTCTATCAGTGTTCGTTGTATGGTGTATGAATTTTAAAAAAATGCTTTCTTGCACAAGATTGATTGAAATTTAAGGATTATACCATATGTACTTGTGTGCCTTGCACCCTCAAATAATCCATGCATTTAATTTTCAGAAGGAAGCATTTTTTTGTTCATTAGAAAGTACTTAAATTTTAACAAAGTTTGTGCTTTTATTCAACTTTGGTTGAAAGGAACACCAGTGGGCCTTGTGTTCGATACCACCTCAGAAAATAATTCAGAGACGCAGTAGTAAAGGTTAGGGTTAGGTTAAGGAATCCTAAACACAAACACAAAATTAAGATTATATGAGAGCTGTGTACTTTCTGTGCTTCGCTATGGTGTGGAATGCTGGAGAATAACAGAAGAAAACGTTGAAATTGTCCTCTTTCCATACATTCTGCCTAAGGAAAATTCTCTGAATTTTTTGGCTGAATACCAAACAAGAACTGCTTACTCTGAGCATCCAAGAGGACATGCACACCATCATAGCTAGCAGACGCTGGAGTTGGGTTGGCCACGTCCTCAAAAGAGACCTAGATACCATCATAAGAACAGCTATGCTATGGACCCCTAAAGGAAAGTGAAAGAGAGGCCAACCAAAAACAACTCGGTGGAGAACTGTGGAGGCCGAAATTCAAAGAATGAACCAGAGCTGAGGCACGGCATGAAGGATGTCCACCGACCGAGCAAAGTGGAAGCAGTTTGTTTCTGCCCTACAAGAGGTCACCAGGCGTGATGGCCACTGACTGCTTTGACAGTTAGCGGCTAAGGATCAAAGAAGAAGAAGAAATATTATTACTTCTAAGAGAGCACTTATTTACAATTTTCAGACTTAAGTTGTTTTTTTTTTTAAATATATGCAAGGTACATAAGTAAATATGGTATTTCTTCAGATTTTGTGTGTGTTGATAACTTGCACTCATTCTGTACACATGTGTATCCATTTTTTTTTCTATTTGATTGCACACTGCTTTTTTGCTATATGTTCTATTCACATAACACTCTTCTTGCGTGAATTATTATTTCTACTTGCATCATTACATGATTCTTATGACTATGCAGTCACATGTTCTTTCAACATCTGCCATTTTACTTTTGTTGTTTTTAATGATGGTACAGTTCCATTTCAAGGCAGACACCATTTTTGTTCACTAATTTTCATTATATTTTCTTTCTTTTGGCTCTTCATAGCACAAGGCATGCTTATCTGAATTGACATCTGTCAGCTTTGGGGGCCATCTGGAAAAATATATCAATTTTATTGCTACCCCACTTAATTACTTTCAGTAAAATTCTTCTTCTTCAAATACCGTGCCTAGATGAGTAGGAAATCATGTCTCTCCACAACTTCCTGTCTCCAGTACAATTTATCATTTCTGTTCTTGAAACGATGTTCCATGCCACGATGTCAAACTGTCTGGTATTTGCTCTCTTTGTCTTCCTCTATGTCTTTTTCCTTCAATCTTACCTGTTATTACGATATATTCCAGCTTTCCTCATCTCATAACATTCCCCCCCAAAAAGTGGATTGCTTCTTTCTAACTTGTGAAATAAGTTTTCATTGCGCATTGGCCTCTTTCAGAACATCCTCATTACTCTTTGTGGCTGTCCATGGTATTTTTAACATTCTTCTGTAAAACCAGATCTCTGTGACCTCTAGTGCTTTCCTTATGTGTTTACTAACTGTCTATGACTCACTCTTATTCATCAGGATTGATTCTACGGGGGGCGTTCAAAAAGTAATGCACCACATCGTTTTTCTCAGCTAATAATGAAGATAGTAGCATGAAACTTTGCACACTTCAAATATCACATGTGCCAATTGTGTGCACTAAATTGCACCGCAACCAGCCAAATAATACGGCTGCACTAAACCGTTGAAAAGGAGCGTGTTAGCAACTTGCGTTATAAGCAGCGAATTGTGATAGAATTTCGCGTTGCAGAGAAGGAAACTGTTGTGAACATTCACAAGCGTCTATGTGATGTGTATGGAAGTTTTGCAGTCGACAGGAGTACAGTCAGTCGCTGGATTCAGAGAATCAAAGAATCAGGAAGTGGAGATATGGAGCTGCTTGATCGGCCGCGCTGTGGACGTCCTGCCACAGCCACCAATGCAGAAATGTTGAAATGCGCTGAGGGCATTATTCTTACTGATAGGCGAATCACTACTCAACAATTGGCCTTACAGCTGTCAATCAGCATTGGTAGTGCAACTGCAGTTATAAAAACTCTCGGATTTTCTAAGGTTTGCACAAGATGGGTTCCTTGAAGTCTCACAAATGACCACCGATTGCAAAGGGAAGCAATTTCTTCTGAATTGTTGGAGCATTTCAATGCTGATGGAGAGAACTTTTTGGCTAAGATCGTTACAGGTGACGAAACCTGGGCACATCATTTTGAACCTGAGACAAAAAGACAGTCAATAGAGTGGCATCATCCGCAATCACCACGAAGAAAGAAATTCAAGACAATTCCTTCAGCTGGAAAGGTCATGATCACTGTCTTTTGGGACATTGAAGGTGTGATTCTTGTGAACGTTATGCCAAGAGGAGAGACAATCAATTCGCAAGCTTACATTAAGACATTGAAAAAACTCAACGTTTTCGCAGAGTTCGGCCTCACAAGAATCCAGCAGACCTGCTTCTCCTTCACGACAATGCGCGACCTCACACAAGTCTGGCAACATGGGAAGCAATCACCAAATTGGGTTGGACTGTACTACCCCATCCACCCTGTAGTCCCGATTTGGCATCCTCTGATTTTCATCTATTTGGTCCACTTAAAGATGCACTCCGTGGGACAAGGTTTGAAGATGATGAAGAAGTGATTCATGCAGCGAAGAAACGGTTACATGATCAAGACAAAATCTGGAACGGGCTAGGAATACATGCACTTGTTTCGCGCTGGCATAAAGCTGTACAAGTTGATGGTGATTATGTTGAATAATACCGATGTTTACATGATATATCCATGTATATTGTGTATAAATTTCATGCTTTTTGAATAAACAGCTCCTGAGAAAAACGATGTGGTGCATTACTTTCTGAACGCCCCTCGTATATAACAATGAAGAACTCTCTTTCTTACTTCCATTGACCGTTAATAAAATACTCTTTATCTTATAGAATGCTAATTTTTGCCTGAGCTATTCTGCTCTTCACTTCTGAGATGCATCTTCCATCCATTGTTATTAATGTAAAATTACCCTTACTGATTTGCTGCAATTGGTCTGCTATGACAACAGTTACCATTCTGATACAACCAATCATCATCAACCTTCAGCTCCTCCCCAAGGAGTATAGATATTCAACAAATGCGATGCCAAGTCCTCCAGTGGCCTGTGCCATCATCTCAAGGTCTTTCCATGTTTTCCTCATTTTTTTCACTTCTTCCTGCAGTTCTCTTCTCTATGTATATTCTGGTCTTTTTCTGTTTCTCTTACCCTGTGGATTCCAGAACAAGAATTGCCTGCTAATGCTATGAGTAGGTTTCCTCAGTTTGTATCCTGTCTATTGCCAGTGCCTTCTTCTCACATTTTGTTCCATTGACACTTGACTGATTCTTGTAATCACTACTGTGTCTGTGACTTTCTCATACCACTTCAATATTTCTACTCTGTGCAAGCCCCCATTTATGAAACTCTGGAGCTTCTTGGTAGAATGAAACAAAATTACAAAAGCACACAAATAGTAATACGTCTTACAAAGAGACAGGACAAGAAAAACCTATGTTGCAGCCACAAGGCCTTCGTCAGGGACAGACAAACAAGAGACAGGAGGGAAAGAAAGTGAGAATTAAGTGGAGAACATGAAACTATAAAAATAAGAGAAAAATACTCCCTTATGTGTTGTCACATGTTGGAGCAAAGATGGCTGCCAGGAAAGCGGAAAACTGTAGCTTCTTGGATGTTGTTTTTTTTTTTTCTTGTCCATGTTTCAGAGCCATACATTAGGACTGACTTGACCTTTTTAGATGTGGATTCTGATTGTTAATGTTGACTTTATTTCTTTGATTTCCATATATGTCCCAATGCATTGAAAGCTCTTGAATTTGTGTTTCCTTATTTTGGTGTCAATAACCAATAATGGCATCAGTAGTCTTCAACTTTATCACACATTTTTTATATTAAAAAGAAATTGTAGCCCATGAGTTGTTAAGTGACAAATTGACACTTTTCCCCTGAGCTCTTACATGTATTAGAACTCACATGCCTATACAAAGATGATGAGTTTTTATGCTGTAAGTATTAGACTTTCTCCATGTGAAAAGCGATGCTTCCTTGTGTTTATTAGTTATAGTGTACGAGAACATGTCTGCCACTTTCTTGTCCTAACCACCCTTTACAGGACCTCTGATCACTCACACCCCTCCTGGATTGATCTCCATGCACCTGCCAGGTAGCATGGAACCTGACATTGATGATAAGCCATCTCCTGGACACAACACAGGGATCACACTTGTGGGCAGGGGTATGTCATAAGAAGTGAACTAGGACAATAGAAGCTTAATTGGAGTCACTAGTTGTCTTTTCAGATATAGTATTCTAAATTGTAGCTGCTTTGCTAGACATCAGATGGATTTGTTGGTAATGTATATTTTTGGTGTCTTTTGTGTTCCCTTGGCACATCAGAATATCATCATCACCCTTTCAGTGTTTCAAAGAGCATAGGTGATAAGGGTGGAATTAGGATGCCGTCAAATTACCACCTCTATCGACACCAGGTATTACAATGCAAGATGTGGGTGTCTTATCTGGTTTAGATTGTTGCGGTGTGTGTGTTGCAGTAGAACAGTTCAGGGTACACCACAGGCAACATGACGTGTAGAGTCATAAAAATGGTAACTTCGCTTTAGGTTTATACCATTTATTGCACGCCACAAAACAGTCATGATACTTATGTTATCATCGGCATAGAAACGAATGCAGCATTCAAACTCATGTTAACTGACAGTCATGTAGAAGTCAATACTCAATAGTTGTATGGAAAACAAATATCATAGCGAAGCTTGATAAATAATACATATAACTTCTGCAACCGTGGTCCGCTGCAGATCCTTAATGTTCATAGACAATAATAATTATTCCTTCCTGATGCTAGCAGATCAGATGTATACAATACGTCCGTTTACTGTCTGCACGTGAGTAGCATACATGGATTACAGGTCAGCTCGACCTTTATAACCTTCCTAAGTCTAACCATCTGACTTGGACGTGATCTCTGATATAACGAATCCTGGAACACAGACAATAGTCTTGTTGGTCTAGAGCGACCCATAGATATATAACTAGTTCAGGTATAAAGATACCGATGACTTAATCCTAGTCAAAGTACCTCTCCATTTTGAATCACACAGGCGAGCAAAAAGGCGACAAAATGACGAACCTCTAGATGATAGCCTAAAGTTCGATACAAGAGGAATTACCTTATTTCGGAAAATCAACCATGAACATATGCCTCCAGGCAGGCTTGAATAATACGGGGAAATAGTCTAGTTAGCTAACTAACTCACAAAGACAATGTATTTCCCTCAGAGAATCACAAGACGCAGTCGCGTCCGCTCGCTAATCAGTCCATTTCTCAACTGCCCGACCTGGGCGGAACAACAAAACGACAACCCAGTCGAGACATGCGCAGAGTGACAATCTCTGAGTCGCTGTTCACAATAAGACGATTCTAAGAACATTCGAGATAAAAGTCTTACACAGTCGCGCCTTTTATGGACATGAACAGAAGCGTTAAGAAAGGTTTCAAACATCTACAACAGTTGACTGATACTACCAAATAAGGAGATATGGTCACGCTTCGTTCAAGACATTATAGACCGAACGTGTCTCTATACAAGAGGAGGTAAACTCATAAAAAATAGCAGTATCGATATATCGGGTTCTGTCCCTTTGACCATAAAATATATATAACATGCATTTCAGTCAAATAATGATCATACATACGAAAAACGATCATACAAAGACTTTGGAAAAAAGTAATTATTTGTGCGTAACATTACCGCACCCTCCCGGGAAAAAAAAAATGAAACATTTTTTTTTTTTAAAATCCTGGAGCCGGAAAAATCTAGGCTCCTAACGCACGTATGATGCGCGGATATACCTAACAAAATAGCTCAACACTTGGAGCGAAACTGAGATCATATCCCAGGTCCTTAGAGAAAAATTTATCTAAGTATACGCGTATATATCCCAGGAAGGTGCCACCAACACAAACCACAATGCTGGCAACATCATAATAAAAGTCAAATTATTCTCATACCAATATATGAAATCAAATATATTATTATGATATCATACAATGTGTTGCAAATAGCGGTGTAATATATTAATATACCGCACTATTTTATTACATTATGTAATGCATCAGTAACTAATAAGTAATACATGTGTTGATCTTCGTTGACATAAAACATTCAATAGAAGAAGATGTGGACATCATCCGCTCCCAATCTAGGACAGGACTTGATATACTCAAAGTTCCACAATGGACACAATTTCGCATCTTCAATGATGTGCTGCGAAAATATCAATAACACAAATCTTAAAGACAACTGGTAAATCTCTCAATACAATCCTGAAAATAATTTATTTAAATGTGGCCGAGTGATCTTTTGGCCCGTATATCACTAACTAAGCCTTCTTAGATAATTACATGGAACAATGTTATAAATTCCCCCTCAAAAAAGTGAGAAAAAAAAAATCTACTAACATGTCATTATAACATTGGACTGTATATCAGGAAATATATATATGACAGAAGAATCATGTGGAATCGTGTGGGCATCTGGACAGAATGTCCGCCATTACATTATCCGAACCACGGATAGCTCGAACCGAGAAATGAAATGGTTGAAGAGCTATGGCATAACGAGTGGACCTCGAGCTCTTCAAGTTTTTGCTCTGAATAGCAGTAAGCGCTTTCTGGTCGGTTTCCACAATGAAATGTGCGCCTAGAAGAAATCTTTGTAACTTCAGAATAGACCATACCATAGCCAATAACTCACGGTCTAAAACCGAGTAATTCTTTTCTGCAGCATTTAATTTCCTAGAGATATACATCACCGGATGCAGAGTATCAGAATACTCCTGCATTAGTGCTGCCCCAATCCCAGTTGACGAGGCGTCACTTCGAAGAACAAAAGTCTTCTCAATAGTAGGTAACCTAAGAATAGGTGGAGATGAAAATAGGTCTTTAACCTGGTCCAATGAGGATTGACATTCTTTTGACCAGCGGATCAAATTAGGCGACCCTTTCTTCAATAAAGTAGAAAGCGGTGCCATAATGGAGGACAGATTCGGAATGAATCGTCCGTAGAATTGGATCAAACCTAATAGACTCCTTACTTGTTTCTTTGTCTTAGGGACCGAAATGTTAAGTATTTTTGAAACATTGTGGTCCTCTGTCTTTAAAAGACCATGACCAACACGATGACCTAGGAAAGAAATCTCACTAAATCCTATAAAGGCTTTAGAGGGTTTTGCAGTCAAGTTATACTCGCGAAGAGTAGACAGTAATTCGTATAAACCCAAATAGTGATCTTCCCAGGAATCACTGAATAGACAGATATCATCTAGATATGCTATGACATCTGTACGATATGCGAGAATTCGCCGCATCATGCGTACGAATGTAGCAGGGGCGTTCATAAGACCAAAAGGCATGAAATTCCATTGGAATAAACCCCTAGGTGTAGAAAAAGCTGTAAAAGGTTTGGCACGTTCAGTTAGCGGGACTTGCCAATAACCTTTAGACAAATCTAGTTTGGTAAAGAATCTAGAATTAGAAAGTTTATTGAGTAGCTCTTCTAATGAAGGCATAGGTTCAGCGTCGAACTTCGTAACTTGGTTCAATTTGCGATAATCTACGCAAATGCGAATGTTATTATCCTTCTTTCGAACAATAACCATAGACGAAGAGTATGCTGAAGTGGATGGTTCAATGATTTCCAAACGTATCATTTCATCCAATTCTTTTTCGACTTGAGACTGGAAATGGATAGGTATTGGATAGGGTCTGACTCTGATAGGATTATGATCAGTTAGCACAATGTCATGTTCAATGACATGTGTGTGTCCCGGGATGTCTGTAAGAACATCCTGAAATGTTTGCAACATCGAAGAAACTTGTCGATGTTCCTCAGCGGAAAGATTTGGAGAAACGGTCACGTTTTTCCAAGATTCCGTAGAATAAAGTGGGACCATAGAAAGAGGAAGATTGACATCAGAAAAAGTAGTTTCCTCATCCTGTATAACTGACAGCGATGAGTATTGACCATGAGGTACTTGAGAATTGTCCGTTGCCTGGAAAATAGGCTGCAAATAGTCTGGTCTTTCATGAAATTCCGTGAGCATATTTATGTGGAAAGTTTTATGCTTTCCATCAATATCGACAACATAGTCGACATCAGAAATTTTGGAGACTATTGCATATGGACCTTTCCATGCAATTAGAAGTCTGTTCTCCCTTGAAGGAAGTAGGACGAGAGCTTTGTCACCTGGACAAAGTTGTCGTAGACATCTATTCTTATTCGCAAACTGCCTTGCCTTTTCTTTAGCAAATTCGGAAGACGAAGTTGCTAGTCTGCATGCCTCAATGATTTTTTTCCTAAGAGCAATGACGTACTCATAAGAAGACTGAGTCTCATCGCTAATATTATCGGCAGTGATTAGATCGTGAAGTAAAGACATAGGGCCGCGCGGTTGCGCGCCAAAGACAAGTTCAAAAGGGGAAAACCCCGTATGTTCATTGGGGACCTCTCTATACGCAAAGAGAGCCGCGGGTAAGACCCTGTCCCAATCCTGAGGATGATCCTCAGTTATTTTACCCAGTAAAGTTTTTAGAGTCCTATTTAAACGTTCGACCAACCCATTAGACATTGGGTGATAGATACTGCTGAGAGACCTTTTTATATGTAGCATAGACATTACCTGTGACATAGTGTCTGATATCAGTTGAGTGCCATGGTCTGACAATATTTCTCCGGGAAAACCCAAGCGAGAAAATATCAGCCAAAGAGCGTCTGCGATATCAGCAGTTGAGATGCTCTTGAGAGGTATTGCCTCTGGCCAACGTGTGCACATATCGACACATGTAAGAATAAATTGATGCCCTCTAGCCGACTTAATTCTAAAAGGACCGATAATATCTATTGCCATTTTTTGAAAAGGGCGAATTGGAATGTCAGCAGCCTGAATAGGCGCAGCATGTCGTGGTCCTTTAGATTTGACCTCCTGACATACTTTGCAAGAGCGACAGTACATTCGTATGTCCTTGCTCACAAATGGCCAAAAGAAAGCCGCAAGAACTCTCGACTTTGTACGGGAAAAACCCATATGTCCAGCACATTGCGAGTCATGAGCATGTTGCAATATTTGCACCCTCATGCTCTTAGGCACAAGAATTTGTGAATGAGTGGATGTAGTCGAGTCTTGTACCATACGTACAAGTACGCCGTTCTTCATAGAAATCCAAGATTTTCTATTAGTATTTTGATTAGGATCACCTTTTTTTGCTAGAATGAAGAATTTTTGTAACGACGGATCTTCTTCTTGCAATTTGATAAATGAGTCACGTGTAATAGCAAGTGACTATTTTGTTCATCTACTTCATCATTATTAGTTAATGAAGTTTGAGGTGGATCCAGAGCATGTGCTCTTGTGACCACCGTATTGGTAGCTTCAATGTTTTGCTCTTCCCAAACAGCAATCTGCTGTGGGGTACATTCCCTAACTCCGTGAATACGACCAATAATAAGGTCCGCAATAGGGTTTGGAAGTAGACACGCGTGGACCTCTCCCGTGAAGAAAGGAGTAGCAATATGTATTATGGCAGTAGGATATTTTTCCAACGTGCCACCAAATGTGACACATTTGATGACCTTTCCTGTAGCACAGAATGGATCTACAAGAGATTGCCTAACCCCGACAGTAGTACATCCAGAATCAAACAACACCGAGACTGGATTACTATTTACAAGCCCCTTATGTAATATAAGAGAACCTCTCCCATCATGAGCAACATTAGCAGGAAGAGCGGGCAAAGGATGACCACAGCTTAGAGTACTAATGGTTTTCGGATCAATAAAGTACTGCATTGGATACATTTATTTGCCCTACCAAAGTCAAAAGATGAGCATCCGATAGCATTATGGTCTTTATCATTATTAACCTGTTTATCTGCTCCCTGAGATTCTTGTTGAACAGAGTTTGTCTGTTGATATCTTTTTTCTCTTCTGTTGCGATCTACCGCGACCATTATTGCTTCTGCAATTATCATTAAAGTCCCTACTGTAATTTTTATCCTGGTTTGCGTTCCAGTTTCCATAACTGTCATTACCATCTCTATGCTGTTGAGAACCTCTATTATCTTGGTATTGAGGTCTCTGCAAATAATATTTTCCTCTATACCGATTACCTTTATGAAAATTTCTAAAGTTACCGGGAATAGAATACCGTGTAATATTAGGTTGTCTCCAGTTCTGGGAAGAAGAATCTCCCTGAAATTGATTACCATGGTTCTGGGCATAATTACGGTTACTCTTTTTATTGAAATTTTGCTGGCTACCCTGAAATTTACGCATAAAATTCGGGCCATAAGGTGCTGCCGAAGCAACTGGCAGACCTTCTTTTACCTTAGAGTTGCTAACGGTTATGTGAGGATGTGCAGTAACATACTGGCTACAGTATTCTTCCATTTCTTTTATATTTTTAGGCTTACGCTCATGAAGAAAAGAAAGAAAAGCTTCATTAACAGAAGACATAACCTTGTCTCTAAGAAGTAAGTCCATGAGGGCTTCAAATGTACTTTCTGTCTTAGAAAGCTCAACCCATCGTAAAAAAGTAAGACGTATGCCTGAGATGAATTCTGAGAATTCAACTCCAGTTTCTGGTAACATGTTTTTAAATTTAAGACGATATCCGTCTTCGTTAAGTTGGTACTTCTTTAACAATGCCGCCCTGACAACCTCATAGTTGTTCTTGTCAGGCACATCTACCATACCCAACAAAGTCAAAGCATCACCTCTAAGTATCTTGGACAGATGATAAACATATAATGTTTTATCTATATTATGCACCTTACATGCACTTTCAAATCTATCTAGATAAAATGTTATATCATCAATTGAAGCATTGAATGCTGGTAAATTAAGCTTGAAATCAACAGCATTAGACTTATTAGCAGATGATACCTTATTAGCATCATTAGCATTACTAGATAACTTCAACTTTTCTAACTCCAAAGCTAAGAGTTTTTCTTCATGTTCCATTTTTGCTTTTCTCTCATCAGACTCTCTTTGTAACCTTCTTTCCTCAGCCTCAGCCTGTAACTTTCTTTCCTCAGCCTCAGCCTGTAACTTTTTTTCTAATCTTTTATTTTCAGCCTCTATTTCAAGTCTCTTATTTTCAGCTTCTTTTTCAAGTCTCTTATTTTCAGCTTCTTTTTCAAGTCTCTTATTTTCAACCTCAGCCTGAAGTCTCTTCTCCTGAGATTCTGCTTCTCTTTTTTGTTTTTCCATTTCCATTTGTAATCTCTTTTCATCTACCTGCATCTGCAGTTTTAAATTTTCAGCATCTATTCTCTTTTGTTCAGTTAGTTCTTTCATTTTCTTTTCCTCCGACTTCAATGCCTTGGCATATTGAACAGTCGCAAATTCTTCTAATTTATCACCTGTCTTCCCAAGGGCTTTACCCTGCTCAATAAAGTACTCAAATGTAGACATGATGTCTAAAATGTGAGTACAGAACCTGAAATAATTAATTATCTTATTTCAATCTTAATAGCAACAAGACTTAATAAAGTGCTTGTATAATTACTATGTTTACTCCAATCTCTGTGGGAAACAAGACTTGACACCAATTTGTATTATCAGTTGTACAATAATATCACAAGTCACCTCTTAATTATCAGTGCACTACCCAAATCAGTGCATAACCATCAGTTATTTATCATAACTGCACTACAATAGTGCATAAGGAAAAAAACCACCAGCTAGTTATGATAAGTGCACTATAGATCAATAGTGCATGAGCATATATGTAACAATAGTGAAAGCTAACTATGCAAGAACTATGCAAACAATAACAAGACAATGTAAACAATAACAAAGTCACCAACAATGTAGACAATAACAAAGATCAAAGTCAATGTAAACAATAACAAAGATCAGAGTCAATGTAAACAATAACAAAGATCAACGTCAATGTAAACAATAACAAAGATCAGAGTCAATGTAAACAATAACAAAGATCAAACAATACGAAAACATTCGCATAAGTCAAATAAATAAACAGCGAAACTAAAAAGAATATGATGACAGAATGCGAAGATATGACAAACAAATGACGCTACAGTATATACACAAAAATTTACGTGAAGAACTGAATAATAGAAAAGAGGAGACCTACAAATACAAACAATTGAAATCGAAACTAAAAAAACAGAAAGAAAGAGAGAAACAAAAAAAAAAAAAAAATATACAAAAAACGAAAATAAAGCACAACTCGTCACAACTAAACAGATATAGCAACGATTGTCGCTAGCAAATTTCACAATAGGAAATTCGCACAGTCCCTAACGAAAACGCTAACAGTAGAACCTCTGTGGCGTGGTATCTTCTACTGAAAGACACCGCCCAACCGAGAAAACCCGCTGAAATATAAACATATAAATACAAATCCAAATAACATATAACATGTAAACATATAAAAAGTGCGAAAAATGTGATAGACAGAAGGCTCAGTTAGAACATAAGGGCACAGTTCACAAACAAAACAGGCCACTTAACTTCTATGTATCCACAACGTCAGCACAGTTCAGAACAGGATGTGATCAGCATTCTTAGGACAATGATCCAACGTTGATCCATATCTGCTCTCGTAAACTGCCATGACGAAGGAAATGAGCTTCTAACAGGAAACAGCTTCTGACAGGAAACAGCTTCTGAACTTGACCTTCTGAATCTGCAACAGTAATTCTGAGACCGGAACAGTTGTTACGGCACTTGTCCTTCTTCTCAACAGATCAGGAAATCCATTCGCTCGGTACTTGTCCTTCTATTTGTAGACAAACTTCAATACCGCCGTGCAGCGCGGGGTAGTTTAAAAATATCAACAACTGTCAGTACTGCTGCGTCTTTCAAAAAAAATTTCATCAAAGGTGATGAATAGCAACTGCAATGTTGTCTTGTAGTCTGCTGATGATGTCTGGGTTTGTTGACCCCCTTGAGAGTTGGTACCAGAATAAACCAACTATTGGCCACCATGAATTGATAAGGGTGGAATTAGGATGCCGTCAAATTACCACCTCTATCGACACCAGGTATTACAATGCAAGATGTGGGTGTCTTATCTGGTTTAGATTGTTGCGGTGTGTGTGTGTTGCAGTAGAACAGTTCAGGGTACACCACAGGCAACATGACGTGTAGAGTCATAAAAATGGTAACTTCGCTTTAGGTTTATACCATTTATTGCACGCCACAAAACAGTCATGATACTTATGTTATCATCGGCATAGTACAACGAATGCAGCATTCAAACTCATGTTAACTGACAGTCATGTAGAAGTCAATACTCAATAGTTGTATGGAAAACAAATATCATAGCGAAGCTTGATAAATAATACATATAACTTCTGCAACCGTGGTCCGCTGCAGATCCTTAATGTTCATAGACAATAATAATTATTCCTTCCTGATGCTAGCAGATCAGATGTATACAATACGTCCGTTTACTGTCTGCACGTGAGTAGCATACATGGATTACAGGTCAGCTCGACCTTTATAACCTTCCTAAGTCTAACCATCTGACTTGGACGTGATCTCTGATATAACGAATCCTGGAACACAGACAATAGTCTTGTTGGTCTAGAGCGACCCATAGATATATAACTAGTTCAGGTATAAAGATACCGGTGACTTAATCCTAGTCAAAGTACCTCTCCATTTTGAATCACACAGGCGAGCAAAAAGGCGACAAAATGACGAACCTCTAGATGATAGCCTAAAGTTCGATACAAGAGGAATTACCTTATTTCGGAAAATCAACCATGAACATATGCCTCCAGGCAGGCTTGAATAATACGGGGAAATAGTCTAGTTAGCTAACTAACTCACAAAGACAATGTATTTCCCTCAGAGAATCACAAGACGCAGTCGCGTCCGCTCGCTAATCAGTCCATTTCTCAACTGCCCGACCTGGGCGGAACAACAAAACGACAACCCAGTCGAGACATGCGCAGAGTGACAATCTCTGAGTCGCTGTTCACAATAAGACGATTCTAAGAACATTCGAGATAAAAGTCTTACACAGTCGCGCCTTTTATGGACATGAACAGAAGCGTTAAGAAAGGTTTCAAACATCTACAACAGTTGACTGATACTACCAAATAAGGAGATATGGTCACGCTTCGTTCAAGACATTATAGACCGAACGTGTCTCTATACAAGAGGAGGTAAACTCATAAAAAATAGCAGTATCGATATATCGGGTTCTGTCCCTTTGACCATAAAATATATATAACATGCATTTCAGTCAAATAATGATCATACATACGAAAAACGATCATACAAAGACTTTGGAAAAAACAGGTTTCCTCAGTGTGTGGCCTATCCATCGCCAGCGTCTTCTTCTCTTCTTTTGTGCCACTGGCACTTGTCAGGTTCTCATCATCAGTTCCACATTAGTGATCTTATAACACCACTTCAAGCCTCCTATTCTGTGCAGGTACCAATGTATGAAAATCTGTAGCTTTTTGGTTCTTGATTTGATTGTTGTGCATGTTTAAACTAGTCATTTAAAATTGATTTTGAACAAAAATTAAGTGTCCTTTTTGTTTTGTGTTTTTTAAATCATCGTAATGTATGTGTTGGAAACTTTCATGAAAAAAGTAGTGAGGAGTGGGGTTCAAAACCTGTTAGTGTCACCCAGCTGTAAATGGATACTTTATTCTGCTCTTGAGTTAGGGAAGGCAAAGACAGCAAGGAAGGGAACTGGTGAAGCTGGAGCCAGTATAATGAAGTCTTCAACACTTTTCTGTGGCAGTATCTGCTTAGGGCACTACCATTACTTGTACCTTAATGTGAAGTAATGATAGTCTAATCTGGTTGCCACGGGTTTCTTCTAAGACCCTTTTGTCACATTCACAAAATAATGTTTAACTCAGTGCAGATTTTACATACAGTATTAAGTATTTTCTTCCTTTCTTTCATTCTTTAGAGGATTCTAGAAATATTCATTAGTTTAACCAGGGGTCTAGTCTGATATTATTGTAACACTTTCATGGAAATTAAACTAATGGTGAAAAGAGTAATTTTTTGATTACATTGTTAAAATGATCCAGGGAAAGTGGAAAAGAGGAACACTTAGCAGCACATGGTAAGGGAGACTATTGAAGACTAGAAAGTTGTTGAATTTAGATGAAATGTTGCAGAAAAATAAATCTAAGGTGAAACATTATCTTTGGCCTATAATTCCAAAAACTGCAAACTTCCAAGGAGATGTACATGAGGAAATTTGCCAATGCTCTGAATGTCAAGAAATTGCAAACTGGAGAGAAGCACCTGGAAGAACCATGTCTTTTGTTTGTATGTCCAAAAACTGCAAACTGGAGACACATACCTGGTGAAATCTTGTCTTTGTATGACTAAAAATTGCAAACTGGAGACGCATACCTGGAGAAACCATATCCTTGGTTTCGTTTCGTTTGGTTTTTAAGGACTATCTTCATTGCGCACAGACAACTCCATCAGTGCTCCGATCTCCTCCTTTAGATCACACAAGGAGGATCTCAGCACAATGCACAAACTCTGTAGCACCGGCGAGAATCCCAATGTGTGTATATAATGTATACAGGGTTCGTAGCGACCTTGAAAAACCTTGAAAAACCTGGAAAACGAAAAAAAAAATTCCAGGCCTTGAAAAGCCTGGAAAAATGGCTAAAATCCTTGAATTTTCCGCGTCGGACCTGGAAAAAAAATACAAATCGGAAGTCTTACGCTTTTTGTCCATTTTGCTGTTATTGATGGTATTTTTCGTTAAACTTCAGTTACCGTAGAATTTTTACTTCCCTTTGTGCACTAAATCCATTTCCAGACGTTTTCGGGAGTTTGCGTTTTCGGAGGTTTGCGTTTATGACGTGTTCGACCGAAAATGGCGGCCAAACCCGTATCGCTGGAAAAAGGACGCAATCGCGACTTTCAAAATTAGCTACAAATACAGTAGCACATATTTGTATGTAAGGTCCTTTTTCCAGCGATACGGGTGCTGAACCCGTATCGCTGGAAAAAGGACCTTAGATACAAATTTGTGCTACTGTATTTGTAGCTAATTTTGAAAGACGCGATTGCGTCCTTTTTCCAGCGATACGGGTTTGGTTGCCATTTTCGGTCGAACCTTAGTTGTCGTCATTCTGCTATAGGCCTAGCGTCTGTAGTCTGTTCATTCGAATGAAACATCGCCACCTTTTAAAGTCGAGACTTTGGCATTTTGACAGCATCCTTCACTCTTCAATTTATTTTTTAGAAACATGCCCGGTTGTAACTTTCAGCATTCATGGCTAGAAATGCCAAGTTATAAAAGATGGATAGCGCCTGGAAAAACTGCAAATTACGCAAGTTGCACCATGTGTAAAAAAGAAATATGTTTGACCAGCATTTGAGAAAGTGCAGTAAAGTCGCATGTTACTGGAAAAAAAAAACACCAACAACTTGTCTCTGCACATTCAAGTTGTATTAAATCGTTCATTTCAACTGAGGTAAGTAATAAATTTATTTATCTCATTTATAAAACATATTTAAATAAGTCCAATTTATAGATAGGCCTACTGTATTTGCGTCTTTAATTTACAGTATATTTAGGCTACAGTTTTACTTTTAACCATGGCCAAAATTTATAGGCCTGGTGTTTGAATGAAATTTCTTAGTTTACAACTGTTTACGGGAACATCTTTGACACAGTTTAAGATTGTCAGGAATAGAAATTGATGGCGATTCCATATCATATACCCTGTTATCAGACCCATGTCCCACTGTTCATTCTTTGGAAATAAATATATTTTGAATGATTTTTTTTCTTAATGACAGCCTAAAGGGACATATCTCGTTCAACTTCTGAAGGGTTAGGGGCCTATAATTAGGATAGGCCTACATGTTTTCAATTCCAGATAACATGAATAACCGCTGATTCATGAAAGTGCCATAACTTATGTTAAATCACCGTAGGGCCTAATTAGGATGCATGAAAATTAGACTACCAAATTTGTGCATAGTATAGGCCTATGTTATTTTAAAAATAAATAGGTAAATAAGTAAAATTAAATAAAATTTTTAAAAATATCTAAACAAATAAACGAGATAAAACAAAACAAAACCCAACAAAAACACCAAACAAAGATAGTAAAGATGGGTTGGGGTGTAAAGGCCTGCTGTTTCCAGTTAGATATTTAATTGATTTTCACATATCCTATAAGAATATCATCATACCTTCACCCTCCCAAGTACTATATATTAACTTTTCTTGTTCTGGTTAAATATTGTTTGACTTTATTATTCATGCGTTTAGAACTTTGACTTGGTAAATATACATAGCTTAGGCCTACTCATAAGTTATTTGTGTTCCTTTTTTTTTTAAAACAGAAATGAACACAACCCCAAGGAGCAGTTTTTCCCTCAGAAATATCAAAACCATCTAACACTACTTCCTCGGACACTACTTCCTCAGACACGTCAAAAACGTCTAACACTACTAGGAGACCTACAGAGTGACATCATTTGTGACCAAGGAAGAAACTCTCAGAGCTGAGATTATTTGGACTCTTTTTTCAGTGAAAAGTCACCATAGTTTTAATTCAAATACAGGAATTAGTAAAATTTTTCAGAAAATGTGTCCTGATAGTTCTATTGCCAGACAGTTTGGTCTATCTGAAAGGAAAACTTTCTACCTGGCCTCTTTTGGACTGGCTCCATATTTCACCTCACTTCTTGAGAGCCAGCTTAGCAAGAACAGTTACATTGTTCTGTTTGATGAAATCATGAACAAATCAATGCAGCGAAAGCAAATGGATTTCCATGTTCATTTCTGGGATGTGAATGTGATAAAAGCACATTATCTAACATCAAAGTTTCTTGGACTTGCTAGAGCTCTTGATATGCAGACTGCATTTGATGATGCATGCTCATCATTAAATTTAGGACATTTGCTCCAACTGTCCATGGATGGGCCTAATGTAAATTGGTCTTTTCATGACAAAATTAATGTGCTACTGAACCAGAACTATGGCATAGAACTACTGAATGTTGGAAGCTGTGGGCTGCACAAAGTTCATGGTGCCACAACTGAATATATGTCCATTGATTTGAAGGTTGTGTTGGGGCAACTTTTAGGGTGGTCAAAGATCTTCTTGATGGATAGGCAACATGGGACATATTTTCTTCTGTGGTAGTCTTTACTCAGCCTTCACCTTTATTTCAAGACCTGAAATTCAGATTGGTGCATTTGGAACAGTAGCTGAAAATAGGTAGCATTTTCCTGTAGCACTGAAGAAAAAACAACTCAAATTGAAAAAAGACAAATCATCCTGTGTTTTGTGCGACAGAAGATAAGGCATGCCGACAGTCACCTGGCATGATACAAACAGATTTAATCTTATATCTACTGTTCACTCCAATGATAATATAAACTAGAAACTGTCCTGGTCAATGAGCACATAACTACAACACTGCCAACTCTACAAAAGAAGATCAAAGCAAAGATCAGGATGTCAGTATAACTCTTATTGAACCTGCTATTCTTCTACGCAATGTGACACCATCAAAACCACAGGTCACAACAACACGACTTACTGAGCACCACTTCATTCATAAATATGAAAGGGCAAGGTACAAACCAGACTGTAAAGTGTGTAAGGCTGCAGGGAACAGAAGCCAGACTTGCATGTACTGCCCAGATTGCAATGTACCTCTATGCCTGATACCCCGCTTCAAGTTATACCACACAGTCAAGGATTATCAACGATCCAGACAAAGACTCTTGCAGAGACCTACAGCTACAACTTCAACCCCAGTTAATGAAAAAAGCAGCTCAGACTCCACCTACAGGTACTTAACTACTCAAACATTTAAAAACGCTCATTGTCACATGCCACAGACGCAGAATACATTCAAAAAAGACGAACACGAAAAATACATTTTTTTTTTGCATTTTATTCACAATTTTATTAGCCTTTTATGTTGATATACATGGTTAATCGTTTAATCAATATGTCAATCAAGCTTATTTTATTCATTACCATCCATGTCACTAACACTTTATTGCGCTGACGTTGAACAAATTCACTAAAAACTTGGAAAAGATGTCTGTTTTTCAATCTTTTATGAATTTTATTTTTAAAAAAACAGTTCTTTTTTAAAAAATCTGCAAACACCATTGGTAATGGGAGACGGTAATGCTCCGCATTGCTGGTCAGCAAAGTGATAATTATATCTGAGAAAATTAGATGAGGAAAATATTAGAGTTTCCCATCCTTGAAAATTACGTGCTGGACCTGGAAAAACCTGGAAAAAGCCTGGAAAATGCTTGAAGAAATTTGCTATGAACCCTGTGTATAGGAATCACACATTCTATAAATATTTTTTGTGGTGGGTAGGATTCCTAATTTTTAAATTTTGCCAAGGCAGTGGCCTGATGAGCCTACTCTTTATGATTTCCAACTGCCGTGGGATTTTTAACTTGTGCAACTTGCACACGGGACCTCCAATTTTTTCGCCCTTATCCGAGAAGGCTAGGCATCCAATCTCACTACCCATGAGACCAGGAGGAAGTATGACATAATTAGGACCACTGGCTCTGAAAAAAATATTTCAATAAATAATAATCCCTCAACTGGGATTCAAACCCGGTATCTCTTGAATACGAGGCGGACACCATACCTCTGAGCCACTCCGACCCCTGAAAACCATATCTTTGGTCTGTATATCCAAATATTGCAAACTTCCAAGGAAGCCAAAGGACACTGATAAACCGATAACATTTTAAGCACAAGACATTCAAATACTCTTTTATATATTTGCCGTTTGTATTGACACGCCGATTTCTTATGCTCATATCAATTTTTTTGCTGCAGTTGACATTTCTTTTAGTTTGGTTGTAAGACAATCTTTATTTCCATGCGCTAACACAAGATTGAACATTTTCTTGTAAAACTAACTTCTTACCTAACTTTTCGCTTTATATAACTGTCACTGTTTGTGTGTTTTGCATATATTCACTTACTAACATAAATTTTGTTTCTATTGTTTGCAAATATTTGGTAGAAAACGCTAATGTGCAATAAAAACTACAGTATAAAAAAATATGTCATGAAAGTCTACCTGATGTGAAATGTGATTCCGTATGTTGAGACCATTATGTTTTTTTCACGGAGTTGACAAAGTGAGAAGGGGTTCTTTGGTTAAATGGTTAGAATGCTTTTCTCTCGCTGCACAGTTACTGGTTTCCAGGATCAAAGTTTATTAGCCTCTCTGTAAATCTGTACCTAACTCTACTGTTGAGTTAGGGTGGGAAAAGGCAGCAAGGACGGGAACTGATCACCCAACATAAAAAAAAAAAAACAATCTGGATTTAGTAAGGGGAAGTCTTTAACATTTCACGCCCCTTACGGCAGTTTCTGCTCTGGGACAACTTTCTTTGTCTTATTTATAGAACTAGGTTATATCATCTTTGATATTGTCAACTTTGATACAAGTAGCTAGATAGACATATGCTTTTTAATATCATCTGCTTGGCAGGAGCTGATAAATACAAAAATGTAAATAGATAAACAGGCAGGATTACAAGTAACAAACAAGTGGACAGATTTATAGGCAGAAAAATCAGCTGATTGAATTGGCAAAGAGTAAATAGATGAAGAGCATCCTTTTGGCTGAGTGGTAGGGGTCCTTACTTCTTCGGGGTTTGGCTCAAAACCTGGTAGCATCACACACAAGTCTACCCAGCTGTTAATGGGTACCTACTGCTCTTGATCTAGGGAAGGCAAAGGCCACATGGAAGTGATCTGGTTGCACAATATTATACAGCTGAGATCTAGCAAAATGAAGTCTCTTAACACTTCACTCCTCTACAGCTGTACTGCTTTGGGCCCACCTGTACCTTTAGTTGATAGATACATAGACATAAAGCAGTGCTTCTTAACCAGGGGTGCTTGCACTCCCTAAGGGTGCGAGACCCTACCTTCTGGGGGTGTGGGGGATGCCAGATATTTTATAAGGCGAATCATCATAAACACTCAGAAAATATAATACTCAGAAAACTCAACTGATTTGTACAACATAGAGCATTGACAACATGATTAGATACTGAAGCTTTAGTCACATTTTGTAAACAACATTTTCTCATAACGTACTTTTATCGGTTTTCTTGCGTACTAGAAGATAATGGGGTGCAAGGCTTCTTAATGTGCTTAAAAAGGTGTGCGAGGCTTCTTAAAATGTTGTAAAGGGGAGCAGAGCCTTTAAAAGGTTAAGAACTACTGACATAGAGAGATAAGCAACAGACAGACAGATGGTTGAAGTGATTGAATTGACAAAGAGTATGTTCTTCTTCTTCTTCTTTGTACACTCTCAGACGTCCACTTGAATGTTCTCAAAGAAAGCAGTAGTCAGTTTGAGGCTATTTGAATCCCCGTAAAGCTTTTCCACGAAAGGAGCTGGCGTCGGCCATATGCACTTTCTCTGTACCACATATAAGGGGCAACTTTGAAGCAGATGTTCAGCAGTCATTTTATCAGTAAATAGAGTATGTAAATGAAGTTTTATGACATTCATATGTTAACTGTGACAAAGGAGCAAGGTACGTAAAGTACAAGTTACAATCTACTATTTTGTTTAAGGATGGAAAGATAAGTATGCCATATTCATATAATTTATTCTCGCATAATTGTTTCACTGCTTGACGTCTGCAAGTCTCTCACCTTTTATCTGAACTCCTTTGGAACAGCTTTGTTTTGGAAACCAACTTTTTTTGGCTTTCAGATGTCGCCCAAATCGTGTTCAAAGTGTGGCCCAAATAGCCCAAGCTGCTTAAAACTGTGTTCGAAAATAGCTCAAAGTCACTCGAAATATTCAAATTTTGTCGAGGCGAGTCCTGATCAACCTAGTCGGTTATGTTAGGGTGCATGTCCAAATATAAAAGACCTTTAGGTCTGATAACTTATAATTTTTTTTTTAACTCTTAGAGGCCAAAACGATGCTGGTAGCGTACATCCGCAAAACCCCTAGAAGCCAAAACGACGATGGCAACGTCACTTTTGTGTTCCGTGAAATGTGTTCCGTATTTTCGTAATTTGGTATTTTAACATAACGGAAGTTACTCTTTTTTTATTCAGAAGAGCGCTATCTTTGAGTTGTGATTCGGAAACACGCTTGTTCTAGCTAATTTCACTGTGAAAAAACGGTAAATCTGTCAGCTTTCGATCAGCGATTATTGTTGTTTATACAGACAATGTCTAGCGAACCAACCACATCATGTTTATCAAAACGTAGCTCTTTTTTATTTGTAGAAAAAGCTAGGGAACTGTGTATCTTTGACGAGTTTAACGAGAATGATGATTTCGAAAGTGAAAATGATTTCGAATTTGAACTTAACGAAGAAGCTAGTTCTAATGAGGAGGGGGCGTGGTCACAGCCAGGCCCTAGTGCTACAAAACGACAAAAAGTTTTGACCAAATTATCGACCAAATCATCGACAAAAAGGGGGAAAAGCATTAGTAACAAGGGGCAATTAGTAATGAATGGATTTCAGTACCAAACATCAGTATTACAGAGACCCAAAACGCATTCAGATTTCTTCCCAAATATGGTCGCAAACCAGGAGTACACGATGACTTAGGTCTTAGTGAGGCATCAACTCCTTTTGACTGCTATAGGACATTGTTTACTGATGACATTAACAAAACATCACAGAAAGCTGAAACTTGTAATTAATATTCATATATGGATTAGTGTTATTTAAAAAAAACCATGGAGCACTTTGGATAATATTTCAGTCTTTATGCATGTGTTGGTGGGTACATTTTTCATTCACTAAAATGAATTTTTTTTTAAAAATTGTTTACATTATTAGGCTACTGATAATTGAATATAATATGAAGAATAGCACATAAAAGCCCCAATATTATAATTCTAAATATATTTATCTTTACTGTGAAACATAATTTGTGTGTCTTTTGTTGTGTAATATCAACACAATATATGATTTAATTTAAAAGTTCACGCGGCCTTGAATATCTTCTTTTTTATTTTAATGATGATGATATGGTCTGCTGGATGGTCTGTAAAACATTACCAAAACATCACAGAAAGCTGAAACTTGTAATTAATATTCATATATGAATTAGTGTTATTTAAAAAAAACCATGGAGCACTTTGGATAATATTTCAGTCTTTATGCATGGATTGGTGGGTACATTTTTCACTCACTAAAATGAATTTAAAAAAAAAATTGTTTACATTATTACTGATAATTGAATATAATATGAAGAATAGCACTTAAAAGCCCCAATATTATAATTCTAAATATATTTATCTTTACTGTGAAACATAATTTGTGTGTCTTTTGTTGTATAATATCAACACAATATATGATTTAATTTAAAAGTTCACGCGACCTTGAATATCTTCTTTTTTATTTTAATGATGATGGTACGGTCTGCTGGATGGTCTGTAAAGCATTAACAAAATATCACAGAAAGCTGAAACTTGTAATTAATATTCATATATGGATTAGTGTTATTTAAAAAAAAACCATGGAGCACTTTGGATAATATTTCAGTCTTTATGCATGTGTTGGTGGGTACATTTTTCATTCACTAAAATGAATTTAAAAAAAAATTGTTTACATTATTACTGATAATTGAATATAATATGAAGAATAGCACTTAAAAGCCCCAATATTATAATTCTAAATATATTTATCTTTACTGTGAAACATAATTTGTGTCTTCTGTTGTGTAATATCAAAACAATATATGATTTAATTTAAAAGTTCATGCGGCCTTGAATATCTTCTTTTATATTTTAATGATGATGGTACGGTCTGCTGGATGGTCTGTAAAACATTAACAAAATATCACAGGAAGCTGACACTTGTAAATAATATTCATATATGGATTAGTGTTATTCTAAAAGATGCTGGAGCACTCTGGATAATGTTTCAGTTTTTATGCATGGGTTGGTGAGTACATTTTTCATTCACTAAAATGAGTTTTTATTAAAAAGTAGTCTATAAAATATGTAGAATATCACTAACATCCTTCATATTCTAATTCTACATTCATTTATCTTTACTGTGATGTATAATATGTGTGTCTTTGTTGTATAAAAACAATACAATATATGATTTAATTTAAAAGCTTCACGCGGCCTATAATGTCCTTTTTCTTTCCAAATGTCTATAATGTTTATATGGTTCGCTGGATGGTCTGTAAAACATTAACAAAATATCACAGGAAGCTGACACTTGTAAATAATATTCATATATGGATTAGTGATATTTTAAAAGACCCTAGAGCACTCTGGATAATATTTCAGTCTATTGCATGGGTTGGTAAATACATTTTTAATAGACTAAAATTTTTTTTTTCTTGAAAGTGGTCTATATTATTACTTATCACTGATTACTATATGTAGAATATCACTAAAAGTCCTTCATATACTAACTCTACATTCATTTATCTTTACTGTGATGTATAATATGTGTGTCTTTGTTGTATAATAACAATACAATGTATGATTTAATTTAAAAGCTTCACGCGGCCTCTAATGTCCTTTTTCTTTCCAAATGTCTATAATGTTTATATGGTTCGCTGGATGGTCTGTAAAACATTAACAAAATATCACAGGCAGCTGACACTTGTAAATAATATTCATATATGGATTAGTGATATTTTAAAAGATGCTGGAGCTCTCTGGATAATATTTCAGTGTTTATGCATGGGTTGGTGAGTACATTTTTCATTCACTAAAATGAGTCTTTTCTTGAAAGTGGTCTATATTATGACTCATAACTGAATACTATATGTAGAATATCACTAAAAATCTTTCATATTCTAATTCTACATTCATTTATCTTTACTGTGATGTATAATATGTGTGTCTTTGTTGTGTAATAACTCAGTAACTTTAGAATTTATAAAGGTACTGCTTTAAGGAACAAAAATAATTCTGGTAAAACTGATGAAAAAATTCCGGCCTGCAAGAGTTAAAGCATACACAGAGTGTAAACATTATAATTTTAGCACACAGAGTGTAAAGATTATAATTTTAGCACACAGAGTGTAAAGATTATAATTTTAGTGTACAAAATGAGTAAATATTATACTTTTAGCATACAGAGTGTAAACATTATCATTTTAGCAAAAATAGAGCATAAATATTATAATTTTAGCACACAGAGTGTAAATATTATAATTTTAGCACACAGAGTGTAAACATTATAATTTTAGCATACACAGAGTGTAAATGTTATAATTTTGGGGTACAAAATGAGTAAACATTATACTTTTAGCATGCAGACTGTAAACATTATAATTTTAGCATACACAGAAGTGTAAACATTATAATTTTAGCATACAAAATGAGTAAATATTATACATTTAGCATACAGAGTGTAAGCATTATAATTTTAGCATACACAGAGTGTAAACATTATAATTGTTGCATACACAATGAGTAAATATTATACTTTTAGCACACAGTGTAAACATTATAATTTTAGCATACACAGTGTAAACATAATTTTAGCATACTTACTTTCTTACTTACTTAGTCGTTCCCCTTCTACTGTGAGGTGTAGAAGTTTGGAAGAGAGAGCGCCAGACTATCCTATCAGCTGTCTTCCTCCTGGCCTGGTTCCATTCTAGTCCTCGGTCCTTCAAAGATTGTCTAATGTTGTCCTCCCAGCGGACTCTGGGTCGTCCTGGGGGTCTGGATCCCTGGCTCTTTGTTTCACAAGCTTGTCGTGGTAGCCGATCTTCTCCCATACTGCAGACATGGCCAAACCATCTTAGCTGGGACTGTTCTACTTGGGTCTGCAGGGGGTGGGATTTTAGGCCTTGACGTATCGTCTGGTTGCGGACCATGTCTCTTGTTACTTCAACCACCTTCCTCAGATACCTCATTTCTGAGGTTTGGATCTGGCTTTTGTGGGTTGTAGTCATTGCCCATGACTCACATCCATATGTCAAGACTGGGACATAGGTGGAGCGGTTACAGCCATCTTTGTTTTCTTACCAACCTCTCTCTTGCTGAGGAATCCTTGATTTATGGCCTAAAAAAGTCTCCCAGTTGCTGCTTTTCGAGTGGCCAACTCTTCTTTGATGCCTCCCTTTCGGTCTATAATAGCTCAGAGGTATTTAAAGTGGTCGACCTGCTCCAGGACCTGTTCTCCTAGCTTAATCTGATGTCTTCTTTCTTCTCGTGATATCACCATGGATTTTGTTTTAGAGCTGCTTATGACCATCCCTCTCTTCTCCAGCTCTTCCTTCCAGACTTGCAGGTTGGATTGGAGATGTGCCTCTGATTTAGCAATCAGGGCAACATCATCAGCAAATGCCAGCTCTGAAATACAGACCTGTCTCATCTTCCAGTACCCCACTGAATACTTTCTTGTTCTCTCCTTACATGCCTTGATGACATTGTCCATTAGGAGTATGAAAAGATAAGGTGACAGGATATCACCTTGTCTTACACCAGTGGTGGTCATGAACTCTTCTGACTTATGGTTTGCTGTCCTCACATAATTTCTGCAAGACTTTTAGAAGCTCTGTATAGCATGAATCAGAGGTGCTGGAATGTTCTTCCTTGCCAAACAGTCCCAAAGTTTGCTCCAGGGGACCCTGTCAAACGCCTTTTCCAGATCTATGAAACAAAGATGGATCTCACTCTTATCCTCAAGGGCCTTTTCATTCAGCTGTCTGAGTGTGAAGATAGGCCTTGAGTACTTTGGTTTGCTCGGAATCCGCACTGGACCTCATCCAATTGTGGTTCATCTAGGCGTTGGAGTCTCTGCTCTAGGATTCTAGAGTAGATTTTACCAGGGACACTGAGAAGGGATATGCCTCTATGGTTTCCACATTGTCGATTGTCACCCTTTTTGAAAATTGGTGTTATGATGGCAATCTCCTAATCCTTTGGTATGGTCTTGTTGCACCACGCTGCCTGTAGGACCCTTAAGAGTAATAGGTCGCCTGATGCTCTCATGTACTTAACCATTTCTGGTGTTATACCATCATGCCCTGCTGCTTTGCCCATCTTGATTTTCTCCAGTGCTGCCTTCAGTTCTTCCATCTTTATGTCATCTTCACCATCATTGGTTTTCTCTTCTGCACTAGTGGTTATCATTTCTTATGCTTGACCTTGCTCACCATCCAGAAGTTCTGAGAAATATTCTTTCCATCTTTCCATTACTTCCTTCGGGGCAGTAAGCAATGTGCCTTGCTTGTCCTTTATAAATTTGAGAGGGCATTGTTTTTCCTTCCTCATGTTCTTTAGGGTCTTATAGAACAATTTCTGGTTTTCTTGCGCATCTTTTTCTAGCTTTTCTCCAAATTCTTCCCAGGACTTCTGTTTTGCTGCTAGCACCTTGTTCTTTGCTTCTGTTCTGAGTGTCACATATTCTCTATATTTCTCCATTTGTCCTGTTGTGTTTTTAGCTCCTAAGTATTGTTTCCATGCCATTTTCTTCTCTCTTATTTTCTCTTTGACTTCCTTTGTCCACCAAGGTGTCCTCTTTCTCTTGTTCCCAAGTCGGACTTCACCACATGCTTCTGCAGCAGCTGTCTTTATGATGTCCTTGAATTTAAGCCAGAGGGTTTCCAAGTCATCAGGTTGTTCTTCTGTGTTGTTCACCGCTGCAGCCCCTGATATCTGGTCTTAATTTCTGGCTCTCTCAGCTTGTAGGTCTTAATGCTCATTTCTCCCGTTCGTTTACTTAGTTTCTTGCGTGATGTTGGGTAGTTACTAGGCTAAGCAACTCTTTCAGTTGTTCTTTTGATTGTAAGCAGGTAGTGATCACTTCAAATCTCTGGCCCCCTCCAGACTCTAGCATCCCGGACATATTTGAATGAGCTCCTCCTAACAATGGCATTGTCAATCACTGACTTCTCATAATTTTAGCATACACAGAGTGTAAACATTGTAATTTTAGCGTACACAATGAGTAAATATTATACTTTTAGCACACAAAGTGTAAACATTATAATTTTAGCAAACAAAATGAGTAAATATTATACTTTTAGCGCACAGAGAGTAAATATTATACTTTTAGCACACAGAGTGCAAACATTATAATTTTAGCATAAAGAAGGAGTAAATATTCTACTTTTAGCGTACAGAGTGTAAACATTATAATTTTAGCAAACAAAATGAGTAAATATTATACTTTTAGCGCACAGAGTGTATTTTATAATAGCCCAAATTGTAATAGGAAAGTAGCCAAAAGCAACTTTCAATGTTCAGAATATTTCAGTTTTTAGCTGTTTGGATAGAATGTTATACTACTGTATTATGAATTTTCATTATTTCATTTGATGTAGCTTGAAAAAGTGGTCCTGCCTTTTTTGCAGGGATGTTTGATACATCAGGTAGTCCTCATCACAGCCCTACAGTTGGTCTTTCTCAAGATAATCGACTTAAACTTAGGAAAAATGAGGTCAGGGCTGCACCACCAGCGGTGGTTGGTGTGGCTGTGAGAAGTACAGCGGATCTGTCGAATCTCAGTTCAGAAACGTCTGGTGTTGATGACGAGTGGGAAGATGTGAGTTTTACACCCGACTTATTGTCTTTTCTGTCTTATTACTCTTTGCTGCTCATTCTCCGGTTGTCTGCCTCGTTAACTCTCTTCATCAACTACTCACTATTTGCTCAAGCAGGTTTTCTCTCTGTCTCTGTTTTACCGTTGTACATTCTGACTCTTGTTTTCAATTGTCACTATTTCCCTTTCTCACTTGACTCTCTCCTGTTTTCTTCCTAAGTAACTTTTAAAAAAAAAATATTTTTTCCTTCTTACTATCACTCACTGTTGATCTCACACTTATTGTCATCTGTCTGGATCTGTCTCTCATTCTGCGATACATGGTGATTTTTTCAGTGGGAGTATCATGACAAAGACAAAGACATTGGAAGTAAGAAAGAGAGTTCTTCAGTGTTATATATAACCAATCCTGATGTATAGGAGTGAGTCATAGACAGTTAGTAAACAAGTAAGGAAAGCACTAGAGGTCACAGAGATGTGGTTTTACAGAAGAATGTTAAAAATACCATGTACAGCCAAAAACAGTAATGTCCTGAAAGAGGCCAATGCGCAAAGGAAACTTATTTCACAAGTTAGAAAGAAGCAATTCACTTTTTTGGGCATGTTATGAGACGAGGAAAGCAGGAATATATCGTAACAACAGGTAGGATTGAAGGGAAAAGAGATAGGGGAAGACAAAGAGAGCAAATACTGGACAATTTGACATTGCGGCATGGAAGGAGGTCCAGAACAGAATTGATAAATTGTATTGGAGACAGGAAGTTGTGGAGAGACATGATCTCCTACACCACTATACATGGGACTTGAGGAAGAAGAGGGAATATCATCATTCAAATTCTTTCTCATCTCTTTCATATTTACCATCTCTGCCTTACACTTGACTTTCTCTCAGTTTTTATATCTCTTTTTACTGTGCTTCACTTCATTTCTGTATCTCTATCTTTCATGTCCACGCACACACCATCCACACACGCACACACATATGCTCTCTCTCTCTCTTTCTCTCTCTCTCTCTCTCTCTCTCTCTCTCTCTCTAGTCTTCTTTTGAGGCACCATGTATATTAAGTAACTAATATATTAAGTAACTAATAAGACCTTTTCTTTTATATCTGTATTCTCTACAGCATGAGTCGGCAACCAGTCTGTCTTGATCTACTGGTAGATCACAGGGGATCATTTGGTAGATCTCTAGATTGCAAATTTAAAAAAAAAAAAAATTTTCAGCTAGGTAAATTGCGGACCAGCGTTTTCCTTCTGGCACTTAAGAATGTGGTGTCCCCATGTCTAAAGGTACTTTGACAACATTCTCAGTGAAAACCCACATCTAGCTTACTAAAATCATTTTATTTGTAGAACTGCGTAAGATAGGAAGCGATCTTTTGTTTGAAGTGAAGTTATAATAATAGCCCCGTCAGTCATAACTGACTATGGGAATGCACCGCTGGGGTGACAGCCCTCTGCTGCTTATCTTCCTGTTGTTTCTTTCTATGTTTTTTCCTCACTTCTGCTTGCTGTGAGAGCTTCTTTTTGTCCATTCTGAGGTAGCACCATAAATAACATTACCAATTGGTGCAATCAGCAGCTACATCCTCCCAGGTTGCTGGATTCAGTGTCCAGTGCCATCACATCCCTCTTGCATACATCTTTGAATGTCAGCTGCTGTATCCCAACTGTTCTTTTGCCATCTGCCAGTTTGTAGAAGATATCTTTTAGGATGCAACCATCTTCCATGCGACGGACATGGCCAAGCCAGCATAGTCTGCACTGTCTAAGCAGTGTATACATGCTTTGAAGGCCAGCACGTGACAACACCTCACTTTGTCTTTCCACGAAATACTGAGGTTGTGGCGTAGACACCATTGATGAAAGGTATTGAGCTGTCTTTTTTGCTTAGCACAGGTTATCCATGCCTCGCTGCCATATAGAAGTGTGCTGGTGACGTAGCTTTGGTCTTCGTTGTGAGTTTGGAGTTTCCTCAAACACGCGTTGTGAGGCCATCAAATGTAGCTGCAGCTTTGCCAGTGTGGCTGTCAGTTTCTATGTCCAGAGAGAGTTTGTCATTGATGGTAGACCCCAGGTATGTGAAGTGGTGCACCACTGTCAATTCATAGTTATCAATAGTGATAACTGGTACAACATCCACATCCTGACTCGGCACATTTGTTTTCGTTATTGTGAGGCCGAAGTTATTGCATGCTTGGGTGAAGCGATTCATCAAGCTCTGAAGCTCCTGTTGGCTTTGAGTGATGACTGCAGCGTCATCAGCGAATAACAAGTCTCTTAATTAAGTGATCCTTCTGATATTTGTTTTTGCCTTATGCCTTGCTAGGTTAAACAGTTGACCATCTGATCTAGTGTGAAGGCATATTCCTTCCGTTGCATCTTTCAATGCATGTTTCAAGAGTAAGGCAAAGAAGATCCCAAAGTGGGTTGGAGCCAGAACGCAGCGTTGTTTAATGCCACAACATATGTCAAAAGGCTGTAATGTGCTTAAAGCATATTGGACTGTTCCCTTCATGTCTTCATGGAATGACTTTCATTTTCAGCAATTTAGCGGGGCACCCTATTTTCAGAAGGATTTTTGAAAAGTCCATCCCTACTAACCAGGTCAAATACCTTTGTGAGGATTATAAAGGTGATATCTTCTTCTTCTTCTTTGATCCTTAACCGCCGACCGTCAAAGCAGTCAGGGGCCATCACACCTTGTGGCGTCTTGTAGGGCAACAACAAATTGATTCCACTTTGCTCTGTCGGCAGCCATCCTTCATAAAAAAAAAAAAAAAAGGAACCCGTTACACGCCCATTGAGGCATATTGGGAATATGGTGTTAGGCCCATATTATCTTGACCGTCGGCACACTAGGGGTGATGTGGTCGGCATCACGCCGGCCGCCTTAACCTTCCCAGAGTAGCTCTGGTACCCATTTGGGGCTGGGTCGACCCAGGAGCCGTTTGTGGCCTAAAAATTTTCCGCCTCATCTGGGGATCGAACCATAGACCACTGCGCTAGGAAGCCAGTGCACTAACCACTATGCTACCGCGGCTTCCTTCATACAGTGCCCCAACTCTGGTTCATTCTTTGCATCTCAGCCTCCACAGTCTTCCGCCAAGTTGTTTTTGGTTGGCCTCTCTTTCGTTTTCCTTCAGGGGTCCATAGCATAGCTGTTCTTGTGATGGCATCGGGGTCTCTTCTGAGGAAAGGCGATATATAAAGGCCTTTTCTGCTCTCTAGATTTTTCCTGAAGCTGGTGGAGAGAAAAGATCATGTCTGTTTTGATCTACTTGCTCGGAATCCACACTGTGACTCTGGATATATGCGCTCAGCTAACTTGTGTAGTTGCATTAAGATGACTGGCAAAAACCTTACCAGCAATACTAAGAAGAGAGATGCCTCTGCAGTTATTTCAATCACTTCTGTCTCCTTTAGTTTTATACAATGTTACAATCGGGGCATCTTGCATGTCTTCAGGTATACTTGTCTCTTCCCAGCACTGGCACAGCACCCTATGCAAGGGATGTAATAACATGCTCTTACAGCATTTGATTAAATCGGGAGGAATCCCATCACTGCCTGGTGCTTTGCCAGAGGTCAAGCTATCAATGGCCTTGCTGAGTTTTTCCAATGTTGGTTCAGCATCCAGCTCCTCCATATTTGCAGTATTTGACAGCATCAAGGGCTGCAGGCGTGATGGTATTTTCTCTAGCGTAATGCTCAGAGTAATACTCGACCCACTTCTCCATCTGCTCACCCTTATTGGTTAGCTTCTCTCTGCTGATGGTTTTTAGTGGTGCCATCTTACTTGTTTGGGTACCAAGGGCTTTCTTAATACCATCGTACATTTGTGTAGTGTTGCCTGTTAGCACTGCGGTCTGGATATTCTCACTGAGCTGGAGCCAGTAATCATTTGCATAACGTCAAGCAGTTTGTTTGACTTTGCTTCTCGTAGCCTTCAGGATCTTTATGGTTCTAGCACTCGGTGAACACTTGTATTCAGTTGCAGCACTGTGCTTAGCTTCAATGACAGGTGTCATCACATCTGATGAAGCATCAAACCAGTCATTTGACTTTGCTGTCTTCTTACCAAATGTGGCAAGTGCAGTACTTTGAATGGTGTTCCGCAGGAGCTCCCAGTTCTCTGCAACAGTATCACCATGCTGTGGACTACTGAGCACTTTCTTGAAGGTCGTGGTAAATTGAGCGATCATGGCAGGGTCTGACATCTTGCTGGTATCGATGCTTGGTTTCCCTTCATGTTCGATACGATGGGGTTTTCTTGGTTATGCTCTGATTTTGCAGCAAACCAAGGAGTGATCTGTATCATAGTCTGCACTATGATATGAGTGCGTGGAGAGCACAGACCTGAGAAGTGGCCTTCTGACAAGAATCAGATCCAGTTGGTGCCAGTGCTTGGATCATGGGTGTCTTCATGACACCCTATGCTGAGGTTTTTGAATCAAAGTTAACATTCGGTAAAGTATCATTTAGTTTGAATTTTCTACCGCTCTGTTGATGAAATTGCAGGAAGTAGATCATACAGCAGAGATAAAAGTTCCAAAAGGCTGCACTTATTGCAAATTCTGAATACTCTGAAACATGAAAAAGACATGATTTTACCGAGGTAGGTCTTTAGAGAACTCAGTTGTTCTAAAGTAGATCTCCACACCTCTAGGGTTGCCGACCGCTGCTCAACAGCATATGTTTATGGTGTGTGTATCATTTCTAATATTTGTGTCATTATAATTCATTTGTAACATAAAAACACTTGGCAGGAAAATATCAGCATGACGCAGTCCCTGAAGGAAAAGGTAGCAGTGAAACAGCAGCAAAGACTTGAGGAGGACGAGAGGCGGAGGGCAGAGAAGGAGATGAAGGAGAGGGAGAAGGAAGAGAAACGAGAACGAGACAGAGAAGAGAAGCTGAAGAGGGAAAGAGAGAGACAGCAAGAGAAACTGAAACGCTTGTCCAGTGCTGAAAGTCTAAATGCTTTTGAGTGTGAGTAACATTGAGCTATAATGAGTGACATATGGTCAGTGCTCGTTTACCTGTGTCCAAGTAATAGAAATCTGCGAAGTGTATAAATAATGTACTTTTTTGCTCACGAAGAGTCTAAATATTGTACTTTTAACATGTAAAGAGTGTAAATATTATACTCTTAGCATACAAAGAATGTAAATACTGTACTTTTAATATACAGTGTAAATATTAATCTTTAAACATGTAAATATTATACTTTTAGCATGCAAAGAGTGTAAATATAGATCTGTATCCCAGAATCTGAAATGTTTGGGGACAGCCATGTTTCGGAAATTGGATATTTTCGGTTTTCGGGTATTGCCCAAATGTAGCCAAAGTAGCCCAAATTGCCCAAAAGCCTGTCGAAAAAGCTTTTCAATTTTCAGAATATTTTAGTTTTTGGGCATTTGGATTCTAGGATATGGACCTGTATTGTACTTTTAGCATACAGAGTGTAAATATTATACTTTTAGCACACAAAGAATATAAATATTATACTTCTAGCATGCCAAAAGTGTAAATATTGTACTTTTAGCATACAGAGTGCAAATATTTACAATTTTAGCACACAGTGTAAATATTATAATTTTAGCATACAGAGTGTAAATATTATAATTTTAGCATACACAAAATGAGTAAATATACTTTTAGCACACAGAGTGTAAATATTATAACTTTAGCATACAAAATGAGTAAACATTATGCTCACGTAAAATCAGTCTCAGGTTCAACATATAAACCGGAGATTTTGCCTCGAGTAATAGTGGGCGTGCAATAAAATAAAAAATATAAAAATAATAATTTTAGTGTATAAAATTGTAACCTGGGAAGGTTAAGGTGGCCAGCGTGATGCTGACCACATCACCCCTAGGGCCAGTGGTCAAGAAAATATCTGAGGCCATAGATTAGGCAAGCCAGGATGAATGTTATTTATTTGTGTAACTCATGACATAGTAATAACAAAATTATGGGACTGAAGTCCATGTTGCTGTTATTTAATGGAACAAATCTGACAGTCCAATTTCTGAAAGTTGTCATGCACTAGAAGCAGTTGACCGATGTATTATTTCATTTTTTTTTTTCAGTTTTATCTGTATCTGGTTCTGCATCAGGGTCAGGCAGCAGCAATAGCAATAACATGACCTCCACGCCTAGCAACAGCCTGACCACACTGGTGGTCAAACCTGCCCCCAACTCACCCAAGCTCACCCCGCCAGTGGTCACACCTAGGAAAACACTGAAAACGTAAGCATTATTTTCTAGCTCTCCTGTGCTCATTAGTACATGGTTCAGCTCTGTCTGTTCTCCAAGCCGCTGCCAAGGGTTTCATGGGTACTGCAATGTTCCGTAAGCTAATCTGAGCAGCTTCATCGTCATCATGTTTCTGTCATTAGTACATAGCTGAGTTCTGTTTGTTCTTCAAGCCACTGCCAAGGGTTTGATGGGTACTGCAATGTTCCGTAAGCTAATCTGAGCAGCTTCGTCGTCATCATGTTTCTGTCAATAGTACTTAGCTGAGCTCTGTCTGTTCTCCAAGCCACTGCCAAGGGTTTGATGGGTACTGCAATGTTCTGTAAGCTAATCTGAGCAGCTTCATCGTCATCATGTTTCTGTCATTAGTACATGGCTGAGCTCTGTCTGTTCTCCAAGCCACTGCCAAGGGTTTGATGGGTACTGCAATGTTCCGTAAGCTAATCTGAGCAGCTTCATTGTCATCATGTTTCTGTCATTAGTACATAGCTGAGCTGTGTCTATGGCAGAAGGAACATCCAGAGTCCAGTGATGCTGAACCCTACTATACATTACCAAGAAGAGATCAAGTGATAATTGTCAGACTGAGAACCGGCCATTGCAGACTCAGGCACCATCTGTTCAACAAACTGAAAACTGGACAGACAGACAAGTGTCCGTGCGGGGTGGACATGCAGACTCAGATACCATCTGTTCAACAAACTGAAAACTGGACAGACAGACAAGTGTCCTTGCGGGGTGGACATGGCAGACAAGTGTCCGTGCAGGGTGGACAGACAGACAAGTGTCCATGAGGGGTGGACATGCAGACAGTAGACCATGTGGGGTGGACATGGCAGACAGTAGACCATGTGGGGCGGACATGGCAGACAGTAGACCAAGCACTCCAAAGCTGTTGGCTCCATGAGAGGATAAGGCTGGCAGTGTAGCCTTCTCCAACCCCGTTGTTGAGGGAGAAACTGTCTGGTGAAGATTAGAGAGACCTGAGACAGACTTCCAGCTTTACAAGAGAAATAAATGTGGTTATTTGAGAGTGAACGAAGAAGAAGAAGGCTCCTTATTGAACGGGTATAAAGAATTTGATGCATAAAGTTTTTACTTTATTTCTTTGATTTCCATATATTTCCCAATGTATTGAAAGCTCTTGAATTTGTGTTTCCTTATGTTGGTGTCAATAACCAATAATGGCATCAGTAGTCTTCAACTTCATCACACATTTTTTATATTTAAAAATAAATTTGTAGCCCATGAGTTGTTAAGTGACAAATTGACACTTTTCCCCTGAGCTCTTACATTTATCAGAACTCACACACCTGTACAAAGTTGACGAGTTTTTATGCTGTAAGAATAAGACATTCTCCATTTGAAAAGAGATGCTGTAAGGAATCTTAGAAAAGGCTAGTTTCTTATTTTAATAATGTGGTCTATGAAAGATAGTGCTTGTTTCTACATTTGAAATGAAACATCTTCAGTAAAAGAAGCATTTAAATATAAATTTTTGTTTGGGGCCCAATTTTGACATCAAGTCTGCCAATGTAAACACTACATCTAAATATATTTAATTGATGTTTATGTTGTTGCTAATTTGCTTGGTGAGCGGCGAGTGACAGAGGAGTTGTTTCTTGAGACAATGTAATAATAATAATAGCCCCTCAGTCATAACTGACTATGGGAACACACCCCTGAGGTGACAGCCCTCAACTGCTTATTTTCCTGGTGTTCCTTTTGACGTTTACTCCTCACTTCTGTTTGCTGTGAAAGCTTCTTTTCACCCAAACTGAGATAGCGCCGTAGATAGCATTGCCACTTGGTGCGATCGGCAGCTTCATCCTCCCAGGTTGCTGGAATTATGCCGAGAGCCCTCATGTCTCTCTCTGGTACACTAATGAGAGTGTTACTGAATATAAAAACAAGTAGTGTCATACTTTAGTCTACCTACCTGTAAAGGGGTATCTTACTCTGCTCTTAAGATAGGGAAGGCAAAGGCAGCAAGGAAGGGAACTGGTCACTCCACCACATAAAACTGAGACCTAGTACATGCTTTCCCCACTTATTCAACAGGTTAGGGACCAGAGCACTGTCGAAAAGCGGAAATCGTCAAAAAGCGGAACCCAGTCATTTTTTATCCTGCAAATGTAGTTTGCTGCCGAAAAACGTAAATAACACACTATATATCACTTGCGAATGCATGTGAAAGCTAAATAACACACTATATGTATACAAAAGTACAGTAAAATGAACAAAAGCCTACCTTTAAATATACAAAAGTACTGTACAGTAAAATGAACAAAAGCTTGGAAACATGACGAAATAGGTCGACCATGCGGACCATGCGTCGAATTTATGGGTCCTGGTTATAATTGACAAGGGCTGAAAGAGCGGATCATCAAAAAGCAGACCGTTGAAAAGCGAGGGACGCCTGTATAGGTGAAGTCTTTAGCACTTCACTCCCGTATGGCAGTATCTGCTATGGGACTGACTTTATTTTTAATTTATCAGGTGACCAATACCGAGATTCCATGTTGCAGCACATTTTCATACAACCATTGAGCTAGTTGAACCTAATGCAATCTTCCAAAGTAACAACAGTGCCTGACCATATTATTCAGAGAAGCATTATATGGCTTCTATCAGAAAGCAGGTATCAGTAGATTGCAGTGTCCAGAGAATAGTCCTAATCTTAACTCTGTACATTCTTACAAACATCTTGTATGATGAGCTTGGTTGATAACTTCAACATTATCAGCGTCTTCCTATCTTTCTCGCTTTAGCAACGTTTATGTTCATCAGCAGTAGGATGCATTCCTGAAACCATCCTGCAAAGCTTCATGAAATTTTTAAAAACAAAATCATTGTTACTGCATTGTGGATAACAGTGACCTCCCATGCTGTTAACCTTTTAAAATGTAAACACTCTCTGCTTGTGAATTTTAACATTGCATATTGTGATGTGTGCATTATCATCGATAACATGAAATTTTGAGTGCATATGAAGGAATGGTGTTATAAAAACTATGCAATATAAGTGTTACATTCATTTTGTTAATTTTTTTCCTTTCTTTCAGTAGCATGGTCCATAACTCTTTCTTTGCATTATTTTTTTTTCTAGGAGTAATGAACCAGTATTATCATTCCCTATGTCTGTGGAGTCTGCACCTGCAGACATTGAAAACCCAGAAGACTTTAAGCCTTTCAAGGACAGTGATACAGCATTAAGAGATCTAATGAAGAAACTGGAGCAGGATGACTGGTAGGTTACATGATGTTGATGAGCAGTGTGGTGATAAGCTGTCAACATGAGACATATTATTTTTTGTATGGCTTTGACGTATGGAGACCAAACAAAACACAACAACCAAGGAGTTACAGACATTCATAAGTGGGGGCTTGCTAAGAGTTGTAGGATTTGAAATTGTACAACAAGATCACCAAAGTGGAACTTATGACAAGAATTAGACAAGTACCAGTGGAACAAGAACTTCACAGAAGTCGCTGGCAGAGGATAGGACACACGCTGAGGAAATCTGATGATAGCATTACAAGGCAGTCCTTGCTCTGGAATCCCCAGGGTAAGAGAAGCAGAGGCAGATCGAATAACACATGGAGAAGAGAACTGGTGACGTAAAGAAAAATCATGAGGAAGACATGGAAAGACCTTGAGTTGATGACGACAGGAGGACTTGGCAGATGACAGGAGGGACTTGGCAGATGACAGGAGGACTTGGCAGATGACAGGAGGGACTTGGCAGATGACAGGAGGACTTGGCAGATGACAGGAGGACTTGGCAGATGACAGGAGGGACTTGGCAGATGACAGGAGGACTTGGCAGATGACAGGAGGACTTGGCAGACAACAGGAGGGACTTGGCAGACGAGAGGAGGGACTTGGCAGACAACAGGAGGACTTGGCAGATGACAGGAGGACTTGGCAGATGACAGGAGGGACTTGGCAGATGACAGGAGGGACTTGGCTGATGACAGGAGGACTTGGCAGACGACAGGAGGACTTGGCAGACAACAGGAGGACTTGGCAGATGTGTGTTTTTTTTAAGGCTTCCGCTCTTTGCGGACCTAAAGGGTATTGATTGATTGACCTGGGTTTTCATACAATCTTGTTCAAGCAGTTTGTTACAGCTGTTTGTCCTCAAGCTGAAGTTACTTTCTTTTAAACATTGTTTCTTCCTACTATACTGTAAAACCATTTCTTCAAGTTATGGTATTTTTTAAAAATTCAGTAGGGCAACAAAGGTGAAAAGAAAAGGAAAAAAGCCAGGTGTAGTTCCTTGGGGGGAGGGGGGGTTGGTGTCCTCTGAAGAGACGCACAAAGAATAGGACTACTTCACCTTCAAGGATATCAAACTACACGACTAATGTAACATTGTACATGGGGTCAGCAATCTCATCATGTCATACACATTGTCACTGCTGCCAGAGCACGTGAATGTTTGGTGCAGGCTTCCTGCTAGGGGACCAGCTGTAGTGGTGGCTCCATGTTCCATAAGGTACACAAAGGACAATGATGATGATTAGGACATGTTTGATGTTACAACATTAGGACATGTTTGATGTTACAACATTAGGACATGTTTGATGTTACAACATTAGGGCATGTTTGATGTTACAACATTAGGGTGTGTTTGACATTACAACATTAGGACGTGTTTGACATTACAACATTAGGACATGTTTGGCGTTACAACATTAGGGCGTGTTTGACGTTACAACATTAGGGCATGTTTGACATTACAACATTAGGGCATGTTTGACGTTACAACATTAGGACATGTTTGACGTTACAACATTAGGACATGTTTGATGTTACAACATTAGGGCGTGTTTGACGTTACAACATTAGGGCATGTTTGACGTTACAACATTAGGACATGTTTGATGTTACAACATTAGGGTGTGTTTGACGTTACAACATTAGGGTGTGTTTGACGTTACAACATTAGGACATGTTTGATGTTACAACATTAGGACATGTTTGACGTTACAACATTAAGACGTGTTTGATGTTACAACATTAGGGAGTGTTTGATGTTACAACATTAGGGCATGTTTGACGTTACAACATTAGGGCATGTTTGATGTTACAACATTAGGACATGTTTGACGTTACACCATTAGGACATGTTTGATGTTACAACATTAGGGCATGTTTGACGTTACAACTTTAGGGTGTGTTTGACGTTACAACATTAGGACATGTTTGATGTTACAACATTAGGACATGTTTGATGTTACAACATTAGGGCATGTTTGATGTTACAACATTAGGACATGTTTGATGTTACAACATTAGGACAAGTTTGATGTTACAACATTAGGGCGTGTTTGACTTAGAGCAGCTTGGACTTTACAACATTAGGGCTTGTTTGATGTTACAACATTAGGACATGTTTGATGTTACAACATTAGGACATGTTTGATGTTACAACATTAGGGCGTGTTTGACTTAGAGCGGCTTGGACTTTACAACATTAGGACATGTTTGATGTTACAACATTAGGGCATGTTTGACTTAGAGCGGCTTGGACTTTACAACATTAGGGTGTGTTTGATGTTACAACATTAGGACATGTTTGATGTTACAACATTAGGGCATGTTTGACTTAGAGTGGCTTGGACTTTACAACATTAGGGCATGTTTGATGTTACAACATTAGGACATGTTTGATGTTACAACATTAGGACATGTTTGATGTTACAACATTAGGGCATGTTTGACTTAGAGCAGCTTGGACTTTACAACATTAGGGTGTGTTTGATGTTAAAACATTAGGACATGTTTGATGTTACAACATTAGGGCGTGTTTGACTTAGAGCAGCGGCTTGGACTTTACAACATTAGGGCGTGTTTGACTTTACATTAGGACATGTTTGATGTTACAACATTAGGGCGTGTTTGACTTTACATTAGGACATGTATGAATTTACAACATTAGGGCATGTTTGACTTTACAACATTAGGGTGTGTTTGACTTAAAGCGGCGGTTTGGACTTTACAACATTAAGGCGTGTTTGACTTTACAACATTAGGGCATGTTTGACTTTACAACATTAGGGCATGTTTGACGTTACAACATTAGGGCGTGTTTGACTTAGAGCAGCTTGGACTTTACAACATTAGAGCGTGTTTGACTTTACATTAGGACATGTTTGAATTTACAACATTAGAGCATGTTTGACTTTACAACATTAGGGCATGTTTGACTTAGAGCGGCAGCTTGGACTTTACAACATTAGGGCATGTTTGACTTAGAGCAGCTTTGACTTTACAACATTAGGACATGTTTGACTTTACAACATTAGGACATGTTTGACTTTACAACATTAGGACCTGTTTGATTTTACAACATTAGGGCATATTTGACTTTACAACATTAGGGCATGTTTGACTTAGAGCAGCTTGGACTTTACAACATTAGGGCGTATTTGACTTAGAGTGGCTTGGACTTTACAAAATTAGGACATGTTTGACTTAGAGCGGCTTGGACTTTACAACATTAGGACATGTTTGAATTTACAACATTAGGACATGTTTGACTTTACAACAATAGGGCATGTTTGACTTTACAACAATAGGGCATGTTTGACTTCACAACATTAGGGCATGTTTGACTTTACAACATTAGGCTGTGTTTGACTTTACAACATTAGGGCGTGTTTGACTTTACAACATTAGGGCATGTTTGATGTTACAACATTAGGACACGTGTGATGTTACAACATTAGGACGTGTTTGACGTCACAACATTAGGGCGTGTTTGACGTTACAACATTAGGGCATGTTTGACTTTGCAACTTTAGGACATGTTTGATGTTACAATATTAGGACATGTTTGACTTTACAACATTAGGACATGTTTGATGTTACAACATTAGGACATGTTTGACTTTACAACATTAGGACATGTTTGACTTTACAACATTAGGACATGTTTGATGTTACAACATTAGGGCATGTTTCACATTTCAATGTTAGTTCATGTTTGACTTTACAACATTAGGACATGTTTGACTTTACAACATTAGGGCCTGCTTCACTTTACAACATTAGGGCATGTTTCACTTCACAACATTAGAACATGTTTCACTTACAACATTAGGGCACATTTCACTTACAACATTAGGACATGTCTCACTTTACAATATTGAGATATCGACCATAATAAGTAGGGGGCAGTCAAGCTTTTCTTTACATTTCTAGGGAGACAAAGTGTGAGGGGCTCATCATGTTGAGAAGGTTGTGCATGAACCATCCGGACACAGTTGTAGCATCTTTACATCAGATAGTTCTAGCTCTTTCTGGTGAGGTAAGATCATTGTGTTCTGTTTATGAAGCCATTGAAAACTAACTTTGTAATTGACCACTTGGTAAGAAATACACGTGGATGAATATCTCATGACTAATTAGAGGTTGGTAATGAAAAAAGACATTTTAGGTCTTTCGGTAATGTCTGATTTAATTTCTGTTTTCTGTACAAACTAATGAAGTCCACAAGAACCAGACGGGTGTCAGAGGAGTATGATATGAGAAGAAGATGCTAGTAAAGGATAGAACAAACATTGAGCAAATATGTTGATAGCATTACAAGGATGTCTTCATTCTGGAATCACCAGGGTAAGAGAAATAGGAGGAGACTGAAACAAAATGTGGAGAAGAGAACTGGAAACAGAAATGAAGGGGATAACACATGATGGCACAGGACAGGAGGATCTGGTATAAGGGGAACTGAAGGGCAGTGAATAATGTCTACAGTACTGTGTAGCTTGGGGAACTGAAGGGCAGTGAATAATGTCTATAGTACTGTGTAGCTTGGGGAACTGAAGGGCAGTGAATAATGTCTATAGTACTGTGTAGCTTGGGGAACTGAAGGGCAGTGAATAATGTCTATAGTACTGTGTAGCTTGGGGAACTGAAGGGCAGTGAATAATGTCTATAGTACTGTGTAGCTTGGGGAACTGAAGGGCAGTGAATAATGTCTATAGTACTGTGTAGCTTGGGGAACTGAAGGGCAGTGAATAATGTCTACAGTACTGTGTGGCTTGGGGAACTGAAGGGCAGTGAATAATGTCTACAGTACTGTGTGGCTTGGGGAACTGAAGGGCAGTGAATAATGTCTACAGTATTGTGTAGCTTGGGGAACTGAAAGGCAGTGAAATATAAAGTCCACAGTACTGTGTGGCTTGAACGTCTGACACACTAAGTGGTTAGAGCGCTTTCCTCTCATTGCATGGTTACCGGGTTCCGGGATAAAAACCTATTGATGTCACTTTCCAGACTATCCAGCTGTAAATGGGTACCTGACTCTGCTCTGAGTTATGGAAGGCAAAGGCAGCAAAATAGGGAACTGTCACCCCACCTCATTAAAAAAAAGCTGGACCTAGTGAAGTCTCAAACACTTCACTCTCTTATGGCAGTTTCTGCTTTGGGATTCCCTTTATCTTACTGTGTTGTTGAGTAACTTAGAACACAGTAAGCCTGTGAATGGAGACGAGGAATAAGTAAAGTAATAAATCAGCTAAATACCTTGTATATATATCTTCACTGGTAGTCAGCATTATGAGGTTGAACAATGTGAGAAGTACGCTGATTGGATGGAGGCAAAGAGAGATGAAAAATGTGCATGTTGAGCAAATTTAGGATACAAGATTGTTACCATTACCCTTCAGCTCCTCAAGGAGCATTGACCTTCAACAAACGTCTGCCTGATCCTCCTGTCACGTGCCATCAGCTCAAGGCCTTTCCATGTCCTCTTCATCCCTTTCTAGTCTGTCTCCAGTTCTCTTCCCCTTGTGTTCTTTGGTCTTCCACTACCTCTCTTTCCCATGAGGATTCCAGAGCATGGACTGCCTCGTAATGCTATCAGCAGGTTTCCTCAGTGTGTGTTCTATCTCCAGTGTCTTCTTGTCATCTCTTATGTCAGTGCTGCTTGTCTGGTTCTTGTCATCTCTTGTGTCAGTGCCGCTTGTCTGGTTCTTGTCATCTCTTGTTTCAATGGTACTTGTCTGGTTCTTGTCATCTCTTGTGTCAGTGGCGCTTGTCTGGTTCTTGTCATCTCTTGTTTCAGTGGTGCTTGTCTCGTTCTTGTCATCTCTTGTTTCAGTGGCGCTTGTCAGGTTCTTGTCATCTCTTGTTTCAGTGGCGCTTGTCTGGTTATTGTCATCTCTTGTGTCAGTGGCGCTTGTCTGGTTCTTGTCATCTCTTGTTTCAGTGGCGCTGTTTCAGTGGCGCTTGTCTGGTTCTTGTCATCTCTTGTTTCAGTGGCGCTTGTCTGGTTCTTGTCATCTCTTGTTTCAGTGGCGCTTGTCTGGTTCTTGTCATCTCTTGTTTCAGTGGCGCTTGTCTGGTTCTTGTTATCTCTTGTTTCAGTGCCGCTTGTCTGGTTCTTGTCATCTCTTGTTTCAGTGGCGCTTGTCTGGTTCTTGTCATCTCTTGTTTCAGTGGCGCTTGTCTGGCTCTTGTCATCTCTTGTTTCAGTGGCGCTTGTCTGGTTCTTGTCATCTCTTGGGTCAGTGGCGCTTGTTTGGTTCTTGTCATCTCTTGTTTCAGTGGCGCTTGTCTGGTTCTTGTCATCTCTTGTTTCAGTGGCGCTTGTCTGGTTCTTGTCATCTCTTGTTTCAGTGCGCTTGCTGGTTCTTGTTTCAGGGCGCTTGTCTGGTTCTTTCTTGTCATCTCTTGTTTCAGTGGCGCTTGTCTGGTTCTTGTCATCTCTTGTTTCAGTGGCGCTTGTCTGGTTCTTGTCATCTCTTGTTTCAGTGGCGCTTGTCTGGTTCTTGTCATCTCTTGTTTCAGTGGCGCTTGTCTGGTTCTTGTCATCTCTTGTTTCAGTGGGGCGCTGGTTATTGTGTCTCTCTGGTTCTTGTCATCTCTTGTTTCAGTGGCGCTTGTCTGGTTCTTGTTATCTCTTGTTTCAGTGCCGCTTGTCTGGTTCTTGTCATCTCTTGTTTCAGTGGCGCTTGTCTGGTTCTTGTCATCTCTTGTTTCAGTGGCGCTTGTCTGGTTCTTGTCATCTCTTGTTTCAGTGGCGCTTGTCTGGTTCTTGTCATCTCTTGTTTCAGTGGCGCTTGTCTGGTTCTTGTCATCTCTTGGGTCAGTGGCGCTTGTTTGGTTCTTGTCATCTCTTGTTTCAGTGGCGCTTGTCTGGTTCTTGTCATCTCTTGTTTCAGTGGCGCTTGTCTGGTTCTTGTCATCTCTTGTTTCAGTGGCACTTGTCTGGTTCTTGTCATCTCTTGGGTCAGTGGCGCTTGTCTGGTTCTTGTCATATCTTGTTTCAGTGGCGCTTGTCTGGTTCTTGTCATCTCTTGTGTCATTGGCGCTTGTCTGGTTCTTGTCATCTCTTGTTTCAGTGGCGCTTGTCTGGTTCTTGTCATCTCTTGTGTCAGTGGCGCTTGTCTGGTTCTTGTCATCTCTTGTGTCAGTGACACTTGTCTGGTTCTTGTCATCTCTTGTGTCAGTGGCGCTTGTCATCAGTTCTACATTAGTGATCTAGTCCAGACCTAAGACGCGTCAAAAGTGAGGAATGCAGTCAGCGACCCATAGCTGACTGCTTGCGTCAAGGTCAGCGAACCAGAGCTGACCAAGACCCTACTCCACCTCCAAGTGGTGGTCCTGGAAACAGGCTGCATCATTGCAGTCTGGCTGAGTGAGTAGGGATCGAAGTGGGAAGGCAAACCCAGTCCTAAAAAATGCCGTGCCGAAGTCGGATGTGTCTGGCCGAAAGGCGCAGATATCGCAGCTTTGCTGTAAACGGCGACACAATGTAAACAACATCCTTTTCAGGACGAACGCAGAAGAAGAAGAAGAAGTGATCTAGTCATACCATTTTAATATAAGATCAAGGAACATGAAAAAAAAATAAAAAATGTTCAAGCTGAGAATTTTGAAGCTGGAAACAGACCATCAAGGATAGAGAGTAACAGAAATGAATTATGTATTCATCAAAAGAGCATAGGGGTATGGCCAGCTAAAAAGTATAATTTCTGTAAATTCTATAATTGTGGAGGTGTTAATTAGATGTCAGACTACTGTATTGTTATGTTCTTACTTGTTTGGTATCTGTAGAAATGTTAATGTTTATGTGATGTAGTCATGTAGAATACTGCCCGATGGAGTTTCTGTCAGTCTCAGAGCAGACAAAGAAAGATTAGGACTGTAGCTTCCTCAGACATATCGTAACAGGTGACAAATATGAGGTTGTGTATGAGGCTGGCAACCCCATCATGTCAATTAAATAGCTACAAAGACCACTACAGCAAGAACACATCACACTTTGGTGCAGGCTTCCTGTGGATCCATGCTCCATAAGGAGCAAAAGAAAAATAATGATGATTTAGAATGTTGGAAATCTTTTAATGTGCAATGATGAGTTCAAACAGCAGATAGAGGTAATGAGGAGTTCAAACAGCAGATAGAGGTAATGAATAGTTCAAACAGCAGATAGAGGTAATGAGGAGTTCAAACAGCAGATAGAGGTAATAAGGAGTTCAAACAGCAGATAGAGGTAATGAATAGTTCAAACAGCAGATAGAGGTAATGAATAGTTCAAACAGCAGATAGAGGTAATGAATAGTTCAAACAGCAGATAGAGGTAATGAGGAGTTCAAACAGCAGATAGAGGTAAGTTCAAACAGCAGCAGAGATGTAATGAAGGATAGAGGTAATGAATAGTTCAAACAGCAGATAGAGGTAATGAATAGTTCAAACAGCAGATAGAGGTAATGAATAGTTCAAACAGCAGATAGAGGTAATGAGGAGTTCAAACAGCAGATAGAGGTAATGAATAGTTCAAACAGCAGATAGAGGTAATGAATAGTTCAAACAGCAGATAGTGGTAATGAGGAGTTCAAACAGCAGATGGAGGTAATAAGTTCATACAGCAGGTAGATGTAATTAGGAGTTCAGACAGCAGATAGAGGTAATGAATAGTTCAAACAGCAGATAGTGGCATACATGCCACACCTCAGACATGAAAAACCTGTACAACAAATCCAAAAACCCTGTACAGAGACCCGCAAAACCTGTACAGACTGAAAAACGTAACAATAGAGTTAATTAATGTACAAATATATTCAATTAGATGGTTCTGCACCATCATAGTGACATGCGCCCTTTGCCTTTTTAAGCATGTCTTCACTTGCTTTAAAACCTAAACAACAAGAGTTAGAATTTATTTTGTACCGGTATTGTAGAAAAGCTGTGACTGTATCATCATTTAATCTATTTCTGAAAAAAAAAAAAATAATACAATTTATGGTGGAAATGAAGAACAGTTTGGTGTGTGTTCTATAGTGCCTTATAAAAGTATAGATCTAAAGAGACCAGTAATAAGCGTTATGGGTTAGGTTTAGGAATCTTAAATCAAATATATATATATATTTTTTTTTTTAAAGCTAGCAATGAAAATATAAACTGGCGCAATATTATATATTCTCTACCGAACTTCAAAAATTGGAATAGCCGTTATACCCATACGAATTTTAGTGTCAATCAAACATTGATAGTAATTAATTATTTAATAAATATAAATCATTGGATGACCGTAATGATGATCACCCAAGGCAAAATCACATTGTTTTTTAAAGAAACGAAATTAAAACTAAGAAGAGAAGTAACTCCAAATAAACTTTTCTCTGACCTGGTTAAGATGCAAATTTGCCTTGCTTTTGTGGGTTTTTTTTTCAGTTTCATAATTTGGTCATATCGGAATGATGGTCGCCGAATGCTCCGCATGTATTTTCGTACCATTTAGATTTCGGGTTAACCCTAACCCCAACTGTAACCCTAATCCTAACTCTAAATGGTACGAAAATACATGCAGAGCATTCGGCGACCGTCATTCCGATATTAGGCCTACCCATACTTTGTTTTGTATTATTATTCAAATTTACATTTCTTACGCACTTTCTACCGTAAACCTAACCTCAACCTTAACTCTAAATGGTACGAAAATACAAATATTAAACATACTCGACGGCAATAAAGGTAAAGATTACCAGAATCTCAGTAAAAAGAGTTGTCAGAATCATTCAAGTTGAATAAATTCAACTCAAACAAGAATTTTCGTGCTCTTTTTCTACAAAATGTTTATGATTCGGCGGTATGGCAGCGTCCATGTTTGTAACTTTCGCTTTTGTAAAATCACTATTATCAGTTCTACCGTATTCGCTAGCAGTAAAATATTTTGTTCGTTTCAAGCTTAGTGGCCAGATTTTTCAATGCTGAATCCGATTATGCCCAGCAATTGCCGATAATTTTGTAAACAGAAGAGTTCTGGTGCTTTTAAAATAAGACGTACGTTTTATAGGTGTATGGGAACGAGGTATCGCACTACTTCCGTGACGTACTCGGTACGGCACAGCGACAAAAATTGTCAAGATTTATGCCGTATGGCGTACGTCATAATGGTGCTGAAAGGGTTAATAATTTGGCGAAAAACCCCGTAAAGACGTCTGTAGGGCCGTACACGTCCGAAAACGCAAAATCCCCGTACAGATTATGGGTAAACCATAGCGTGTGGCATGTATGTAGTGGTAATGAGGAATTCAAACAGCAGATGGAGGTAATAAGTTCATACAGCAGGTAGAGGTAATTAGGAGTTCAGACAGCATATAGAGGTTATGAGGAGTTAAAACAGCAGTTAGAGGTAATGAGGAGTTCAAATAGCAGTTAGAGGTAATGAGAAGTTCAAACAGCAGGTCGAGGTAATGAGTTCAAACAGCACTTAGAGGTAATGAGAAGGTCAAACAGCAGGTCGAGGTAATGAGGAGTTCAGACAGCACATAAGAAGTAATGAGGAGTTCAAACAGCAGATAGAGAAAGCATGCAAACTGTTCTTCGCAAACTTTAGCTGTGTCAGAAAACTCACAAATATCCCAGACTGATAAAAATACCTGGGCATGTTAATAATCAGATGAAAGATGCCCCTCAGAGGTATACCATGGAATAGCTGAAGCCATAGCAGCATTCAATAAAATTAACAGTACTTTATGCAACAATTTCTGGAAGTAACAAAGAGTATATATTGTTATATAGAGCCAGTGCTGACATATGTAAAGTGAGTCACAGACACATAGACAGTCACACAAATCCCTGGAGGGCACTGAGGTTTGGTTTTGCAGAAGAATCATCAAAATCCATAATTCTCACCGTTTGTACATCGGTCACATCTAAGGGATGCAACTGTGGTTGAAAGTTAGACAATAATTGTATTGTTTCCCTTATATGTACTCTCCCGAAAATAGTAACACTCAACGAAGAAAAGTTGCTGTAGAACCCAGTTTCATTCCGGAAACGGATTTAACTCATCATTTTGTTAAAAATATCCTTAAATGTAAGTTTTTGATTGTTTCTTCGTCATTAATGATGGGTTATTGCTAGTATGTAAGAATACCATAGGCAGCTTAAAGGTGTAATAATGATGTCCTGAAAGAAGCCATTACACAAAGGAAGCTTATTACTCATATCACTAGGCAACTGTCCACTTTCTTTAGCCAGGTAAGAAGAGGACAGCTAGAATGTATTGCAAAACCTGGGAAGATTTAAGTTATAAAAAAAAGGGGGGGGGGGGGAGATAGAGAATGACAAAGATAGAAGACACTGGGCATTTTTAACTTGCCTTGTATGTCACTCTCGAGTCACCTTCAAATTTTGCAATCAATTTTTCAATCACTTCCAGATGAGCAATAGCTCTGAAACTTGGCATAGTTGTATATTCCTGATGACAATACAATAATCAGTCATAAAACTAATAAAATGAATAATATTTTTTATTACATCATGGCATGGAAAGAAGTCAACAACAGAATTGATAAACAGGACTGGGGACCTGCAGTTGTAGAAGATTACACGTATCATTATTCTAAAGGACACAGGTAATTCAAACTACAGATAATTGTCTTGCAAGAGGGGTAGACTGCTGAGGTGGCTTTATACTCCATGAGGAGCAAAAAGAGAAAACAAAGAGAACAAGTGGGACAAGATGTTTTGGAGAGGCATGCTCGCCCATGCCAGCTGATGTTTTGTGTTTCAAGAAGACAGATATCTCAGACTGCAGTTATAAAAGAAAATTCCCTGGTCATTGCAACAGAAACGTGCAGTATTCAGAGCTACAGTTGTAAATGATTGCAAAAATCCTTATCCTACAGAACACACATAAAACAAACAGCAGCTACCAAACTTCTGCTAGTCAGGCCTTCTGAAAATAACAGCTGTTGTTGAAAATGATGTTTTTGGTGTGTTTTTTTTTAGGTACAAAACTTAAGGTCACAGGTGTCAAGGTTAGCACTAAAAGCTATGAGTGACATGTTCTCATACCTGAAGAAACAAATGGATCCGGTGAGTTTTTTTTTCCTTTTGCAGTACATAAAATAGTTTATTTAGATATTTGGAGCATATGTTGAGGGATACTTAGATGTTCAAAGTCTTTTATATTAGGGCTTGTGCCCTGATATAACCAACAGCCTTGTGTCTAAGTTGAACAGACTGCACTCTTATACTTACTTACGTAATTGTTCCTCATCTACCATGAGGTGTAGAGGTTTGGAAGAGAGAGCACCATACTATCCTATCGGCTTTCTTCCTTCTGGCCTGGTTCCATTCTAGTCCTCGGTCCTTCAAAGATTGTCTAATGTTGTCCTCCCAGCGGACTCTGGGTTGTCCTGGAGGTCTGGATCCCTGGCTGTTAGTTTCCCATGCTTGTCATGGTAGCCGATCTTCTCCCATTCTGCAGACATGGCCAAACCATCTTAGTTGGGACTGTTCTACTTGGGTTTGCAGGAGTTGGGTTTTTACGCCTTGGCATGTCGTCTGGTTGCGGACTATGTCTCTTCTAGTTACTTCAACTGCACTCTTAAAAAATCACTACAGTCTGGCTGAGAGAGTAGGGATCAAAGAGAGAAGGCAAACCTGGTCCCAAAAAATGCTGTGCGTTTTGATGTGTTGGGCCGCTGTAAACGGTGACACAACACAACCAACATCCCTTTCAGGATGAACGAGGAAGGAGAAGAAGTTCTGTGATTCACTTTCAGCATAGATGTCTGTCTATCTTTCTTCTTTTTTTTTCATCTAGGAGGTGGAGTTAACAACAAAAATCATGCTGGCCAAGGGAGGAGAAAGCAATCAGTTTATTCGAGAGGATGTAGACAAAGCACTGTGTAGTATGATAGATAATGTTACACCTCAGAGGGCACTTTTGGGTTTGGTGGCAGGCGGAGCCAGGTAAGTTTATGAATTTTACTTTCACTTACACTGATAACATTACTTTCTTTCTTTCTCTTCTGTATTTATTCTTTTGTCACTGATGAAGGCTTTGTGGCTGGAGGCCATAACATTGGCATGTTCTTTATTTGTTGTTTCAGTACACATGATTTCCCTATATTTGTTTCCTCTACCGTTGCTTTTTTGTTCAGTCTTTAGGAAATGTCATACTTTACTTTGAAGTTTACTTTACAGACTCTTCATTATTTCAGCAGGGATAAAGGGATAATGCTAGGTAATATTACATTTTATTGTTTTACTGGTTGGTAACCCAGAATCCAAAATGCTCGGGGATGGCTATGTTTCGGTTTTAGGATTTTGCACAAAAATTGCCCAAAGTAGCCCAAGTCGCCCAAAAATTGGCTCAAACATCGGCCAAAAGTCAGCCAAAAAAAACTTTTAATTTTCGGAATAATTTGGTTTTCGAATGTTCGAATTCTGGGTTACCGACCTGTATTATATTACTGTTTTATTATTTTAAGGGTTTCTATTGAGAGAACGAACGAACCAACGAACTTTATTTTCGAAGGGTAAAGAATTGGGCGCGCAGGCCCATCTAACATTCTGCCCTTCCACTCTCATTAATCTTGCATACTATATCCTTTCATTCCCACATGATGCTTTAAGCATTAATTTAAAGGCATGCAACATTATAAAGTTACCATAACAGCATTCATTTACAGTATGCAATCATAATTTAAAAAAATGAGTGGGTTTTTTTTTTTTTTTTTTTTTTTTGGGAAACAAACAAGCTAGTAATTGGGGAAAAAAGTAATAATAAAATAAAATAAATAAAACAATAAATAACAAATAAATTCTGTATACCGACACTCACTCATGCGGTCAATCCGTCTACAATTAATCTGTATTTTTGAATGTGTCATCAATCATCAATACAAAAATTACATAAACACATTCTCGCTTATGTCCATACATTCTTGGTGGAAAATGAAATAATAATAATAACACTTTCTTACGCACTTCTTTTAGCAGTAAAAAAAGAAACATAAAATATTTAAAAAAAACAGTTCACATTTCTGAAGTACAGTGGTATGCGGGTACATTCTCACGACTCACATTTCTAAAGTACAGTATTATGTGGGTACATTCACACATACATTACATTATATAATAATATTTTAAAGTGAATATAATAATGATATTACATGGATATAAAACAAATTATTCACACACAAAAACGAGCGGAAGAGGAAAAGAAATGTTGACCTATGGATGAGATGTTGACAGGCAAATGCTGTTTCTATGGGGGTAGATAACACTGACTAACAAAAAAAAAATTTTTTTTTCTTTCTCTAACATTTCTATGTTTTTCTGGTCAATTTTAATGCGCTGTTTTTAAATCTGCAAACCGTTTTTCTCTATCAGGTCGGGATCTCTAGAAATACGCAATTGAAGTTTTTTAACAACGCATACAGTATTACAACATCATTTGTACAAGAAGTATAACAGTTATGTAGGCTTGAATTTCTTTGCAGTCGACTTTCGTCGGTGAATGGCATGTGGTACATCGCGATGAAGCATCCAACAATAATCGGCAAGCATGGTCACACTCCACCGTCCTTGATAACGTGACTCCATTACGGCGATATCTTGATGGAATCGTTCTCCATGTTCATCGCTGACTTCGCCAAGGTTGTCAGGGTCTCCAAAAAAGTCAAGATGCAAATCGAGCAAATGGATTTTGAGGGACATGTTACAGCCCATAATTCTGTATGCATCTATGCACTGCTTAACAATATGCACATAGTCGACAGATTTGTGATTTCCCAGAAAGTTATCAACGATCGATTTGAATGCCATCCATGCGCGAAGTTCACTACCATGTAACAAGTTCTCGAATTGTTTGTCTGCAATAACTTTCCTAATCTGAGGTCCTACAAAGGTACCTTCCAGCCCATAATTTTATCTTTGCATCGCTGAGAGTTCACTAACCATGTAACAAGTTCTCGAATATGTTTTGTCTGCAAAATCTTTCCCTAATCTGAGTCCTACAAAGTACCTTCCTTACTTTGCATCGCAATTTGCGGAAACTTTTCTCGAAGATAAGTGAAAGCTTTGCTCGTTTTATCTAACGCTTTTACGAAATTCTTCATGAGCCCCAACTTTATATGTAACGGTGGTAAAATGATGCTGTCTTTGTTAACTAATGGCTCGTGTATTACATTTTTATGCCCGAGCTGCATACGATCCCTGATAGGCCACACCTTTCTTGCATAATGTTCCAGTCTGTTGCGGCTGTCCCATTCACATAGGAAGCAACAAAATTTAGTATACCCAGTCTGCATGCCCGTGAGAATTGCAATGACCTTTAGGTCTCCACAAATCCGCCATTGGTAGTCATTGTACTTTATTTTTGCCAAAAGTATAGCCATATTGTCATAAGTTTCTTTCATATGAACAGAGTAGGCGACTGGAATTGATGAAAATAAATTTCCATTATGCAATAACACGGCTTTTAGACTAGTCTTGGAAGAGTCGATGAAAAGTCGCCATTTGTTGACTATGTGCTCATGACCGAGGTGCACCATTAGACCTTTTACATCTTTGCAATAGCAAATGTCATCATCCATCTCAAAGTATTGTAAAAGTTCTCTGTGTCTATGACGAAATTTAGATATCGGAGTATTGGGCGCTAAAAGATTCCATTCTTTGAGTCGCGAACCGAGTAATTCCGCTTGTCCTTTGGTGAGAGCGAGATCACGTATTAGATCTGAAAGTTCTGAATGGTTAATTAAGTGAACACCATCATTCACCGGTACATAATCCGAGTCAGAATTAGTTTCTAAAGCAGGTAAACTATCACTTTCTGATGGTTCATTCACGTCCAACGGATATTGTTCTGGTGGAACTGGGATCGGACACGTGATTGGATCATGAGGCACTGGTTTCGAAACCGATTCAATATTTGGATAAACCAGACTTTCTAGTTTTAAAAGCGAAACCATAGATATTTGTCAAGCAGAAGTAACAATCAGTAGCGTGATTTGTCGGTTCACGCCATATTACTGGCACTCCAAAAGGCATCGACTTATGCTTCGGCGATTTTTGTAACCAACCTGCCAATGTATTTGCACAAGTCGAACAAACTGCATTTGGCTTCCAAGATTTATTTGCATCATCAACTTTGGAATCGAAATAAAGTTCATATGCTTTCTTTAGCAATGGTGTAAAGTTTTTCTGGTGAACACGATCGGTAAAATATCCGCACAAGTAACAGAACAGATCAGCCGAATTTCTACAACTTCTAGAAGCCATATTTCACTCAGAATTATTTCAAAATACAGTAACTATTTGAAATATAACGTAACATATGTCATGCATCTTTTAGCAGTATAAAAAGTAGAATTATTTTGCATTTTATTAATTTTTAAAAAGTTATATAGTAAAAATGAAACGAAGCAAATAACGGTTTCCCAAAAATATATTTATTCACAAATATCTTAAGAACCCGACGTGATAGAGATAAACGGATTTCAAATTTGAAATCAGCGCAAGAAACTGACCTAAGAACACTTATTCTTATATAAGAAAGAAAAATGTTGTTTGTCAGTGTAATCAGTGTTGAAGAAGTGTTTGAAAAGTGCTTTGTTAAAAGAATATTGCGTAGGTAGGCTTGTTAGGTGGTGTGGAAGGCTGTTCCATAAGTAGGCACCAGAATAGGCTAGACTCTTTTTGAACAGGTCGATCCTAGGTTTGGGCAGACGTAACTGATGTAATCGTTGTCCCTCCCTTCTACTGGTTTGAAACAATGATCTTAGGTACGACGGGGCATTGTTAGATAGAATTGTGTGAGTCAGCTTGGCTTTGTTGTAGAGAAGACTTTTTTTAGCGACAGTATTTTGGGTTCTGTTCCTGTCCTTGTGTGTCCTTGAGAGTCTGGGGGGTGTTTTGCATTAAATTTGCATTAATTTGCAAGGAAACATTCATACTACAAAGTGTTTGCTCCTTTGTCACATTTACATTAACAGGAAAAATATCTTGAGAGAACGAGATAGAGGTCATGCTGCAAAGTTTCCTCTCCTTGTCACATTTACATCAGTCTGAAAAGTATAATGAGAGAGATTTTTTGCATTCGGTTACAAGGCAACATTCATGCTAGGAAGTTTTTACTTGTTGACACATGTACATCAACATGAAAAATATCATGAGAGAGAGATTGTGTGCATCCATTTACAAGGAAACATTTATGCTGCGAAGTTTCTAGTCCTTGTCACACTTACATTAGTATGAAAAATATAATGAGAGAGAATTTTTGTATTTAATAACAAGGAAACATTCTTGCTTTGAAGTTTCTACTCTTTGTCACATATATGTACATCAACATGAATAATAGCATGATGTTACCGATTTTTTTTCATCAGCCATAAAAATGCTAACATTCGCAAGATAACTGCCCGTCTTCTAGTGGATCTTGTGGAGAAAATGGGATCAGGTCGCGCTTTAAGTGGTGTCAAGGACATCACTGACAAAGTATTGCCAACTGCATCTCAGTTTGCCATGGATGGATCTCAGGAGACGAGGTGAAGACATTTTCCTTTGGATGTTTAGTTGTTATTAAAATGTTTGCTAGTAAGAATGATTCTTCTCCAATAATTATTGCCCTGATTCATTTCATTCGGTTCCCTGTAGAGCATAGTCCTTCAACAAACACTTTCCAAGCCCTCCATGTCTACTTTATCCCTCTAATTTCTGTCTCCAGTTCTCTTCTCCACATTGTTTTTTTTTTATTTTGGTCTCCCTCTACGTTTCCTTACCCTGGGTATTCCAGAACAAGGGCTGTCTTGTAATGCTGTCAGTAGATTGTATCAGTGAGTTGTCCTATCCATCACCAGCATATTCATTTCATCTGTTGCCCTAACGATATAAAGAAATTCGCTTGACAGTATATCATCAGATTGTGTCTTCCATATTTTTAAGATTCTCAGTTTTGACCTCAGATTTCTTTCATTTGAGATGTTTATATTTGACGCACTTTTTTTTTTTTTTTAAACAAAAGATCACCAGTGAGATTGGTCTTTGTTTATTCATTCCCAATGCTGTTATTGGCAACTTTTTGACTTTGATTCCTGATAGAGCAAAGAATTTTTGGCTATTGCAACATTCTTCCAGCACTCTGTCTTATTCTGGCATCTTCATCTCTTTACTGGTGATATTAACTTTTTTTTCCTTCAGGCATGACCTGTATGGCTGCATTTCCTCTTGACTATTTGTACTTGGATTGACTGCAGGTTTTTTCTGGTCCTCAGGCCTCTATTAGTATTACTATATAAATGTATGTAAATATTGTTGAAATGAAAATGCTAAATCACTTCAAGGCATCATTGTATGTTTTCACTGCTCTTGTCAGAATGCATGGCTTTTTTTTCTTTCTGTTGAGGCACTTTTTAATTTAGTCGTGTCTGTTTCTGAAAAATGTTTTTTTCACTAAGTTGCCTTGTGGTTTGGCACCACTTCTTTCATAAATTGCCAGAATGACACAAAACATTTGTGAAGTATTGTGGTTTGTTTGTCACAGGCTACTTAACTGTACTTATCAGTACGTTAAATATATATTCCAAAAAGTGCTTTGGGAATTCTAAAGAAGGTGGCAAGATAGCAGTGGGGAAAATGTGGGTGTGGAGGAAGCGGTTAACTAGGATAGCAAAGGTTGAGCTATCATGGTGTGAAGTCGTTGAAAGGTAGTGTTGAATCTTTTGAAGCAAGAGTTATTCATTCTGTAAATACAGACACTGTTCTGATATCCCCAAATACCACTCTCATACTGATCTCGCCATGTAAATTTAAACTTTAGCTATTCCTATATGATTAACGTTTTCTATGACTTGACAAGTAGCAAGGTCAGACTTTTCGACAAAATGTGTCTTTTCTTAACTAAACTTTTTTTTTTTTTTTAGTGTGAAGTTGAACTTTTACATAATCTCTCATGAGTAAGATCAATTGATTCTTTGACTATTGTATCAAGAAATCAAAAGAGTGAAAATTGTATGCATAAAGACATTAAAAAAAATATTTGTTAGTAAAATATTAGCTTACAAATGCTCTGTGTTCTTACAGGTAACTAACTTATCATACAAAATCGTCCTTACTTTTGAAGTTAAATGTCATAATTAGTTTTAAAAATAAAATGTTATTACATGTTTTCAGGGTCAGTTATGTCCCTTTTTTTGTCACATTCTTTTGTACTAAAATCCCAGCTGTGGAAGAATAGACTAACATGACATGCTAATTCTTGTACTACAGATTTTATGGCCGCAAAATCCTGCACATGTTAATGGCACATCAAGACTTTGACCGCATGCTGGCGAAGTACTTGCCGCCCAACATTCTCAGGAGTATTCAGGATATTGTGGATAACCTGAGACAAAAGGTAACTTCCAGATATCATGTAGGTCAGCATCTTTATTTATTTATTTTTTTTTAACTTTACATTTAGGTTATCTTCTTCATTAAGTCGTAGTCAGCCATTTTTAGCCCTGTGTAGTTCTCTGGGGAGACAAGGAATGAATAGGTCTACTGCACTGTCAGGCAAGTCGTACAAGACGACTAATACAAGGCTGGCAACCTTATCGCATCAAACAAGGTGGTACAGAAGCCACCCACTGCAAGAATACTTGATGCAGGCTTCCTATAAGGGAACCATTTACATTGGTGCATTCTTGCTCCACTCATACTTACTTACTTACTTAGTCGTTCCCCTTCTACCGTGAGGTGTAGAGGTTTGGAAGAGAGAGCGCCAGACTATCCTGTCGGCTGTCTTCCTCCTGGCCTGGTTCCATTCTAGTCCTCGGTCCTTCAAAGATTGTCTAATGTTGTCCTCCCAGCGGACTCTGGGTCGTCCTGGGGGTCTGGATCCCTGGCTCTTTGTTTCCCATGCTTGTCATGGTAGCCAATCTTCTCCCATTCTGCAGACATGGCCAAACCATCTTAGTTGGGACTGTTCTACCTGCTCCACTCATCCATAGAGTAAATTCTGTTCCAACTATGCAGCTGAGGTTCAAGCTCTAGAGCAAGCTGCAAATGTGATTTATAACACCAACTGTGACTGACACCAGTGTAGTCATCCTCACAGATGCACTGTCTGTCCTGCAAGCTCTCAAGGGTGGTAAACTCTCACATCTGAGAAATTAACTAAGCAAGGCAGCTGCCAAAAAGCGAACCATACTTCAGTGGGTATCATCCCATTGTGGTGTACCCGGAAATGAAAAGGCAGATAAACTTGCAAAAAAGATAGGAGAATGTGATCAAGAAGATAATGAAATCCCATACTTTGAGACAAAGAGAGCTATCCAGACTATCAGAAGAGAACAGAATCAACCTAATGATGACTACCACTCTCTTCACCAGCAGGGACAGATCATCATTTTTCGCCTCAGGACAGGGCATAACAAACTGAATAAACACATGTACAAGCTACCATTGTCTGCTTCACCACTGTGCACATGTGGATTAAACGAACAAACTGCTGAGCATGTTCTACAGGATTGTCCTCAGTACGACCAGTTAAGAAAGATATACTGACCCAATGACTCAACACTAAACTCAAAGCTGTATGGAGCTAAAGAGGAACTCCAGACAACAGTCGAATTCATCATGAGAACTCGTCTGACGATGTAAACATCAAAGATGTGATCACAAGAAGAAGAAGAAGCTCCACAAGAATCAACAAGGGAAAAAAAAAAGTTCGGGGGGGGGGAAGTCTCAGGAGACAAAGAAAGAATAGGACCACTGCTGCCTGAGGCTTGTTGTAAGAGGAGACTTGTTTGAGGCTGTGAAAGAGGCTGGCAACCTTGTCTCATGTCAAATATGTTGGTACACAAACCAAGACCACATGAATGCTTTGATGCAGTTTTCCTGTGTGTGTGTGTGTGTGGGGGGGGGAGAGACAGCTACAGTGGTGACTGCATGCTCCATAAGGAGGGAAAAAAGAAAAAACAGTGGAAGAGGCGTCATTTGTATGCTGACTGCCTGGATGCAAGTCTCTGGCCACACACTATCATTCATCTACTTACTCGGGAGCCGCGCTAGTGTAGTGGTTACCACACTGCGCAGGCGATCGGAAGATCCCAGATTTCAAGCTCAGGTGAGACATTTGAAGTAGTGTCGTCGACCAGGACTTGGACTGGAATAATTCGAGCCCTGGCAAAGACATTTGAATGGGTGTCGTTGACCAGGGACTGGAGGAATAACCTGAACGGCTCCTGAGCTGACCCAGCACTAAAGGGTACCCTCAGAAGACTGCGAGTATCTGCCTGAATGGCGAGAGGACACCTGTCAGCGTACAGGGAAAATAGGATACTTGTTAAGTGAGGATTTCAGATTGTAGCTACTAGGGTAGTGAGAGCTATATTTAAGGTTGCGCATTTTGGTTTTATATGTTATTGGGTTTTCGCGGTTCAGGGTTTTGAACGCAAAGAATATAGGTCACCTAGATTTTAGGATGACGTTTTCACGTTGTTAAGCTACGACGTGACGACCTTGTAATTGTACCCCTTTTGTAGTGACCGTGGTCCTTGACGGACGGGTTTTGTTGGAAGTCTCCCATGATGATGATAATTATATAAAGGAACTTATTATATGGCACTAGGGTCTGCCTATTATTATTGGATACGATTTACGTCTCAGTTACTGAAGTGGAATATACTTCAATTGGATAGAATGTATCGGGAGCAAGTTGTTTTGAATAAGTATGCAGAATTCATATTGATCGCCTAAGTCAAATTATTCGTTACCGGATTATGGAATCACGTGTAAATAATCTTGACAGTAGGACGACTACAATAAGGTAAACTCATGAGACGTTTTTGTAGGATGTATTTGCTTGATTGATCATGAACTGTTTTAACTGAACTTGTATGCCGTTAATAAATGTAACCTGTGGACTCTCAACTTAGCGGACTTTGTCAAGTGAAATTGCGCTATTGAATACTATCACTGTTGGCCCATGCATTCGTTGTTTACATCTTAGCACGATCTCGCTCTACACTAAGAATAGTCATCACATGACCAGAGCAATGTATTTCAATGATAAACAAGCCTAAAGCAGGAACTTAGCCTCAAAAATATATTTGTTACCGAAGTCAAAATGCTAACCGAAACCTAGAATGAAACCTGAACAAACTACGGTAACAATACTCATGTAAAATCAGTCTCAAGTTTCATATACTAACTGGAGAATTTGCCTCGAGTAATAGCGGGCGTACGTTTAAAAAAAAACAAAAAGGGAGTGAAAACTGAAAAACAGTAGAATAGGCACCATTTGTATGCTGACTGCATGGATGCAAGTCTGTGGTCACTGTTGTACAGAAGGTTAATTGTTTTATTTGGCTCATCTGAGTATATAGAGTGGATGTCGACAGATACGCGAGAAGGTATAGAAATAGATTTTTCACAGGTGGTAGAATTGAGGAAAAAGATCTGTCTCTGGAGTGATTAGGTAATTTCTTCCAGCCTATCTGTACGACTGTACTTTATTGCAAGACAGCTTTTATCTCCCTATCACGAATAGATAAGTTTCTCTACACACACACACAGCTATGTGACAACAAGACACATAAACGTGAAAAAAACTTTTTTTCTAACTTCCCCTGAGTACGAACTTCAAAGGGTCTGTGATTTTGTCTCTCTCAAGCTGCTTGCTCATCTGAGAAGTGTTGTGATTGACAGATGAGCTTCGCGTGAGTGGACGAGGTAAACACAGCCTGATTTGCTTCCCTGTTATGACTGACAGGTCACGCAGTTTGTAAACATTGCGTTAGCTCGTGTTAAACAAAGAGGCGGGACAAGAGAGTAAGCTGCAGAAATAGACAGTGGGTATTGATACATGGTTTCTAGCTAGCAAATCAGAGGGCAGCTATTAGGTGGCACTAAGCTGTCAAGATTACTGTAGACTCTTTTTCTATTACACGTCACAGTCACACACTATCATTCATCTACTTACTCTATCTCAGTGCTTATGTTTTGATGCATAACTTTTCAGAATGGTGAAATATATAACAAGAGAAAAAAAATGTGAAGGGAAAAAGCGATAGAAGACAACAAGAAAAGATACTGGACAGTTTGACATCATGGCATTGAAAGAAGTCAACTGGACAATTGATAAACAGAACAGGAGACACAAAATAGTGGAGAGAAACGATAGCCTCTGCCACTGTGCATGATACTTGAAGTAGTAGATGTTTTCTCCATTCTTCAGGTCAACGTAGTGTTGTTTCTCAATGACTATTTGGTCCTGCCCACTATGTCAGTACCCGGTGGCTTACGCTGAATCTTGTTGCTTCATTTGTATCTCCAGTCAAGCTTCACTCACGTTGTCTTATCAGTTTCCCAGTTCGCTCTTGTTTGATTAAGAGCAGGTTTCGGCAATCAGTTGATCCTGATCTGCTGGTAGATCTCATGAATGATTTGGTAGATCCTTTTTTGGGTTGGGTTGGGGGGGGGGGGGGTGGGGAGGGGGGGGGGGGGGGGGGGGGAGAGGGGGGGGGGGGGGGGGGGACAAGGGGGGGGAGACAAAGGGCGTGAACAAAAAGACCTGACAATAAAAAAGACTTTTTTCAACTTTATTTTTTTTTTTTCCAGGATCAAAGGTACTTTTTCCGCATTACCAGTGAAAACTCTCAAGCTGATTACTAAAATACATTCGTGACCTGCATGAGATAGGAATGCCATCTTTTCTTTGTAAGATTTAGCATCCCCCTTTTCCCCCCACTTAAAATCACACATACACGCACACACACATGGTAGATCTTTAAAGGGCTCAGTGTTACTATAGTAGATCCCAGAAAGTCCTGGGTTGCTGACCCCTGATTTAGAGTGTTGATATACTCGTATTTCTTTTCACTTAATACTTGGTGTGTACATTTGAAGGAGTGTCGTCGACCGGGACTTGGACTGGAAGCAGTGTCGTCGACCAGAGACTGGAATAACCCAGCTCTAATGGATACCTCCGAAATCGGCGAGTATCTGCCTAAATGGTGGGGGACACCTGTCATTGTACAGGGAAAAAAAGGGATACTCACTTAAAATCAGTCTCAGGCTAGACATATCAACCGGAGATTTTGCCTCGATTAATAGTGGGCGTACGAAAAAAAAAATACTCTTCTTTGTTATCAGAAAACCTGTGGCAGTGTAATGTGTTAATTATCTTTCAGAGGTATTCTGTCTCATAAGGGATACCTCATGTGCAACTTGATGCATTTATTTCTTAAGTAGAAAAAAATGATATTGTGTGTAACTCTTCAGGTATGAAAACAATCATCTTAATTATTTCCATTTTTTGCTCCTTACGGAGCATGGAGCCACCACTGCAGCTTGTCCCCCTAGATCTAAGTATTCATGTGCTCTTACAGTTTGTTGTTTCTGTAACATTTTGTTGTAGGTGACGAGATTTCCAGCCTCGTGCACAGCCTTATATTAGTCACCTCTAAGACACGTCTGAGAGAACAATTGTCCTACCCTTTCATTGTCTCCCCTCAGAGACCCCTAGGAACTGCACGGGGTGTCGCCATCTTAATGTAGGAATATTTAGATTTAGCTGCCCTCCTGTAAATGGTTACCTGACACTGCACTTGAGGTAGTGAAGGTACTTGCAGCGGTAGTAAGGAACCGGTCACTCTCTATCTCATAAAGTTGAGGGCCTAGAATAGTGAAGTCTCTTACACTTTACTCCTCTATGGCAGTATCTGCTTTGGGACTACCTTTAATTTCAAAATGTTGTTCTGTCATACACAGGGGCTCGGAGAGCATCCAAATGAAACTTCTTCAGCGCGATCAAGGAGGTCGGTACGAGAAGGCTCTGCAAGCAGGTATTCCGACTGTTATTCCTGTGCACTGATGCATTGTTGTGTATAGAGTGTTAACGGAACTTTCAAATCTAAGCTTCTCCATGATCAAAAATAATTAACTTAATTAACATACTGTCATTGTTTAGCATGTGTGTAAAATTAGAAAGTTAGTTTCTTTCATATCTGTCTTAAACTGTTAAGACGCAGCAATAGAGAACGCAGTCAGCGACTCATAGCTTGACTGCCTGCGTCAGGACCAGCAAATCAGAGCTGGTCAAGACCGCACTCCACCTCCACGTGGTGGTCCTGGAAACAGTCTGCAGCAGTGCATTCTGGCTGAGCGAGTGTGGATCGCAATGGGAAGGCAAACCCGGTCCTAAAAAAATGCCGTGCAGAAGTGGGATGTGTCGACCGAAAGGTGCAGATATCACAGCTTAAGCGTAAACAGACACAACGCAACCACCATCCTTTTCAGGACGAACGAAGAAGAAGAAGAAGAAACTGTTAACAATGTTGTTCTTTTGACTTTTTTTGTTATATTATACTGTCAAATAATTTCTTTTGTTGTATTATACTGTCAAATAATGTCCTTTGTCATAATAATAATAATAATAGCCCCTTCAGTCATAACTGACTATGGGAATGCGCCCCTGAGGTGGCAGCCCTCAGCTGCTTATTTTCCTGGTGCTCCTTTCGACGTTTTCTCCTCACCTTTGCTTCTTGTATGAGCCTCTCTTCGCCCAGTCTGAGGTGGTGCCGTAAATAGCATCGCCACTTATTGCGATCGGCAGCTTCATCCTCCCATGTTGCTGGATCCATGTCCAGTGCCCTCATATCTCTCTTGCACACATCTTTGAACCTCAGCTGTGGTCGCCCAACTGTTCTCTTGCCATCTGCTAATTGTCCGTAGAAGATATCTTTTGGGATGCGACCATCTTCCATGCGGCGAACATGGCCAAGCCAGCGAAGTCTGCGCTGTCTAAGCAGCGTATACATACTTTGAAGGCCAGCACATGACAACACCTCGACATTTGTCACTTTATCTTTCCACGAGATGCCGAGGATGCGGCGTAGACACCGCAAATGGAAGGTATTGAGCCTTCTTTCTTGCTTAGCATAGGTCGTCCAGGTCTCGCTGCCATATAGGAGTGTGCTGGTGACGCAGGCATTATATACCGCAGCTTTGGTCTTCATTGTTAGTTTAGAGTTTCCCCAAACACGCGATGTGAGGCGGGCAAAGGTAGCTGCAGCTTTGCCAATGCGGCTGTCGATTTCTGTATCCAGTGAGAGTTTGTCATTGATGGTAGACCCTAGGTATGTGAAGTGGTGCACCACTGCCAATTCATAGTTATCGATAGTGATAACTGGTGCAGCACCCACATCCTGACTCAGCACATTCGTTTTCTTTAGACTTATTGTGAGGCCAAAGTCCTTGCATGCTTTAGTGAAGCGATTCATCAAGCTCTGAAGCTCCTGTTGGCTTTGAGTGACGACTGCAGCATCATCAGCGAACAACAAGTCTCTTATAGTGACCCTTCTGATTTTTGTTTTTGCCTTCAGCCTTGAAAGATTAAACAGACGGCCATCTGACCTAGTGTGAAGGCATATTCCTTCAGTTGCATTTCTGAATGCATGTTTCAAGAGTAACCTTTGTCATATTATACTGTCAAATAATATCTTTTGTTGTATTATTCTGTCAAATCTTAAATTTAGCTTTATAATACACTTGAAAGATGACTAGCGTTGTGCTATAAAATTTAGTATCTTACTTTATAGTTTATATATATATTTTTTTCAATTGCGTACTCACGTACTGTGTAATTGTGCAGTATGGCTGAAATAATATATATATATATCTCTAAATAAAAGAACAGTATGCAGCAACATTTTTATTACTGGCAGCATAAGATGCTTTTGCAAGATTGGGCTTTCGGTCATAAAATGAATGGGCATATGAATATGATGATTTAGAATTTTCCAAACCCCATCACTTCCCAGAACTGGTTTAAGAAATGAAGCTGTCCTCATCTGTAATTGATCAGTTTATTTTGTTCTCTTCAGTTCTGCCGACAGTGGAGTTGGAAACCAGCTACCAAAACGCAAAGCCTTAATTAGGACAAATGATGCTCACATGGAGGAGGTGAACTCTTTGATTGCACTTCTGGCTGCTAACAACTGGCAGCAACGCTATGATGGGATATCAAGTTTTCTGTCCATGTGTGAAACCAATCCCATGTTAGCTTCCACCCATATCATAAAAGTGAGTTTGTTTTCTGCTGAAGGGTATAATTCTATGCACATTTTGTGTAAATATTTGGCTGTGTTTTTCATGTAGAGCAGAATGGCTTGTTCTGATTTTTAATTTTTCTGATTTTTGTGCTGGAATAATGAGAATATTTAACTGAGATGTCACAAGTTAGTACACTATTATATAACTCTCAGTCATGAAGAACGGCAAGAACAGCACCCAAGAAGTTTCAGTCAATTTCCACAGACGTCTGCTTGCATGGAATAGAAGGGTTGAGGTGGAACGGGGAGATCACCGGGTGTGGCACTGATGACAAGAACCAGACAAGTACCAGTGGAACAGAAAATACAAAGATGTTGGTGATGGATGGGACACACAGTGAAGATACCTGTTGGTAGTACTACCATGATAGGACACACAGTGAAGATACCTGTTGGTAGTACTACCATGATAGGACACACAGTGAAGAAACCTGTTGGTAGTACTACCATGATAGGACACACAGTGAAGATACCTGTTGGTAGTACTACCATGATAGGACATACAATGAAGATACCTGTTGGTAGTACTACCATGATAGGACACACAGTGAAGATACCTGTTGGTAGTACTACCATGATAGGACACACAGTGAAGAAACCTGTTGGTAGTACTACCATGATAGGACACACAGTGAAGATACCTGTTGGTAGTACTACCATGATAGGACATACAATGAAGATACCTGTTGGTAGTACTACCATGATAGGACACACAGTGAAGATACCTGTTGGTAGTACTACCATGATAGGACACACAGTGAAGAAACCTGTTGGTAGTACTACCATGATAGGACACACAGTGAAGATACCTGTCGGTAGTACTACCATGATAGGACATACAATGAAGATACCTGTTGGTAGTACTACCATGATAGGACACACAATGAAGATACCTGTTGGTAGTACTACCATGATAGGACATAACAATGAAGATACCTGTTGGTAGTACTACCATGATAGGACACACAGTGAAGATACCTGTTGGTAGTACTACCATGATAGGACATACAATGAAGATACCTATTGATAGTACTATGCGACAGTGCTTGTTCTGGAATCCCCAGGGTAAGAGAGGTAGAGGAAGACAAAAAAACACATCATCAAGAGAACTGGAGATGGTAATAAAAGTGATGAAGAAGACACAGAAAGACATTGAGCTGCCATGGAAACCAAAAGTCCAATTCTTGCATTCAGTGTAAATATAATTCTTGACAATTGGTAATCCATCTATCCATATGTACTAATAATAATAAAAATAATAGCCCCTTCGGTCATAACTGACTATGGGAATACGCTCCTGAAGTGACAACCCTCAGCTGATTATTTTCTTGTTGTTCCTTTCGACGTTTTCTCCTCTCATCTGCTTGCCGTGATATCTTCTTTTCGCCCACTCTGAGGTAGCGCCATAGAGATCATTGCCACTTGGTGCGATCGGCGGCTTCATCCTCTCAGGTTGCTGGATTTATGTCCAGTGCCTCATGTCTCTCTTGCACACATCTTTGAACCTCAGCTGCGGTCACCCAACTGTTCTTTTGTCATTTGCCAGTTGTCCGTAGAAAATATCTTTCAGGATGAGACCATCTTCCATGCGGCGGACATGGCCAAGCCAGCGTAGTCTGCGCTGTCTAAGCAGTGTATACATGCTTTGAAGGCCAGCACGTGACAACACCTCAACATTAGTTACTTTGTCCTTCCACATAATACCAAGGATGTGGCGTAGACACCGTAGATAGAAGGTATTGAGCTTTCTGTCTTGCTTAGCTTAGGTTGTCCATGTCTCGGTACCATATAGAAGTGTGCTGGTGAAGCAGGCATTATATACTAGTCAATACTAATCACAAACAATACTATAAAAAAAATTTCCCTGATGTTCAGTTAGAGTAATCCTACTGCAGAGTCATATTTAAGTTGCTTTATTCTTGTGTGCCACACATTGAGGAAACCTGTTGATAGCATTACCAGGCAGTCTTTGTTCTGGAATCCACAGGGAAAGAGGCAGAGGTAGACCAAAAAACACATGGAGAAGAGAGCTGGATACAGACAGGAAGGGAATGAAGAAGATATGGAAATACCATGAGCTGATGTCACGTGACAAGAAGACTTGGCATACATCTGTTGAAGGCCTGTTCTCCTTGGGGAGTTTCAAGGTGATGAATGAATTAATTCTGGCATTTTCTCTGTCACAATTGCCGCTAGCTTTATTCTCTACAAATACTAAGAATTATCTGATGTGGGAACATGATGTAACAATTTAACTTTGCAGATATTTGACAAGTTTCTACCTCGGCTCCAAGATTCCAACTCAAAGGTCAACCTGTACGCCCTGAAGGTCATGCTGCAGGTGACCCCCATCCTCAGAAATAACCTTAGCAGTGTTGTTGGCATGACGATGGCTGCAGTGGCTCCCAACTTGAGCTCAAAGAACAAAGAGATCTATTCAACAGCAGCTGAAATATTGGAAGCTTTCATTGAGAACTTGGGCAAGTCTTGTTTCTTGGCTTTCCTCACACAATAGTGGTTAAAAAAAAAAAAAAATATATGACGCCTGCAGAGAGGCTCAGACAGTAAAGATAGGCAATCTTAACAGAGATATCACACATTCTTGTAGTTGCCTAGAGTTACCACACATAGAGTAATCTAAAGTTGTCATAGATAATTATGGTCATAAAGTAGTCATACATGAGGTTAGCAAGCAGCATGTGCAACAGATTGCTACAAAAACCACTACTTGCAGTTAAAAATGAAATTGCTTTGTTGCAGGCTTCATGCAAGGGGGTCAGCTGCAGTGGGGGCCCATGCTTTTTTGGGAGCAGGAATGGAGAAAAAAATGACAGTGATCATGAATATTTATTATTGCCTAAAGCTCACTATACAGTATATATTTGAGGAAACCTGTTGATAGCATTACAAGGCAGTCCTTGTTCTGGAATCCATAGGGAAAGAGAGGCAGAGGTAGACCAAAAAACACTTAGAGAAGTGAACTGGATACAGAGGTGAAAATGATGAGGAAAACATGGAAAGAACTTAGCGGATGGCACGTGACAGGAAGACTTGGCATGTGTTTGTTGAAGGCCTATGCTCCTTGGGGAGCTAAAGGGTATTGATTGATTGAAAGCTCCCTATGCAGTTCCTATGGTCTCAGAGGCATAGAAAGAATGGAACAGGCAACCTCATCACACATAACACATTGCTACAGAAGCCACTGCTGCAAGAACACATGAAGGCTTCCATGAGACCAGCAGCAGTAGTAGTAGCTCTATAGAAAATGAGAGTTGTCATGGGTATTATGGCTGGTCCCAAAGTGATCAGTAATAGTTTAAGTAATCTGAAGGGAGCCGCGCCAGCATAGTAGTTACCACACTGCGCTGGCGATCGAGTGATCCAGGTTCGCGCCTTGGCAAGGACATTAGGAGCAGTGTCTTCGACTGGGACTTGGACTGGATTAATTCAAGCCCTGGCGAAACATTTGAAGCAGTGCCTTCGACCGGGGACTGGAGTAACCTGAGCGGCTACTGAGCACAAACCCTCTGTGGATGGGAGGGAGTGGGGATGGCACGGACATCTGGCTCTTGACCGGTTGGGAAGGAAAGTCCACAGGCTCCCTAGCTTCGCCATGGCATGAAATTTGTTTCATATCATTAGGCCGAAGGGCTGAAGCCTAAGTGCCGCTGGATAGAAAAAAAATAATAATCTGAAATTACGGATATGTGACAACTATCCGTGACCATTTCAAACAGTACATCTCTAATTACTTCTAACTGTACTGATCACTTGAACTAACTGCCACTATCTGTGACCATTTCAAACAGTACATCTCTAATTACAGTTGACATTCAAAAATCCGGTTCCTTCAGATTTCCGGCATGGATTTCGGAGCGCATTTTTAAATTTACCGCGTTGGCGCGCCACTGTTTTCTGGGGCAGTTTATGTTTTGATGCAGCTGTTGGGTCTTGCTTGCACGTGTTAACAGGCATTCCTGCTCATTCCTTCTCATTTTATCATTTATTTGCTGCTGTTTAGCCCCATTATGGATTCAGCAAATAAAAGAAGTGGTGTAAAACGTAAACATCGTGCATTGTCGATCGCAGATAAAGTGTACAAGTAGTCATTTTCTGTTAAATATATACAGAATATATAACCATAAAAAATCTGGCATTTTCAAAAATCCGGCACTCCTCAGGTCCGGAGGTTGCCGGATTTTTGAATGTCTACTGTACTTCTAACTGTACTGATCACTTGAACTAACTGCCACTATCTGTGACCATTTCAAACAGTACATCTCTAATTACTTCTAACTGTACTGATCACTTGAACTAACTGCCACTATCTGTGACCATTTCAAACAGTACATCTCTAATTACTTCTAACTGTACTGATCACTTGAACTAACTGCCACTATCTGTGACCATTTCAAACAGTACATCTCTAATTACTTCTAACTGTACTGATCACTTGAACTAACTGCCACTATCTGTGACCATTTCAAACAGTACATCTCTAATTACTTCTAACTGTACTGATCACTTGAACTAACTGCCACTATCTGCAACTGCATACATGATTACATATAGTTACATCATCATCATCACGTTTCTTTTCGCTCCTTATGCACCATAGAGCCACCAGTGCAGCTGGTCCACTTACCTGTACCCAAACATTGACATGCTCTTGTAGTATTGGTTTCTGTAGCAATTTGTTTGACATGATGAGGTTGCCAACCTCATGCACAACCTCATAAGTCACCTTGTACAGAGTGCCTGAGGGTACAGTAGTCATGTGCTGTCTTTGTCTCATCAGATCATTTAGTTAGACTTTACCTGAGAAGACAGCAAGCAGTTAAGATAACCTAGAGTGCCCACTTAGATGGTCCATATGGTGTCACTGTCCCCCTGCAGTCACCCAAAGAGGTTGTATATAGCTGAATTTCCTGAAGCAGTTGCAGATAGTGGCAGTTAGTTCAAGTGATCAGTACAGTTAGAAGTAATTAGAGATGTACTGTTTGAAATGGTCACAGATAGTTGCCACAGTTAGTCTCGTGACCATAAAAGTTTGAGTGGCATGGAATGGTTACACATGGTTATTTAAATAACTACCTCAAGTGGTCGTACATGATGAGAGAGAGAGAAAGGGCAGAATGTCAGACGGGCCTGTGTGCCCAATTCTGAACTCTTTGAAAATAAAGTTTGTTTGTTCGTTCGTTCATTCATAGAAAGTTCTAATGCTGTGAGCAATTATAACCATCTAAAGCATTGTAAGATAAAGACCTTGAGCTGATGGCATGGGAAGACCTTGAACTGATGGCATGGGAAGACCTTGAACTGATGGCATGGGAAGACCTTGAACTGATGGCATGGGAAGACCTTGAGCTGATGGCATGGGAAGACCTTGAGCTGATGGCATGGGAAGACCTTGAGCTGATGGCATAAGAAGACCTTGAGCTGATGGCATGGGAAGACCTTGAACTGATGGCATGGGAAGACCTTGAACTGATGGCATGGGAAGACCTTGAACTGATGGCATGGGAAGACCTTGAGCTGATGGCATGGGAAGACCTTGAGCTGATGGCATGGGAAGACCTTGAGCTGATGGCATAAGAAGACCTTGAGCTGATGGCATGGGAAGACCTTGAACTGATGGCATAAGAAGACCTTGAGCTGATGGCATGGGAATACCTTGAACTGATGGCATGGGAAGACCTTGAGCTGATGGCATGGGAAGACCTTGAGCTGATGGCATGGGAAGACCTTGAACTGATGGTATGGGAAGACCTTGAACTGATGGCATGGGAAGACCTTGAGCTGATGGCATGGGAAGACCTTGAACTGATGGCATGGGAAGACCTTGAACTGATGGCATGGGAAGACCTTGATCTGATGGCATGGGAAGACCTTGAACTGATGGCATGGGAAGACTTTGAACTGATGGCATGGGACAGGAGGAATTGTTGTAAGTTTGCTAAGGGAGGTTCAAACCCCTTCCCAGCCAGTCAGTTATCTATACTGCTGGTTTTGCTTAAGTGAAGCTGTCCACTCTTTTCATATCACTCACTATAAGGCCTAGACTAGATGTAAGAAAATTTGTCAGTATTATATTATAAATAGCTTTGGAAACTTCTGTTGGAAAAGAATTGTTTGTTCAGGGAAGAGTCTGTGCTCCCTGAGAAGCTGTAGGATGTTGATGAAGATGTCAGGTCTAAAAATACATCTTATTATTGTGCTTTGTTGAGAACACTGTAACAAATATTTCTTGACAGATCTTGTTGAGAACACTGTAACAAATATTTCTTGACAGATCTTGTTGAGAGAGTGTACCCCCGCAAACAGAAACAAGTTGTTCTTCATGTACTCCCACTTCTGTGGCATCTTCTGGGATCCATGAACACCAGTGGGACAGCAGTCCATGGCGGGAGTGTGGACCTGCGGCAGGCTACTAGTCTACTAGTCAACAAGTTGTACGAGTGCATGGGTCAGAGTCTGCTAGAGAAGGCTGGTGCGGAGCCGAGCAACACAAACAGGCAGTTACAGATGTTGCAGAATATGCTTGAAGACAGCTGAATTGAGTCTTGTTTAGGGCATACTGGCTCTGCTTTAACTAGTGTCATTGGGAGTAAAACTAAAGAGGCTGTAGTGTAACTTTCAACTGTCATGTTTTGTTTGAAATAAAAAGTGTAAGAGGGCTGATAAAGCTGGTCTTTTCAGGTCACATTAAATGTCATCTCCACATCGAAGGGTGAGCCAGTTGATCGGCAGGATTTTGTTACTTGCCTTGATGGTATGTTTCAGCCGACTATCTTTCCGTCCATCTGTTGATGTTTCCAGTTCACTTTTATTAATGTTGTTCTCATGTTTCTTTTGTCTTCAGATGTCCACCAGCAATACAGTAAAACCTGGCTATAACACGATAATTGAGGGCCGAAAACATTATTTTGTGATAAATGCCTGGCTGCGAGACATCTTTGATGTAATATTTCAGGGCTCAACTTCCTGTCTGCAGTAAATATTTCATGAATCATTGTCACGATCACTCTTTAGCTCCCCAAGGAGCATAAGCAAACTACGTTTTCCTGTCCTGTGCCATCAGCTCAAGGTCTTTCCTTGTTTTCCTTATCCCTGTTATGTCAATCTCCAATTCTCTTCTCCATTTGGGTTTTTTGGTTTACCTATCTTCTTTTACACTGGGGATTCCAGAACAAGTACTACCTTGTAATGCTGTCAGCAGGTTTCCACAGTGTGTGTCCTATTCATCACCAGTGCCATCTTCTCATCTCTTGTTCCACTAGCACTTTTTCAGTTCTTGGCCATCATTTCCACATTAGTGAACTTGTCGTACATTTTCCATCCTTCTGTTTTACCCAATGGGAGCCATGGTAGCGCAGTGGTTAGTGCACTGGCTTCCTAGCTTGGTGGTCCATGGTTCGATCCCCAGTTGAGGTGGGATTTTTTAGACCGAAAATGGCTCCGAGGTCGACCCAGCCTCATGAATTGGGTACCAGAGCAACTCTGGGAAGGTTAAGGCGGCCGGCGTGATGCTGACCACAACACCCCTAGTGTGCCGATGGTCAAGAAAATATGGGCCTAACACTGTATTCCCAATATGCCTCAATGGGCTTGTAACGGGATCCCTGTTTTACCCAAGCACCCATTTGTGAAAGTCCATAGCTTTGTTGTTGTACATTTCATGAATGCACAACTACAGTTGAGAGCTTAAGGTTTTATTGAATGTTGGAACTGAAAACAAAAGCATTAACTAGCAACTGGGCATTCTCATTCTAGATTTTATATGAGCAGACGTGGAAAATTGTACGTTTTAATTCATATTTGAAATCACAATTAGTCAGATAATTTTTTTTTTTGCACGGTGATATTTTTATAATTGTGTGTGTATATGTGTCTTTGTTGAAGTCCTATGCTCCTTGGGGAGCTAAAGTGTATTGATTGATATTTGTCTTCTTTGTGATGATAAAAAACTCATGCTTCCAGTTTGTCTAAGAATATTGGAATAAAATTTATGTTGTGTAGCATTTGCACCGTTTGTACTGTACAGTTCTGAGCCAGTCATAATTGCATTAAAAGCCCTAAGCTGTGATAAATATTTGTGAGTCATAAGCTCTGTCTGTTATGTTATCAATGTCTCACATTTAATCCCACTGACAGAAGAAGCTACCTTCTCCCAGAAGGTGTTTGTTGATTTATATATATATATGTATATATATATATATATATATGGTTGATTTCGTGGCAATGCACATGTTATGCCCCTTGTTGTGTGTGTGCATAGTTTTAATAGTATCGTAGTGTGTATACTAACATAGATTTTACCAAACTAGACACATATTTACATGTAAGAATATATACATATATGGACTGCAGTAGATTTTTACCACACTAAACCTAGTAAATGCATTGTTGTGATATTAAGTATGTATGAGCACTAATGTAACCACTTTAAATACCTTGGAGATGTCATAGAATGGATGGGAGGCATCATAGAAGAGTTGCCTACCCAAAGAGCAGCTGCTGGGAGACTTTTTCAGGCCTTAAACTGGGGATTCCTCAACAACAACAAATTGGCAAGAAGACAAAGATGGCTGTATACTGCTCCACGTATGTTCCAGTCTTGACTTATGGATGCGAGTCACAGGCAGTGACTACAACCCACAAAAGCCAGTTCCAAACCTCAGACATGAGGAAGGTGGTTGAAGTAACAAGAAGAGACATGGCCCACAACCAGATGATACATCATGGCCTCAAAACCCAACCCCTGCACACCCAAGTGGAACATTCCTAAATACAATGGTGTGGCTATGTCTGCAGAATGGGAGAAGGTTGGCTACCATTACAAATATGAGAAACCAAGAGCCAGGGATCCAGACCTCCAGGACGAACCAGGGTTCACTAGGAGGACAATTAGACAATCTCTGAAGGACTGAGGACTAGATTGAAACCAGGCCAGGAGGAAGACAGCCGATTGGATAGAATGGTGCTCTCTCTGGCAAACCTCTACACCCCATGTTAGAAGAGAAACAAGTAAGTAAGGAACAGTACTGCCATCTGCTCAAGATCTTGAAAGCAGACCAACCATGTACTTAGCTAACTTCCTTACCAATTGTGAAAATGTGTTATCAGCTGGAATTCATTAGTATTGAGATAACCTAGCAGTTTCTTGTTGCTTTCATTACTTGCTGCTTGTCATTTAAGTGTGAACGATCTACTTGCACAGGCAGTACAGTAATCGAATGATTAGATACTAGCTGGTAGTAGTAATTTTGGTCCTTTCCTTGCAATCAACACACAATCTGTGCCTATATATCCAGGCAGTATATAAAATGCAACTAAATCGCATATAAGTGTGTAAGATACTCAATACAGGTCAATAAACTTTTATCTCAACATCTGAAAGCCAAAATATTTTGAAAATAAAAAGTTGGTCTGCCGTCTTTGGTCTACTTTTCTGTCACAATGTCATACCTGTCAACCTGTACGAATTTTTCGTACAATGTACATAATATTCTGTGTAGGCCCTACATAACTAGAAAAAAAAAGTTTGTTTGCGTTGAGTAGGCCTACTTTATTCCAGCACTCAAGATTAGCTGCTTTATTTTTTAATAAAGTGGCAATCTGTTATCACTTTAAGCTACCAACTCGTAAATAATAATTTTGTAAATTTTTGGTGGTACGTTTTTTCTTCCTAGATTTGATATTCTGTTCATAATTTTGTTTATATTTTTTTTTTTTTGCTGTTAGCCGTTTGCTTTGTTCGTAGTATTTTTTAATCATTCTCTTCGTCTACAAAGATTATTAGTTGAAATATTTCATCCACTGAATGATGGCTGAGCCTAATTCAAAGAAACAAAAGCTTGCAGGTCATGGTAAGTTTCTGGTCGAATGGGTTAAACTCTTCCCTGGCATTGTAGATGCATCCAAGTTAGGATCAACCCATGCTTTTTGTAGATTATGCAGCAAAGATATTAAAGTAGTAGCTTCAGGATTATATGATCTGAAAGTACATTTTAAATCGAAATTGCATGAACAAATGTTTGCAATGAAGAAGGGAGTATCTATTAAGACCTTTTTTGCTCAGCCAAAGCAGGAAGAGGGTGGCATTATAAGGGCTGAAGTTTTATTTGCCAATTTCATTGCCCAGCATAACTTAACTACAAAACACTGTACATCGAAAGAACAGTGTACATCATGATCACTTAGTTTTTTATATGTAAAGAACAGTTGGAGGCTATTAGCATGTTTTATATCACAATAATTCAAATGCTAATAGATTTGTATATGTCATTTCTCATTTTAAAACTGTATTGCGTATAATTTATTAATATATTTTTTGCGTAAGGATTTTTGGGTGTTTGTAAGGATTTTGTTGGTCCGGCGTACAGATTTTTGTCTCAGAAGGTTGACAGGTATGCAATGTGGACAATTTTTGGCTATTTTTGTGTAACTAACTGCATTTTTATACCATCGAGTGTAATGTTTTATTTTGTTGATTACACTTTGATTACTACTTTTGTTTATTGATCTGGTTGCTCTAATTTCCAAGAAATATAGTGTATTTTTTATTTCTTAGTGAGGTCTTATTTCTTGTTATGCCCCAGGGTAAGTCATCATATAGAGTTGGAGCTCAGAAATGTCTGCTGTAATTTCTCATATTCTTTCTCAGGCAATATTTGTGCAAAAGCCTACTTCTCCGCAGTATATGGCGCGCTACGTGAGAGTAAAGAACTAAAACCGTATGTTCTATATAAGAAAAGAAATGTCTCTGTTCTGGTTGTGCTTCACCATTTTCCTTTGTGCTCCTTATGGAGCATGCAAGAAGCTTACACCAAGCATTGATATGTTGTTGCAGTGGTGGTTTCTGGCAATATGTGTTATTTTATGTAGTGAGGTTGCCAGCTTAGCCTCATAATAGTTGCCTTGTACAACTCTCTAGAGACTCTCAGGAACTATGCAGGGCTAGAGCATATTAGACCTTCAAAAGTTTACACCGAACCCTCATATCCTGTACTCGAGATCTTTTCTTATCTATCTCCAGTTCACTTCTCTGTGTTTTTTAGGTGTCCCTCTATGTCTCTTACGATGGTGGAATTTCAGAACAAGAGTTTTATTGGTATATCTCTGGACTGCAAACCTCCTTAACACTACCTGGCCTGGTCCCCTAAGAGTTACATCCCCCTATGTCTGAGTTCCTGAGCAAACATTTATAAAAATATGTATGTCACAGAAACAACGATAACATGAAAACCACTGCACATATACACATAACATTTCAGGACGTTATCAATAATAGGCTTGTAATTTTGCACCAATATTGTATTCTGCCTTACTGTGCCAGTCAACCCAGCAGGTGGATCCACTACCAGCTGATAGAGGGCCCCGCCCCCTGGCACCAGTCACAGCATTGCCAAATTCAGTTCATTGTCATTATCAGATCTATTTTCTTCATTTAGGTATTTCTTCATTCAGAATTCTTAGTCACTTTCAGGATAAGTTTCATCAAATTTCTGTTCATCATCGTCTGAAAATGAAATAGTTTCTATTACCTGATCAGCTACAAGCAGCTTAGACCTAGGACTTTCCCACTTGCAGTACTTGGGTCTTTATTGGCATTCTACATGCTAAAAATAGTCAAATGTTCTGTAAACACAAAGATAATTGTTAATTTAATGAGAGCTGTCATTTGCTGCAGAATATATAGTCCACACTCACTACTTAAATTCAGTGTGATTGGTTGATTATTTTTAGTTTGGACCCCAGGTTTCACATGGGTATTGCCCATTCCTGATGTACCAAGAATCCAGCAGAGAGTCATTTAGAGTATTCCCGATAATCCAGGAATATTGCTCAGAAGAGTTAATAGAGGCCTTTCTTTTATCTTGGATTACTGAGTTTGATTATCAGAATTCGTTGATTTGGATGTCTTGTTTACGTTGTTGAAAGTTGTTTCTGGCTTTGTTTTCTGACTCTGCCTCAGATTTAGGGAAAACACTGCAATCGATGAATCAACTTGACTCAGACTGCTTGCATAGCATAAGACTAACAGAGATGAAAGTATAAGAGAAATTATGCTATAGGAACAGCTAGCATTCATACCCTTCAACATTTGCTGAGGGAGATGAAGCATCTATGGGTTTGCCTGGAGTGCAATGACATCAGTTGAACCACAGTAACAGTAACAATAACAGCTGTATAGGTCGAAACAGTGGTTTGGCATACTTTACGTAGAAACTGGGTTCTTTTATTAAGCCAACTTGAGTAAACAAATCATGAATATAGATCGGACATTAACAATGAGAAAGCAAAAGCTATGATAATTAACAAAGCAGATGATAAGCCAATGTTAAAGATGGGAATAAATAGGAAAAACCTGGAATGAATGTGGGGTTATGTAAATTGTATATGTTTAACAGGATTACATATGAGAACCAGTGGTCCTAAAATGATGTCATACTCCCCCCTGGTCTCATGGGTAGTGAGATCGGATACCTAACCTTCTCGGATAAGTGTGAAAAAAATAGGAGGTCCCATGTGCAAGTTGCGCGCATTAAAATCCCACGGTAGTTCGAAATCATAAAGAGTAGGCCATAAGACCGCTGCCCTGGCCAAATTTTAAAAATTAGAAACCTACCCACCAATATATTTATAGAATGTGTGCTTCCTATGTACACACATTGGGATTCTCGCTGGTGCTATGGAGTTTGTGCACTGTGCTGAGATCCTCCTTGTGTGATCTAAGGGAGCACTGATGGAGTTGTCTGTGTGCAATGAAGATACAAACATATGAGATCACAGAGTCTTTTATATTTGGACAGGCACCTTAATATTTTAGCTGGACCTTGTAGCTAGGTTGAATAGGACAGACCTCACAACATGGCAACATGTTTGTTATGTTTTGGTTTTAGTTTTGCAATATAACTGATTTTGAGTTTCACTATCAACTCCCGTATATCTTGTATCTATTTTATTTTGTAAGGGGTGCACTTCATATCCGTCCATATGTATATATATCCAGGTTGTGAGAAATATGGGAAATAAATATTCATTCATATATATTACAAGTAAAGTGTTAGATTATATGGTTTTTTTAATACTCGATCAGATAAACGTATTTATGTTTTGCTTGCAAATTTTTCATTCATTAGGCAGTATATATTAATCCTCCGCAATCCAGAAAATTGTACACATCAATCCAGCCATTGCATTACAGTAACCTTGTAATGTGAACTTTAATTATATGAATAATTTAACAGCTCTGTTGTATTACTTTGTACTGTACTGTAATATACTGTAATCTATCACCTGTTAGACTTGTTAACAAGCTGGTTAAATCTCTGCCCAGGGGAAGCTGCAGACCCCGGCAGGGCTAAGTACACTTTCATGGGAGATAAAGACCCATTCTTAAATCTTTTATCTACACTATAGATTCCTGATTATGTATCATGGTTAATATATAATGAATGCTGTGGAAAATATTCCATTTCTTATCATTTATAAATTTTATTACACCTATATTCTAGTGTTAATTGTGTGAAAACTTGCAGTACTAAATTTTATGAAACTTGTGTTATACACTATTACTAGTGTTAAAACTTGGAATACTAAATTTTATTAAACTTACATTATAGTATTAATTGTGTGAAAACTTGGAATACTAAATTTTATGAATCATGTGTTTAAGTATTACTTGCTTGAAAATTTGCAGAACTAAATTTGATTAAATATATGTTATAGTATTGTGTGAAAACTTGGAATACTAAATTTTAAGAAACTTTTATTATGTTGTTACTTGTGTGAAAACTTATAGTACTCAATTTTATTAAGATATAGTATTAGTTGTGTGAAAACTTGCAGAATATATATTCAGTGTCAGAATACCCTTGACAGTTTGAAATTGTGCTGTGACAGTCTTTCTTCTCCTCTCCCACTGTTTCATTTCAGCATGTGGTCTTGAGATTGACACTTGTACTATTTTGCTTTGTAGCCAAATATGTGTCACTCAATATACGTACTTACTTTTTTGTTCCACTGATGGCAAAGCGTAATGGTCATACAATGTAAAACAGCCGTTATATGAGTTTTAAGCTGCCAAATATTTTTGGCACACAGTATAACAGCTAGTTGTTATAAGAGTTTTATGTTGCCAAATATATGTGTTACACAGTATAATAGCAGTCTATTATCAGAGTTTTATGTTGTTTACATTTTATGTCACATAATATAATAGCTAGCCATTATATGAATTTTTTGTTGCAAAATATTTTTGTCACACAATATAACATAGAGTTTTATGTTGTGAGATATGTGTCACGCATTATAACAGCCATTATAAGAGTTTGTATTGCCAGATATGTATCGCACAATATAACTGCCATTATAAGAGTGTTATGTTGCCAGATATGTGTGACACAATATAACAGCTATTATAAGAGTTTTATATTGCCAAATATGTGTCAGACAATATAACAGCCAGTGTATGAGTTTTATGTTGCCAGATTTGTGTCACAAAATATAACAGCAGGCAATTATTATTAATTTTGTGTTGCAAAATATCTGTGTCACACAATGTAACGGCAGGCTGTTATAAGAGTTTTATGTTGCCAGATATGTGTCACACAATGAACTTGTCAAGGAGAGCAGCACTCTCTCTAGGTGGAACTACAAGAAGGCAGACTGGACAATGTACCAGCATCGTACCAGTATACTGGCTAGAGATCTGACTGTAGACAAAGACATCAATAAGTTAGTCGATGAATTCAGCAGATGCATATTACAGGCTGCTCGTGAAATAACACCTAGAGGGGCTCGTAAGCACTACAAACTATATTGGAATAGTGAACTAGAGCAACTGCGCAACGACGTGGAAACATCTCGAAAGCAGGCAGAGACCAGTCCATGCCAAGAACACCACAATAACTACCAGCAAGCCTCAGGCCAAATTTCAAAGGGCCAAGTTGCAGGCCAGGTGGAGAAGCTGGAAGGAGAAAACAGAGTCCTTGAACTTTGAAAGAGATACAAGGAAACTGTGGAAGCTGGTAAAACAACTTAATGATGAGGGTACAAGGAGAAACTCGAAGATTGCACTGTATAAAGATGGAAACATCCTCATGGGAAAACAGGCAGCTGATCAATTTGCAGACTCCTTTGCTATTCAAGATTCGCAATTCAGCCATGTGGACAGGCACCCCAGACTGCGGAGCACGTACTTCAAGATTGCCCCGAATATGATATATTGAGGCAAACCCACTGGCCCAGAGAAACAACACTGGAAGCAAAACTATACGGACCGCTGTATGAACTACAAAAGACAGTGAAGTTTATACAAGAAACAACATTGCAGATATAGACAATATATTTCAAGCGAACGAAAGAAAAAGAAGAAGTGTCACACAATATAACAGTCACTGTAAGAGTTTTATGTTGCCAGGTATGTCACACAATATAACATGCTCATGTAATTTTGTTTTAGAAATTGTTCTGTATCTGATTGATTAAATATTTGCAAGTTTCCCTGCTGTTTTATGTCTAAATATACAATTCCACCAACCCACCTTCTTGCGGCTTAGTGTAGATAAAAAGTTAATCATCATTTTTTCCTTTGTTCGCCTTATAGAACATAGAGCCACCGCTGCTGTTGATTCCTGTACAGGAAGTCTGCACCAAGGATTCACGTGCTCTTCCAGCGGTGGTTTCTATGGCAATTTGTTGTACATGATGGGGTTGCCAGTCCCAAGCACAACCTCATATTAGTTGACTTGTATAACATATCTGAGAGAGTAGTGGTTATATTCTTTCTTTGTCCCTTCATAAACCCCTGGAAAGTACACGGGAGCTAAAGAGCTAATGGCACCTCGTAATGTAGGTCATGTGATTTTTTTTTTTTTAATATAAAATTTTGCCTCGTTTTGGCAGATCAGCATTTGGCATTAGCTTTCATCCTGAGATAGAAGATATTGAACTATCCCATCATCATCAGGTGCCATCTCCACTTTGAAGGTCGGCTGCAATGGATCTCCAACATCTTCTGTCTCTTGTATTAATGGTGCGCTCTGGTAGACTCTGTCCTGTCTATCTCTTGATGTTATCTTCCCACTTATAGCGCTCCCTTCTTCATGCATGTTTGCCATCAACTCTGCCTTCTGTTATGGTCTTCTTCAAGGTGTTATTTCTTTCTACATGGCCAAAATATTTTAGCTGTCTAATTTTGATCTCGTTCATTAATTCTCTTTTCATTCCTCAGTTTTTTTAGGACCTCTTTTTTTCTTTTCTTCTCTGTCCATGAGAGCTGTCCCATACATCCAGCATAATACAGTATTGTTCTTCAGATATTTGCCTTGTTGTGGGTTGTCTTTTATGCAATGTAAATGTATTTCTTAACTTCACAAAGTGTGTCCTAATCTGAACATGATGATAATTTGTAAAGTTAAAGTTTGTGACTTTTTTTATTTATTTATTTGCTTCCATGTTTCCTTTTTAAGAGAAATCTTTTTATTTACATGCTTTGTGTATAATTCATATATTTCAAATTGTTGTTATGTATTTTGCTGGCTGTTTAATGATTTGAGTTCACTAGCACTAAGCTAATAAGTTGTAAGTTAACAGAAATTTGAAGAAGAAAAAATGTGTATGCATTTAAGTGTCACAGTTTCCAGTTCAGCAGAAGTCAGGCCTGACTTTTGCTAAGTTGTGTTTGTGTAAGATGTCTGCCACGCCACTCACTGGTCAGACTGTTAAGATGATACCTGTCTACTGTGTTTCTGACTACCTCCTTCCTGATGTCATATGCTCTTGCTGCTGGTTAGTTGGACTTACTACATATCTGTAGCACCAGTTTTTTCATGTCTGTGTTAGCTTGTATTGTTCCAACAAGTACTAGGACCTTGTAATTTTGAATATTGAAATAAACAATCCAGACATTGAAGCAGTACCGTGGCATCAAATGGATGGGCCTGGATGTAATCTCTGAAGTGCATGTTGCATGTTTTCTTTTCTGTTGTGTAGTGGACCTTCTGTCATTTTTACAAATGCCTACACTTGTTCATGTTTTCATTATTTGTTTGTGACTTACAGGCTTTGGGTTTCCCCTTAAGTTAATCATGTGCATACACGTTTGTAACTGAAACCAACCAGTGTTATTCTCTCTTATTGATATGTTGCTTTGATCTACTGGACATTAGTATAACGACCTTCTTGTTGTGTATTATTTGGTCTGTGCTCCATAGTGGAAAGTTTACAAGTGTCTGGAAAATGTCTGGATTGTTCAGTTATGAGTTGGGGCATGGAAGGGACTGCCTGAATGATACCACTTTTTTGTGCGGAGGGGATGCATAGCTGGTCATCACTTTGAACATGATTACTTCTCTCAGCAAGGCCATAGTATTATTTGGATGGACAAATCCACAGAGTGCCTGTTACTTCTCCATCTTTCTTATTATCTAGTGTCCTTTCATTAATTCATCCTTTCTTTCTTTTTTTTTTTCTTTTTTTTTGAGTACCTATAAGGTTTCTTTTTTCATTGTTTGTCACTTACTAATATTGGTTTCTGATGTTAAGTTTGAAAGTTAGATATCTTGAGTGCCCATTAAGCCATTTTTCTTGCAGATTTCAGCTACATGGTCCAGCCCATCTATAAAGTGAACACACTCACCCTGTTGCCCTGATATCCTGGAAGATATATCCAGAGTGGTTATAAAGTCCTGGTGCAGCTTTAAACCTGATAGAAGCATACTATGGAAATGGTTTAAACGTAATCACCTTGTTTTGTGACACATTGTTCAATCAAATTTTCCAGCTCATTGAAAACATTCTCTAGCTGCTGCTTAGTGAATTGCACTTATGATCCTGGCTGTAAGTTCACCCAGAGGGTGTGGTTTTGATGAGTAGACAGCAGTTTTAACTTGATGAATAATGCTTTTATGTCATTTTCAGTGTGCAGAATTATTCAAGCTTCAAGTTGCACAGGGGCTTTATAAGGTATGGATGCCGTTACACACCTTTTGAGGCATATTGGGAATACGGTGTTAGACCCATATTTTTTTTACCATCGGCACACTAGGGGTAATGTGGTCAGCATCATGCCGGCTGCCTTAACCTTTCCAGAAGTTGTTCTGGTACCCAATTCATGAGGCTGGGTCAACCCTGGAGCCGTTTGTGGTCTAAAAAAATCCCACCTCAACGGGATCGAACCATGGACCACCGAGCTAGGAAGCCAGTGCACTAACCACTGCCCTACCGCGGCTACCCGGGGGCTTTATAACCACCCTGTATTTATGGTTGTTCTAGCTACATTGTAAACAGACACATGAGCAGCTGCATTATCTACTTTCCTTAAACAAGCTGTTAACCATATCACATTGTGAAGTTTGTTATTTTTGTCCCTTTTCTTTTTTTCTTTTTTTTGCCACTTTGCTCAAGTATGTCAGTTGACACATTGAATTATATATGCATCAGCTGTGAGTGCTGTAAAAAGCTGACTGTTTAAGAATCAGCTGTTGCTGTAAAACTGGTACTTTTGAGAGAACCATTTATAATTAGACGTCTTGTAACAAAGGCACTCAAAACAGTAGTCTATAATTAGTGGATCACATATTAACTGATAATCAAACATGTCAAAGAATAGACACTGTAAGCTCATTATTTGTTGATTTTTTTGGTTTGCCCCTATTGAAGTGTCTAGCTTGACCTGTAGATATTTCATCATCGTCATCATCATGTTCCTTTGCAGCCGTTACAAAACATGGGGCCACCATTGCAGCTGATTCCCTTGTGTGATGTCTGCAAGCAAATAAGAGTCACCCGTGTGTTACCGGGGCCCGAAAGGGGAGCAAAGAATAGTAACACTGCACCCTACCACGCATGTCGTAAAAGGCGACTAAGGAGGGTATGGGCATGGGGCTGTTTACCCCATCCCATAAAAACTTTGCACAGTGGGCTGATCACCTGCTTGCCAACCAATCTGATTACGGAAACAATGATAGATTGTTTGGTCTGTTTTTGTTCCACAAAGACGCCACTAGGCGTGGTGGAAACAGCGATAGATTGATCAATTTGTTGTTGCCCTAAGACGCCACTAGGCGTACTGGCCACATACTGCTTTGCCGGTTGATGGCTAAGGATGGAAGAAGAAGAAGAAGATTTCAAATAAGAGAAAGCTTACAGTAAGTAATGTGGTGTTGAGATTGAAAGTTAAAAGATGTGCTTCTTATCTCTGTGTAGTTAGTAATAGGTAATTTTTGTTTTTCTTCTCTGTTTGACAGTAACACAGGAATGTGTGTTATTAAATAACGAATGTTTTTCTCTCTTTACTGCATATGTGAATTTATGATATGATCTGATGTAATAAACCTCATTGTTAAATACAGACAGTATGTTTTTGTTTTGTGTCATGAAGCAAAAAGGCTACTTTCTTTCTGTCTGGGCCAGTAAAGATATGTTTTTGTTTTGTCATGAAGCAAAGAGGCTAGTTTTTTACTGTCTGGGCCGGCTGCATCATCATCATTGTCCTTTGTGTTCTTTGTGGAGCATGTAGCCACCATTGTAGCTAGTCCTCTTGCAGGATACCTGCACCAAGCTTTCACATACTTTTGCAGCGGTGGTTTCTGTAGCATTTGTTTTCCATGATGAGATTGCCAGCTGTCACGAGAGGGGTTAATATTGTTTAAAATATAAGATATCCTGGACACAAAGTTGTATCAGGTGATACCAGGATAGTTCCAGATAAGAGACTGGTCTTATAAGCAATACCCCCTTCTCTGAAATGAGTAAGGGTGTATGGACATCGAAGGTAAGATCAAACTGTATAAGTTCCTAGGTATGATGATAGTGTATTGCCCTAGGTTCCTAAATGCTCCTCTCAAGATCCTCCTCTGTTTATAATGTTAAGCTCTGCTAGGGGTATTAAACTAAACTATTAACCAACAAGAACTGTAACTTAAATAATCCAAGTAAATCTGTTGGTTAAAATTTACAATTTATTTTGTACAAGTTTTCTGTTCGTTGTGAAAATCTTTCACTCACACCACTAGCTCCTATAGTTGTGGCTGGCTCCTTTCAGGTATACTTTTATTACAGGATGTAACCTGAAACACAATTTGTTAACCACTGTATTGTCTATATCTCTCTATCCCAGATGTAGGTGAGAAGAGACAGTCTCAGACATGGTGCATGTAGACGTATAGGACATAATAGACCAGTAATAACACAATTTATTTCATCGTGAATACCATCCTTCTCCATTTTCTTGGTTACAGCTATCTGTCTATGATTCACCTCCATACAGTTATTAGGTTTTGTGGAAAATACTATGTGATATCTTAAACAATACAGTAATGCAATTCCTTTCATCCTTTCCTTTGTTCCTGGTGTGTGTCCCATTCCTTCAAGAAATAATTCTTTAAATGCTTTTCTTAAACTATGAACACACTGTCTGCTGCCATTTTCAATTTATTTGAATATACACAGGCTTGGTTTTGCCTCCAAAAATTACACAGTGGTTTAAAACACATCTACACACTTCCTAACACACAATTTAATTAATTAATTTAGAAATATATATATTTATACATTCTTTCTTACCCTCAAGTACATATAGTCGAGCTGTTAATGGTCATACAGTCTGCTCTCAGATGCAGAAGGCAGTCTCACTGACAGACTGTCGCTCTTACTGTAGTTTGAAAATTGTATGGCCTCCTTCCTTTTTTTTTTTTAAAGTTTTGCTTCGTTTTGGCGAGGCGCGTCCCGTTCAACCTAGTCGGTTATATTAGGGCGCATGTCCAAATATAAAAGACCCTAAGGTATAAGTAGTATATGGCCTCCTTCCGAATGAGGACAAGTCTTTATATAGATCATGGCCGAACGACACGGAAAGCAATAATGCTGAAGTGTGTTGCATACTGAAACACTTGCATACTTTTTGTCTAGATGTGCGTGTATTAAAAACTAGGAATTTAAATATCTTCCTTAGTCCTGGGCCGATTTCCTTCATCTTAAACTTAAAGTACGCCCTGGATAACTCTCTATCTTTCTAGATACTTGTCTTTTCTTTACATAAATCCATCTTTTCATAGGCGTAGCCTTAACAGCAAAATTTTCGACTTGCCTAATGTCTCGATGCATTCCACCCGAGATTTCTCCATTCGTATAATGCTTTTCGTGGAAGTCTTTACACCTACTTATACAGTAACAGTCATATTATTAAATTACTGACCTCTTCCATGCGGTACTTCGCTCATAGTCCTATAATTTAATTCCATCCCCAACACTGACGAAGGGTAATCTATTGAAAGAAGTAGGCATGATATTGATGACTAATCAAACGAAAGAGGTAGTCAACACAGCATACTAAAGGTAAAATGTGTAACTAAACACACTCTAGATCTAGTTACTACTTCTTTTGATTATTCTGATGAATCCAGATTAGACGCGCAAAGCTCGTTCAAATTAGCCAAGTATAATGATCAGGTCACGGACTTGAGACGCGACAGTTCTCAGCAGAAGTCATAGCTGTGGAGCTTGTGCAATAAGTCTTGTGGCTGCCTTAGTAAATGATCTGTTGAAACTATTGGTTGTGAAAGGACAGTCAAGAGCAAGCACACTTAAAAGGCTCTGTGAAACTGCGGAAAGGGCAACATGCTGGCTGTGGAGCAACCGCAACGGGCTATGGAGTTTAGTAGGCCGTACAATAATTGATATAGGGCCTACAACATAATGGTAACTTTCACAATTGCCTCCAGCTGGCAGCAAGGATAAAACTGGAAGTGAAGTTGAAAGTTGCAACCAAGATAGACTAGGTTCAGTTCCCATAATAGGCTGGAATAGCAAGCGGACATTGACACTTGAGAGTCGTCAGCTCCTCCTCCCCCCAGTGTAAAGGAGATTAAAGGGCCTTATTACTTGACTCACGGGGAGACGACTTCTGATGATCAGATTGCTTCTTGTTTTAATGCTGTGTATTTAGTTTCCTATTGTATCATGCATACAAAATTTTACCAAATTTGCTCGACACAAAACAAGGAAAAAGCAGTAAACAGGAATTTACCGCGAAAGTATGGACGAAAGAAAAGGCTCTTTTGTTTTCTCAAAGTCGTATTATTTTTCTGTCTATTATTTTTTTCTGTCTTTGTGTGGGGTTTTGGATTTTTTTTTTTTAACAGGTTTTTAATCTCCGGGGTTGGCATGAATGAATGAATTACGATTTATTTCGTGAGAAACCAGTAAGAAAGTTCAATTTATTTCATAAGAAATCAGATAAGAAATTATAGTAACACTGTACCCTGCCACGTGTGTCATGGAAGGCTTAGGACCGGCTACCGCATCAAGTAGAAACTATAAGCTAACAAATAAAAGAAGCGTCAACAACAACATAGACACGTGAATTAAAGCAAATAATTGAAATAGTTCAACTCGGTCATCCAAGAAAGTCCTTCGTTAAGGAGGTTCATTATGCAGCCTAAAAGAAGGCCAAAACGAGAAGGGGCTGCTGACTAACATTTTTTTTCTTCTGGGAAAATCTCCAGATTTACATCAAAGGAAAAAGAAGACAGGGAAAGACGTTGAATGGATGGCACCGGATATGACGACTTGGCGTGACTCTGTGTTGAATCCCTGTGCTGCACATAGAGCTGGAAGGTGGCTAATGAATGAAATATGAGAAATCTCCTTGGAAGTTTAACAGCGCCTCTGGATTGTAAGAACGCATCAAGTGAAGCTTCTCATTTGTTGAAGTCATGATTTGCTGCATGGCTGGGTTTTAGCTGCCAAACTGAAATGTCATGTGAATGGATTAGTGTCTCTGTCACAGCGTTATATCTACGTCGAATATTTGACCAGTCTAGGAACTGTGTCTAGCCAGAAGTTGACTCTGTAATTATACAGATGTTGTCTCACACTGGGAATGTAGTCTATGTTGAGATATCTTTGCGTTCGCATGTCAAACTCGGGCCAGCCGCTTGCTACCACAGTTCCGGGATCTGAGCTCCAAGCAAATGCTGACAAAAGGTCAACGAATATATCAGACACCTGCTGTCGAACTGGGTCAGTAAAAGTTGTTCGTGGAAACGCATAAGCAACGTCAGACCCGTGAGTCATACATTGAGCATTGCATTGATCAGTCTCTGGGCAGTAGTCTAAATGGTAGAAAAATATCTTTGATGTACTTACAGCGCAGTTGGCGAGTTTTGTTTCCTGTGAAGGGACAAAACATGACGGAAGAACTGTTTCCCTACAGTTTGATAGGGATATTGCCATTTCAATCGCAGGTACGATAAATACCAAATCTCCTGCCAGATCCATTACTTCCTCAGGACGTGGGGAAGAATTTTCTGAACCAGTATAAAAGTAGTAAATAGCCTCTTTAAGGTCGGGACTGGTAATTGCATCTGGTCCATACCTTCCATACAGCAAATGATCTGTCAAATCTTCGAAGAAACCTGCGTTTGCCAACTGCGATAAGGGAACAGGGTTGAGAAAATTTTGAGTTATTAAGGCCCCGTCATTATTGAGCACGCCAATAAGGAAGTCTTTAGCAAAGGCCCCAATTTTTGTCATATAAGTTATGTTTCTTAACAAGGCAAGAGGCTCGTCGGGGATGAATACGCCATCAACGATGGGCATCCAGATGAAGTCGATTTGCTGCTGGGCCGAGGATATATTGAATGAGGTAGGTCTGCTGTGTTGGAGTATTTCAGTAGTACTGGTCTGCCTTAGACATTTGCCCAAATCATAAGTCGAAATAGGATTCAAACAGCCAATATTGAAGGCTAGTTCTTTAGCTCTTATCTCGGCATCTCGAGACAGAAGTGAGGTAGCGCCTCCGCTTTGGAGTATTGCCTTGTGAAAAAGGCCAGACGACACAGGAGAGATAGTGTGCAGTGCTGCGCTTACGGCACCAGCAGAATTACCGAATATAGTAACTGAGGTGTTATCTCCCTCGAAATAGTGGATGTAACTGTTGACCCATTTGAGAGCCATGTATTGATCCCACAACCCATTGTTGCTAGCAAGTTCATCGTCTTTAGTAGTCAGAAACCCGAACACACCGAGTCTGTAGTTGATTGTTACTACAATCACATTGCCACTTAGGACCAACTTTTCTGGCTCTGGGAAAGTACTTCCAGCCACAAAGCCACCTCCGTGGATCCAAATCATAACCGGTAAATTTCTGGCATTGCGGGCTGTTTGTCTGCTTCCAGGGACGTATACGTTAAGATATAAACAGTCTTCGCCGTAGTATGGGTCTGCGTTTAGTTGTGTGGCAGATAAGCAAGATTTTTGGTATTGGTCACTGTTAACTTGGCGAGTAGGTGTAACATTATCTAGTGGTTGTGGTCGCCTGAAACGCAGATCTCCTATTGGTGGCTTGGCAAATGGGATGGACCTGTAACTGATGTATGTGCTTCCGTATGTTTCACTGGTTCTGACAACGCCTACAAAGCGACCTATAGGCGTCGACACTACTGGGGTTGTGAAAACTGCAGGGGGCGTGGTTTTGGCTTCAGTCATGCTGGAATGCCCTGCCCAAATCAAGGCAGACAATACTACTGATATGGCTAAAAAAATGATACTCATTAAGAGACCAACAGCTTTCCACCCCATCATGGAAAAATCTTCCTTTCTGTAAGTTTCAATTTAGGTTGTTACGTGCCTGCAAAAGAATAGTAAGTAAAGTTAGCACAGTAGAGCCAATAGCCTGCTTCGTGATCACACGTAAGTTTTTTTTTTCACTATTTTACTTTTTCCAGCATAAAAGCTGCAGTAACAAGAGTAATAAATTCATGAATACACAAGGCAAAACAGTAAAGTAATTTAACATGCATCCATGTATATGTGTGTATTAGCGTCCGATTAGCAGAGTAGCTAGACTCTCGCTGCAAAGTTACCGGGCTCTAGTATCGAAACCTGGTAACTTCATGTTCCAGTCTACCCGGCTGTAAATGGGTACCTGACTTTGCCCGTGAGAACGGAAAGGCATTTTCTCTCACTCCCTGTCTGCAGTTTTGGCTACGGTCCTGCCTTTATGTATACACAAAGATAAAATGTGTGTATATAATATTTTCTAAAAGTCTCACAACCATTTAAGTCCTGTAAGGAAAGACCAGTCTGATTGATCACTCAATAGGGAAAGTGTCCTCTCTTTAAATGCCAAAGGTATCGACAACACGATCTCCGTAGCTCACAAGATGATTCTGATTTGACTGATTGTTCATGGTGTATTGAAGTAGTTGAAGCCTCCTACAGTCGTAACAGACTATGGGGATGATGATGATTGTTCATGGTGTATTGAAGTAGTAGAAGCCTCCTCCAGTCGTAACAGACAATGGGGATTATGATGATTGTTCATGGTGTATTGAAGTAGTAGAAGCCTCCTCCAGTCGTAACAGACAATGGGGATGATGATGATTGTTCAAGGTGTATTGAAGTAGTAGAAGCCTCCTCCAGTCGTAACATACTATGGGGATGATGATGATTGTTCATGGTGTATTGAAGTAGTAGAAGCCTCCTACAGTCGTAACAGACTATAGGGATGATGGTGATTGTTCATGGTGTATTGAAGTAGTAGAAGCCTCGTCCAGTCGTAACAAACTATGGGGATGATGATGATTGTTCATGGTGTATTGAAGTAGTAGAAGCCTCCTCCAGTCGTAACAGACTATGGGGATGATGGTGATTGTTCATGGTGTATTGAAGTAGTAGAAGCCTCCTCCAGTCGTAACAGACTATGGGGATGATGATGATTGTTCATGGTGTATTGAAGTAGTAGAAGCCTCCTCCAGTCGTAACAGATTATGGGGATGATGATGCTTGTTCATGGTGTATTGAAGTAGTAGAAGCCTCCTCCAGTCGTAACAGACTATGGGGATGATGATGATTGTTCATAGTGTATTGAAGTAGTAGAAGCCTCCTCCAGTCGTAACAGACTATGAGGATGATGATGATTGTTCATGGTGTATTGATGTAGTAGAAGCCTCCTCCAGTCGTAACAGACTATGAGGATGATGATGATTGTTCATGGTGTATTGAAGTAGTAGAAGCCTCCTCCAGTCGTAACAGACTATGGGGGATGATGATGATTGTTCATGGTGTATTGAAGTAGTAGAAGCCTCCTGCAGTCGTAACATACTATGGGGATGATGATGATTGTTCATGGTGTATTGAAGTAGTAGAAGCATCCTCCAGTCGTAACAGACTATAGGGATGATGATGATTGTTCATGGTGTATTGAAGTAGTAGAAGCCTCCTCCAGTCGTAACAGACTATGGGGGATGATGATGATTGTTCATGGTGTATTGAAGTAGTAGAAGCCTCCTCCAGTCGTAACAGACTATGGGGATGATGATGATTGTTCATGGTGTATTGAAGTAGTAGAAGCCTCCTCCAGTCGTAACAGACTATGGGGATGATGGTGATTGTTCATGGTGTATTGAAGTAGTAGAAGCCACCTCCAGTCGTAAAAGACTATGGGGATGATGGTGATGGTTCATGGTGTATTGAAGTAGTAGAAGCCTCCTCCAGTTGTAACAGACTATAGGGATGATGATGATTGTTCATGGTGTATTGAAGTAGTAGAAGCCTCCTCCAGTCGTAACAGACTATGGGGATGATGATGATTGTTCATGGTGTATTAAAGTAGTAGAAGCCTCGTCCAGTCGTAACAAACTATGGGGATGATGATGATTGTTCATGGTGTATTGAAGTAGTAGAAGCCTCGTCCAGTCGTAACAGACTATAGGGATGATGATGATTGTTCATGGTGTATTGAAGTAGTAGAAGCCTCCTCCAGTCGTAACAGACTATGGGGATGATGATGATTGTTCATGGTGTATTGAAGTAGTAGAAGCCGCCTCCAGTCGTAACAGACTATAGGGATGATGATGATTGTTCATGGTGTATTGATGTAGTAGAAGCCTCCTCCAGTCGTAACAGACTATAGGGATGATGATGATTGTTCATGGTGTATTGAAGTAGTAGAAGCCTCCTCCAGTCGTAACAGACTATGGGGATGATGGTGATTGTTCATGGTGTATTGAAGCAGTAGAAGCCTCCTCCAGTCGTAACAGACTATGGGGATGATGATGATTGTTCATGGTGTATTGAAGCAGTAGAAGCCTCCTCCAGTCGTAACAGACTATGGGGATGATGATGATTGTTCATGGTGTATTGAAGTAGTAGAAGCCTCCTCCAGTCGTAACAGACTATGGGGATGATGGTGATTGTTCATGGTGTATTGAAGTAGTAGAAGCCTCGTCCAGTCGTAACAGACTATGGGGATGATGCGCCCTTGAGATGATATCCCTCAGCTGCTTATTTTTTTATTTTAATAATGCTCGATGTTGCTTTCGTCGTGTCGTTTTCTCTTCTGCTTGTTGTAAGAGCTTCTATTCGTCGAATCTGGAGTGACGCCGTAGGGAGCATCTTCACTTGGTGCGATCGGCATCTTCGTCCTCCCAGGCTGCTGCATTTGGTCTAGTGCCTTCGTGTCTCTCTTGCACTCATCTGGTCACCGTGGAAGAGCCACCATACTAGGGAAGATGAAAGTGATGTTCATTTCAAAGTCCATTTGCCTGGTGCTGACCCGCCCCCTTCCCCTCCTCCCCACCCCAGACAGCCAATGTTGACGACTTCTTACCCAGCAGCCATCCACTTTCGACACATTGTTCCATTTTAGAATGGGGGACATTTACTAATGACTAAGATTTCATTTAACCCATGATTTGGGAGTTAATTAATGGGTGCCAGAGCGTATACTAGTCACCGGTGGTTTCTATACAACGTATCTATGGGGCTTCACTTGCTCGGAGATCCTCTACCATTTTAGTTCAAGCTCCGCAATAGGCCAGTTGTCCATGGCGCACAACGGAAACGTATGGCAGATATCTTGCATGAGACTTCGTAATAACCAGCAAGGGTCAAGTTACAAAGCTGTCCATGTTCGCCGTGCAACTGACTGGCGCCACAATGGTGAGCATGAGGTTACCCCCACCTCTGTCACAATATTAACCCCTCTCGTGACAACTTACTAATATCTAAATGTTACACACACTAAATGCTTAAGATGTTAACACACTAATACCTAAAAATAAACACACACTAATACCTAAATGTTAAAGTACACTAAAAGCATCAGATGCTAGCATACACTGATGCCTAAATGTTAAAATACACAGACACATACATTTTATCACACTAATACCTAAATTACTCAGTGCTTAAAATGTTCGCACTTACTTACGCAAATATGTAAATGTTAACATATACTAAACATAAGGTGTTAACACACATACACAAATACGTAAATGTTAACAAACACTAATAGCTTAAGATGTTAACACACCCACTAATACCTAAATTTTAAAGTACAACAATATTTAAGATGTTAACACACACACACACCAATACCTAAATACTAACTTACATAAATGCTTGAGATATAACACACACACACACACACACTAATACCTAAATGTTAACGCACGCTGATGCTTACGATGTTAACACACACACACTAATACCGGTACCTAAATGCTAACGTACATTAGTACTTAAGATGTTAATACACATACACACACACATACACACACACTAACACATTAATGTTAACGTGCACTAATACTTAAGATGTTAGCTTACATAAATACCTTAATGTTAACGTACACTATTGCTTTAAGACGTCAACACACACACAGGTACATACATCTTAAAGGACACTAAATGCTTAAGATGTTAAGACATACACAAAAACCCGAATGCTAACACCAACCAGTGCTTAAGATGTGAACACACACACACACACTAATACCAAAATGTTAATGTACGCAAATGACCGAGATGTTAACACACACTAATACCAAAATGTTAACATACGCTAATGACTGATGTTAACACATACTAATACCAAAATATTAACGTACGCTAATGACTGAGATGTTAACACACACTAATACCCACAATATAACGTACGCTAGTGCTCAAGATGTTAACGCCCAGACACCCTAACACATCAATGCTAACGCAGGCCAGTACTTAAGATGTTAACACAACTTAATACCTAAATGTTAACGGACACTAAAAACTTCAGATATTAACACACACTAATACCTACATTTTAACGCACACTAAATGCCTAAGATGGTAACAAACACATACATACTAATACCTAAATGCTAACACACACCAGTGCTTTAGATTGTAATGTGTGCTAATACCTAAGATGTATTTACACAGCAACATAAAACTATATGACATACTTAGTGAGGTCGCTGTTACACAAACAGCAAAAAAGCGCTGTTACCACAGCACAAGGTAAAACCTGGCGCTAGCACATAACAATAAAGCAAAAACTTGATGTCAAAGTAATTATCTATACTAACTAGGCCCAACAAGAAAGCCAATGATAAGACGTAAGATACTTACATTGACGAACTAACCGGTGACAACATGTAAGATTTTAAAACATATAGAGCGAAACGTCACTTTTTTAAATTTTATTTTTATTAGGATTATTGCCTCGCTTTGGTAAGGCGCGCACTAATCCGTGGGTCATATTAGGGCGTATGTCCAAACATAAAAATGTCTGGTGGATGTATTAATCATCTAAAAATCAAAAGTCCCCGATGTTATTGTAAAACTTATACGCGAATACATAAATGAATACATAAATAAATTCTCTTTGTTTTCAAGCTTTAAGCAGCTTAGGGCCCCAAATGCATGGGGCCTCCATGCAGGAAGTCAGCACTAAAAAGCACATCATTTGCATTTGTGGTTTGTGTAGCATTTCTTTTTACACCATGTGACCGCTAACTCCATGAAGATAACTTCAGTTGGCCCTTAGTAAGGTGGAAATAGTGGTTCGATTATGTGCCTCACCGGAAACTCGCAGGAACCACATGAAGACAATGATACAGTTCATACGTTAAGTTTCAGGAGATACGCCCCTGCAGTTACTGGGGAGGGAGGGGGGGGGGCTTTAAAGAGATAAAATACAGATTAGGACAACTGCACCCTCAGACATGTCGTACCAGGCGACTAGTATAAGGTTGTGCATGTGGCTGGCAAACTCATCATGTAAGACAAATTACCACATAAACCACTGCTGCAGAAACATAGTGCGTGATGGAGCCCTCCATCAAGAGAAGCAGATACAGGGGTGGTTCCATGATCCGTAAAGAGCAGAAAGGAAGATGATGATGATCAAGTGATACAAGTCGACATCTGTAACAAGATGATGATGATGGTCAAGTGATACAAGTCGACATCTGTAACAAGATGATGATGATGATCAAGTGATACAAGTCGACATCTGTAACAAGATGATGATGATGATCAAGTGATACAAGTCGACATCTGTAACAAGATGATGATCAAGTGATCCAAGTCGACATCTGTAACAAGATGATGATGATGATCAAGTGATACAAGTCGACATCTGTAACAAAATGATGATGATGATCAAGTGATACAAGTCGACATCTGTAACAAGATGATGATCAAGTGATACAAGTCGACATCTGTAACAAGGTGATGATCAAGTGATACAAGTCGACATCTGTAACAAAATGATGATGATGATCAAGTGATACAAGTCGACATCTGTAACAAGGTGATGATCAAGTGATACAAGTCGACATCTGTAACAAGATGATGAATGATCATCAAGTGATACAAGACGACATCTGTAACAAGATGATGATGACGATCAAGTGATACAAGTCGACATCTGTAACAAGATGATGATCAAGTGATACAAGTCGACATCTGTAACAAGATGATGATGATGATCAAGTGTTACAAGTCGACATCTGTAACCAGATGATGATGATGATCAAGTGATACAAGTCGACATCTGTAACAAGATGATCAAGTGATACAAGTTGACATCTGTAACAAGGTGATGATCAAGTGATACAAGTTGACATCTGTAACAAGGTAATGATCAAGGGATACAAGTCGTTATCTGTAACAAGGTGATGATCAAGTGATACAAGTCGACATCTGTAACAAGATGATGATCAAGTGATACAAGTCGACATTTGTAACAAGATGATGATCAAGTGATACAAGTCGACATCTGTAACAAGATGATGATCAAGTGATACAAGTCGACATCTGTAACAAGATGATGATGATCAAGTGATACAAGTCGACATCTGTAACAAGATGATGCGGAAAAAACAAAGAACAAAAAAACGATAAGTTATTCGAAACAGGTGCTTAATTTTAATTTGCAAAGTGAATGTCTAACATAAATTTACATTACCTCACACTTTCTTGAACTGTCTACACACAAAAAAGACTGATGTAAAGTTCCTTCGTCAAAGTATATATACACACGTCTTTAACATGGCCGACTTTGACAAATCCACACCATTTGCACAACGTACTCTGGCCACATTAAACAGTCGCTTAAATTTTTCCAGCTTACGAAGAAAACTGGTTGCACGGTAAGATATGCTTTAAAATGACAAGGCCAAAATTACAAAACATTGTTAAGAAATGTTATTTGTACATTAGTTATGTTGATTATTCACTCCATCACACACAAACACTAAAAACTGAATACATAGTGAATTAATTCATTGTGGAAAAAAGAAGGGGGGGGGGGGGGGCAACGTCGGATTAATTATTAGGCCCACTAAACACGGGCCTAAAGCACCAGGCTTACAGGGGCCCCCGCGAAAATAAAAAACAACGTAGTCATAACGCACAGAGCTCTACATCAACGGCACGTGCACGATAGTACACTCGTGCGTGCATGGTATCTCAGTTTATTATTTGCTTCAATCCCCGCTTTTTTCCTTTTCTTTACTATATTTTCTCTGCAGAGGCCCCACTCCTTAAACAAAATCTAGGGGCTGTAACGAATACTTTTTTAAATTGTTTTATTATTATTTTTTTAACATATTATTGTATTTTAATAAAAACGTTTATCTGAAATCTTTTTGTTTTTTTTCTTCTAGTTTTTGCTTATAGAAGATTGGAGAGGGGCCCCAAAATATTTCAATAGCCTAGCGCCTCTGGAGTTGTTTAATCCGGCCCTGGCGGCAGGAGGTGCAGTTACACCTGTTCAATAAAACGTGTCATTACTGTTCTGCCACAATCAAATTAACGCTTAATGAGTCATAAAGATTGTTACGGGTTAAACTAAAGAGATGTCATCTAGAATCGTACGCTAATATTCTCATTTCGTGAAAGCGAATGTTTACTGTAAAGAAACAGGAGCATAAAAGCTTCAATTTAACAGATTGGTAATGGATGTATCTTCAGACCTCAGAGTCTTCTCAGTTCGCTTAAATCTTCAAGGAAATTACCGACCAGAACGACAATATTGAAAGAGAAGTTACGTTTAAAAAAAAAAAACACAAAAAAGAACGATGTGATTGGAATGAATAAAATTGGATTACATAATCCGACTTCCGACCAAGATGGCTGCTACATTTTTGTCGTTACAAGTTTTCTGCATTTTTGTAACCACCTGTCAAGTACAGAGCAGTTATATAGTGTAGCAAACTGCAAGGAAGTCGAGGAAAAAAAAAACCAAAAGGTAGGGAAGCAGCCCCCATATAAATGCTTGCTGAAGTCGGATGCACTGGGCCGCAGGCGCGTAACGTAGTGCAGCGTAAACCGTCTTACGATGACTGATGCTAATATGACTCGACGAGGTGGTGTTCGAGCCAAGAGGACGTGCCAAGTGGGAACAGTGCCAGATCCCTTGCCTCACCAGGGTCCACATAAAGATACTGCTGATCATATCACAAGTACAGGATTGGTCCGACAGATCTCTGCTTTTGTGGCACCAGCCCCATGACACCCGAAGATCTGCTTCAGTCCTGCCCAGCTTACAGCAGTGACACATGGCAACAACCCACTTCTCTCAACGAAAAACTGTTTGGAGATGGCAGGGACCTTGAGCTGACTAATTTTTTTTTAAAGTCATTAATGTAGAAGTTTGAGGGCGAACGAAGAAGAAGAATAAGAAGAAGTAGGATTACATCATGATCATGGTCTAATGCTCTCCCAACTGATCGCAACAACACTAGAAGACGTAGGGAAGACTAAGAGACAGATGGATAGATACCATCACAGATATCCTACCAAACATGAGCTCACAGCAGCTACGGCTACACACTTGGCTCGAGAACGTAAACTGCAGCCCTCGCCTACGCTTCACGGCAATAGTGGAAGGAAAACGCAAAAGTAAAGGAAAAAATCACGATGTAGGCCCAGAGAAAGTAATAATGATGTCTTGTATTCTCTATTCTACTCCTTGTCTTACGTTTGGTCTTATCTTGATAGACCTTACATTTATCAGGAGTGTCATTTCACGCCCTCAACAATCGTCTGGTCCATGACACCATCAAATGTCTTATCACCAACAAGTCCTTACCTTCTAGCGCCTCTCATCTCCATATTGATAATAGTTGTCTGGGCAAGCCTGTGTTTTATATGCTTCCCAAAATATTCATAAACCCTCCAACCCTGGGAGACCCATTGTCTCGGCCTGTGTCTGCCCTATCGAACATATATCAGATTTCCTCGACAGCATCTTCCAGCCTATTGTAGAGCAGCTTCCTTCCTTCTTAAAGGACACCAACCATGCCCTAACTACTTTTTTCCTCTATCCAGCTTTCCCCAGACTGTACCTACCGTTTATTTCTGTTAGATGTTTGCTCGCTTTACACTTCCATTCCTCACTCTGATGGTCTCCGAGCTCTCCGGTTTTTCCTGGACCAGCGCACGTACTCTCCTGCGCCTTGCAGAACTTGTTCTTCGACTCAATTCCTTTGAGTTCAATGGACAGTTCTTTGACCAAGTCAGTGGAGTTGCCATGGGCACCAAGATAGGTCCCAGCTATGCCTGCCTCTTCATGGGCTACCTGGAGTATCAGGTGTGGCAGCATTATCCTGGACCTTTTCCATTGATGTATCTTAGATACATTGATGATGGCATAGGTCTCACTGATATGCCAGAGGCTGACCTATCTAGGTTCATTAACTTCATCAACAACTTCCACCCTGCGATCCAATTCACCTCTCACATCTCCACTGTCTCTGTTAATTTCCTTGACATTGTTGTCACCATCACTCCCCCTCCCCCCACCTTAACACTTGGGTGTACTACAAACCCACCAATGCACGCTGTTACCTCCTTTATACTTCCTCTCATCTTCAGGCTTGTCGTGACTCCTTGCCTTTCTCACAACTTCTCCGCCTCCGTCGGTTATGCCAAGATGATGACAACTTTCTATGCCGAGCACAAGAAATGTTGAACTTCTTTCGTAGAAGTCAGTATCCAGAGGATGTTCTTACCTCTGCCTTAGAGCGTGTTCTCCCTATCTCATGTCTAGAGGCCTCAAACCCCGCCACAAAACCTCCTCTGGTAGAGTCAAGTTAATAATGACCTATAACCCTCACAGCACTGCTGTCAAAAGGATCCTGTATCGTCACCTACCTCTCCTCCAAGCTGACCCAGCGGCGCGGGAAGTGTTAAGTGAGCCACCCTAGCTGGCGTATAGACGGGATAAAAATTTGAGGGACTTCCTAGTCCACAGCCGTTTGAAAACCGTCAACGATGGCCACTTTGGGACCAAGCCATGTAACCGAACACGATGTGAGACATGTCAGTATGTAATCGAAAGACGTTCAGTCTCGTTCCCTAAGGCCAAGTTCACGATCACCCATGGCTTCACATGCAAGTCACGCAACGTCATTTATCCAATTATATGCAAACGTTGCAATATTACTTACATCGGCCAAACGGGCACACGATTAGGCGACCAATACCGCAGACACCTCTACGACATCTCTCAGTTGAAATCCACACCTGTGGCCATCCACTTCAATGGCCTCGGCCACCACGGTGCTACTGGCATCCAGGTGACAGCCATCAGATCCTGTTCCTCGGACACCAACTGTCGGTTTCGCTTGGAACAACGTCTTATCCATCTTATGGGTTGCCTTAAACCCCACGATTTGAATACCCAACATTCTTTTGTCTGAGGCGTCCTTTTCTATCTAGTCCCAGTTGTATTATGACTTTCTACTATGACTGCGATCACCCATATTTTTATGTTTTTTTATTACTTTTCCCTCACTTTTTTGTTTGTTTGTTTTGTTTTTGTTTTTGTTATTAATTATTATCTTATTCCATTTAATTATAATTTCTAATTTTTTATCTTTTCATTTTTTAAAAAATAATCTAATAATTTATTTATTTTTTCTTAATATATATATATATATATATATATATATATATATATATATATATATATATTATATATATATATATATATATATATATATATATATTATATATATATATATATATATATATATATATGTATATATATATACGTATATATATATATATATATATATATATATATATATATATAATATATATATATATATATATATATATATATATATATATATATATATATGTATATATATACTGTATATATATATGTATATATATATATATATATATATATATATATATATATATATATATATATATATATATATATATATATATATATATATATATATATATATATATATATATATATATATATATATATATATATAATTTTATTTATTCCCCCCCACCCCACCCCACCCACTTTTCCCTCACTCTGTTTTCCAGTCCTTGTTTTCATTATTTGTTATTTTTAGTTAATAATGTACTATCCACTTCCGATTTTCGGTTTAATGGCAGCCATCTTTGCTCCAACATGTGACTGGACATAAGGGAGTGTTTTTTTCTCTTATTTTTATAGTTTCATGTTCTCTACTTAATTTTCACTTTCTTTCCCTCCTGTCTTTTGTTTGTCTGTCCCTGACGAAGGCCTTGTGGCCGCAACGTAGGTTTTTCTTGTCCTTTTACTTTGTAAGACGTATTACTATTTGTGTGTTTTTGTATATATTTTTTTAAATTCTACCTCAAGATGTCAGCCAGATAAGGTGGCCAGACTACGTGATAAGATTTCCCTTTATTGCCACAAATAAAGCGAATTCTATGAGGTTCTGTCATACTCATCCTCCCATCGCTAAAGCGATGATAATGCAAAGACAACCTTGAAATGAAAAGGAACGGGGAAATAATGGAAGAGATCAGTACCAAAGAAATAAGATATTCTGCACAAATAAAGCACATGCATTTTATTGCACATCATTATCCACGGAGAGGTTAAAAGAAACTGACAAAAGGACGGTAGATCTATATGTAGAAAAAAAAACCAAACGCTGAACAAGAATACAATCAAAGCAGAGCCAATGTTTGATGGGAACCGATCTGATACAGCCAATTTTTGATGGTAAAGATCTGATACTGCCAATCTTTTATGGGAAAGATCTGATACAGCCAGTTTTTAATGGGAAAGATCCGATACAGCCAATTTTTCTTTGATGGGAAAGATCTGATATAGCCAATCTTTGGTTGGAAAGATCTAGACCTAATACAGGCAGTCTTTGATGGGAAAGATCTGATACAGTCAGTCTTTGGTGGGAAAGATCTGATACAGCCAGTCTTTGATGCTTTGCATGTTTGAACCACATAGCGGCACGTTTTACATCGATCTCTAGTGCACGGATAAGTGTCTAAGTGTTTGCCAAAATTCTTCTTCTTCTTTGATTCTTAGCCACCGACCGTCAAAGCAGTCAGTGGCCATCACGCATGGTGGCGTCTTGTAGGGCAACAAAAAATTGATTCCACTTTGCTCGGTTGGCGGCCATCCTTCGTACAGTGCCCAAACTCTGGTTCATTCTTTGCATCTCAGCCTCCACAGTCCTCCGCCAAGTCGTTTTCGGTCGGCCTCTCCCTCGCCTTCCCCCAGGGATCCATAGTCCAGGGGTCCCTCCAGTCCCCCCTTCCCCCCCCCCCCTCTGGAATCCCAAGCATGACCAGCCGCCCTCCCTATATATTGCCGAAATGGTGTTGAACCTCTGGTCTACATCATCAGTCAATGTCCCCTCCCGACCTTTGGCAAACCGACATCGCTTCTTTATATCAGCCGCAAAAGCTTTTCCGGTAAGGGGGTCCTTCAATTTGCTGATGTCAAACCTTTTCTGTGTAGTTACAGTTGGTCCAGCCGTTCTTAGTCTCACCTTCAGCCCCGCTACCACTAAATGGTGATCACCTCCCACATCCGCACCTCTTCCCACCCCCACATCCTGCAATGCATGTCTCCATCTACCGTCAATCACGATGTGGTCCATCTGGCCTCTGTCCCGACCATCTGGTGATTCCCATGTTAATTTGTGAATTTCTTTGTGTGGGAAAAGTGGTCCTCCAATGACCAGGCCGTCAACGCTGCAGAAACCCATTAATTCATCCCCACTTTCGTTCGCTGCCCCGCCGCCGCATTTCCCCACCACTCCATTATTATATGTATTGTGTGTTCCAACTTTCGCACCGAGGTCTCCCACCACTACGATAAGATCATATCTAGGTTTGTCTTCCATTTCTTTCTGCAGTTGTTAATAGAATTCATCCTTGACCCCACCATCGCTGTCAACCGCTGGCGCGCAGCATTGTACCATTGTAGTGCCGGTGAATCTCCCTCTCAATCCTACTCCTATCAGTCTGCCGCCGACGGTCCTCCATTCCAGCAATGTCCTTTCCATTCCTTTCTGTAGAACAATGGCCACACCTTCACTGCGCCGTCCATCCTTCTTCCAGAGTAAAGTACTGTTTCTCCTGTTGCTGTTTTAACTTTTCCTGCCCCTGTCCATCTGCTTTCGCCTATCCCTAGAATGTCTAATCTATAGTTTCTCATTTCTGTTGTGACCTATTTTAGTTTACCCGTCTCGTTCATTGTCCTGACATTCCAAAATCATATTCTTGTTTCACGTTTTGCGGTCAGGACGTCCGTTTTCGTGTCAGTGGCTTCCTTTCGGCTTTCACCACTGACAGTCATACGAGCCTCAGACTCCGGATGTCCGTCCCGCAGCAAAGTTTGTTCATTTGTTGTCGTTTCCGTAACTTCATTTCTTTTTATATAGACAGGGGTGTCAGCCCTATGCTAAAACCTTCAACCTGGAGGACCAGGGTGTCTGCTTTAGTCTGACCCCTACCCGCGCAAACCTGTCCAGCTTCGTAGAATCTTCCAGAAGTAAAACTTCAGCTTTGCCAAAATTAAGGTCTCTTAAATTCTGTCGTGTCTGTAAGTCGTAAAAGACGCATCGTTAAACGCCTCCCAAGTCGGAAGTCCCATCAGCTTTTAGAAGAGGCAGATGACAGAATATAATTAGCACGAGGCTTATAGAAATAGTAGGTAGTTGATAATTAATCGTCTGCTCGTGTGTTTAAGTCTTTACGCCATGATGCAATGGGTGCCCCTTTTAGTTTCATAAAAGTATATCGTCTTGACGACGAATTTTAGAGACACCTGAGATTCAGCTACAGCGAAGCTGGAATATTACAGGCACTGGAGCCGGAGATGCTCAACGTCATAAAATATTTATAAAATAGCGAGATATGCGGGAGGTGCGTAGCCTGTCAGAATGTAAATAGAACGTTCACCTTACATGTTCTTGTAAACGCTGATCAAATACTGAGATACTTGTCGCGTGTAAGGGTATCAGGTAGATCAGTTGAACGTTTGATTACGTTCGCAAAATATAATAAGTCAAGATGGAATGAAAACTAAAAAAGGAAAATGTGAACAGCACTGATGCTCAATTGTGTATTTAAGAGGGCGGATGGTGGAAGGATTACCGGGCTCTTTAATCCCCCCCCCCCCCTCCCAAAAATTTCCATAGAACCTGCTGGGTGGTTCAGAACTTTGTTATGCTGCATTTGCTAATGTTTTGAAGGAACTTTATTCGCCGTTGTAAACAATACGAGAAGTTTCCTTTAGAGCGTGTTATACATAAGTAGTGTTGTGACAAGTCAAATCGTCGATCGTTATATTGTCCTATGACCTCCTTCAATTCTCTCCTGTGCCCTTCCGTTTCTTTTTTCTCTCCCGCTCTTTGTCGCATTTTTTCGCTCTCATCGACCAAAGTTGTCTTTGCATGTCTTGTCACTTCCTACGGTTACCCGACCGCTCGACGTGTTTGTGTGACTACTTGCTAACCAGACGGATTAAGAGTCTACATTTAGGGAGATTCTTGTTGTTACACCAGACACGATTGAGAGATAACAGAGTAATCTTTTTCTACCCAAGACGGCATAGGGCGAAAACCCAGACCTTTGTCGGTGAAGATAGATAACAACCGTTTGATTCGTGAACTTGAATGGAAGAAATTGCCAGGAAAGCCATGTTGTTTGGGTTTTCAATATGGATAACAAATGGTATTTGGAGATAAGATGTTAGTCGTAAACATGACGTGCCCAAAGACAAAGCCGATTTCACTGGGATGTGTAAAATGCACATTTTATCATTTTATATTTTGCATTTGACGTGTATAAATGACTTGTGAATGTACAGTTGTACATGAGGCTGGCAACCTCGTCTCTTAAAATGACATGTCTCAGAAACCACCACTGATTCTCATATCAGGAGACCCAATACTTAAAAACAGGCATTTCTTTCCTCTTAGTTTGTGGTACAAGTTGCCAGCAGTCGACGCTAGACGCCTACATCAGACTGGTCTTGAAGACGCTTGCCTGGACAACCTTAGCAGTTACCCCGGCTTTATTGCAAGGGATGTGTTACTGCCACCAGACTTGACTATTGAAGAGAAAGACCAGTTCAAGGCATCAGTGGGAACCTGTCACGGGTTGTCTCCCTTTGCTCGGCAGTGATGGTCCAACAATGGCCAAAACCTAGAGTATCTAATGTGGGTCTTTAAAGGTGTCTACCTTCGCACAAGACTACTCTTGGCAGAGATACATATAGAAGGATCATGGTGCTTCCACCTCTAGGGAGTATTCACAAGATATTTCAGAAGTCAATAACAATGCTGAATGTGTCTTAGCAATGTTAACTTTTATCTGCCCGATAACTTTTTTGAAGAGGTATTATATCATTTAATTTAGCTCGTACAAGCCCCCAACTGAATTAACAGTAAAACTCTCCTTATTGTTTGGCTCTATAGATGTAAATATATTAATATACAATATATAAAAGATGCTGATTCATCAGTGTGCACTTTTCTCTGTAATAACTAAATGAACTATGAATTTGTAAAAAAAAACAAACAAACATATAACAAATTTAATTATCAATTACTTTGGAACAATTGTAAATACATATGAAATGGTGATTAATAAAAACATTGATTTATACATTGAAACTGATATCGACTTTATAAAGCTTAGTTGTGGAATATAAATCAATACGTTCTGTTGTATTTGCCTGCTAAAAATGCCACTTAGCTTCCAAACTGCTGCAGTGTTGATGCTGCTGTTGTCGTCTATTCGACTCTGCGGTGAGGGCACGTCTCCTGGCCAAGACATGTATTTCCACAACCCGTTGAATGTACGTTTCAAGTGTCGATCGCAAGCTTTGAATCACAGAACAGCAGTACAGCTTGTATTGTAGAATCTTACCTCAAATGGTCTTGTAAACTCATACCACAAACTTTATAGGCAATAAAAGAACAAATTCCGCTGCTAAGTCTTTGTTGTCCTGATATCAGTCAGGCGCCTTTCCCGTTGTACATCCACCGATTCTTTTCTCTGAAATTTTACTCCCCCTGAACATGTATCATTTAACTCAGGGGATATGATGAAAATCACCATTCTTTTAGTAAATTTACTGGAAAAATGTCGACTGGACAGCGGCAAGTGGCTTGTGCCTGGTTGGATAAGTTTAAATATACATACACTTATTACAAATGATAGTAAATATATACATATGATGTCATCATCATCCACTACCTTCTCCACTTGGAGTCTGAGGTTACCTCTGCTTTTGATTCCCTGAGTGAACTAGCACGAAGCAATCGCCAGCGCTTTGCTGTGTTGGTTCATGAATATATCATTTTCACATGCTGAGGTTGCAAGCCTTTTAAGGACTTGTATAACAATCAGCAAGTTCAAACATGTCAAATTCAAATTACATAAAAAATTTTACAACTCACCCCAATAACTGGGACATAGACTTCTTGCTTAGTTGAATAGTCTTGGCAACTTGATAAAGATGCCTCGAACATGCGTCTGGGGTATTATTTCTATTATAGAACCCCTCTGTGACTTTGAGAGTATGTCCTATAGGAGTTCGGTTTCCGTATTGAAAGACGGAGTTTCCTTATTATTCAAAAGGTACTCCAATACTTGTTTTTCGTTCCTATAAGTTCAGAATCCTAACTTCTACTCTTTCCTGGCTTCAGTCCGAGCTGTCTGCTTTGACGATTCTGGAATGCAGTGTTGTACATCTAAAATGTTCTACGTTATAATGTACTTTTACTGCCCCCGCTCACACCGGGCGTTTCCGACAAAAGTTCCAATCAACGTGAATTAGCCTCTAAACTGCTAAGCCAATAGCATTCAAAAGTGCATATTGTGATAACTTTTCTCCTGGAATTTTCTGCATGACTCATGCGTTTGTAAAATTCAAACGATCACTCTCCGTATGTGGAATTAGTATTTCCGTCAATTCTTGGTCATGATTACCACTACACCATCTTACATTTATCTTGCTTATAACAAGCTGGTCCGGATGTTTATTACCGCATTTTCGACGTCTCAGCTGTGTTTGTAATATGCCACAAGATCGATAATTGACCGGCACTTCCTATGCAAACAATTACTGGGTGTCATTACTTGAAAATGACTTGTCGCCAATCTGGGTTTACCTGTAACTCATCTCCGTGAAGATGGGCAGACAAACATGACACGTATGAATGGAAGAGTGTAAACATTGACACGAAAATACCATATACTGTCGGAGGTAGGAAAATAGAACGTGCCAACAATCTAATGGTGCACATAATTAGTACGCACAAAAAAGGTAGATCAATACTGCCGGAGAGGAAAAGAGACCGAACAAAATTATGTAACAGAACCTACCGCGACTAAAGCAGACGCCGGCAGTTAAGTAACATACAAGCACAGACAATGGGCGTTTCAAAATGTTTCGTATTATCCACCAAAATGTAATGTTATCCGATTATGACAAATATTATCGCTCCATTTTTATAAACAACTTTATTTATTTTACATTGTTAACTCATATGTGATTATTAAACCTGTTTATCTGTAACTATAAATCTATTGTTGGATTTATCACTATTGATTGAATTGTATGTCTGCACTCATATTGTTTTAAAATACATAACTATATAGAGATATTAAACTAATAATTGCTGAATCACCTTCAAAGCACGCAGTGGCCATAACGCCTGGTAGCGTCTTGTATGGCGGAAACAAATGGTTTCCACTTTGCTCGGTCGGCGGGTATCCTTCGTGCAGTGCCCTAGCTCAGGTTCATTCTTTGCATATCGGCCTCCACAGCTCTCTGCCAAGTTGTTTTTGGTCGGCCTCTCTTTCGCTTTCCTTCAGGGGTCGATAGCAAATCTGTTCTTGCGATGGCATCAAGGTCTCTTCTGAGGACGTAGCCAACCCAACTCCAGCGTCTGCCAGCTATGATGGTGTGCATATCCTCTTGGTTGCTCCGAGTAAGCAGTTCTTGATTGGTGATAGTGTTCGGCCAAAATATTCGGAAAGTTTTCCTTTAAGCAGATTGTGTGGAAAGAGGACAATTTCGACATTTCCTTCTCTGTAACTCTCCAGCATTCCGCACCATAGAGAAGCACAAAAAGCACACAGCTCTGATATAATCTTAATTTTGTGCTTGTGCTTACTGAAAAGACTCCCAGATTTTGTTGGATTAGCAAAGCTGTTCTCGCTTTATTCACTCTGTTGTTCATGTCTTATAATAACTTCTGGTGTAAATACGCCATTTCTGCTGTTAATTTGATGGGTATAATACTCGTACTATCTGACGTAAATACGCGATGACTGCTGTTAATTTAAAAGTTGTAATTCTTAGTAGTGTAAGCACGCCATTTATTCTGGTATAAATACTGCTATTATTTGTGGTTTATAATACATTCTTATGTGAATTACGTCATTACTGCTTCTAATTGGAAAGTTATAATACTTTTGCGTATAACGTCGCCTTTTAAAAAAATCTAGGAATAGGACGTAAGAAACTAGAATTGTATTGATTAAATAAAAGAAAGAAAGTTTGCAAGCTCAGGTGTCGGTGTGAGCGAAGGCTTTACCTGAACAAATATACCACGGCAAGGTGATCATTTTACAAGTGGCCAAACCATTCAAGGTCGAGACTTCGGAAAAGGTTAGACCTGATCCTTGAGTGAATAGCGCGCCGTACCGAAAAATAAAAGGACGTAATTTGCGTCCTGAAGGTCAACATTCTCTTGTGACAAGATACTGGGAGAACTTTCCAAAAATATGTCGCCAGGCTGAAAACTGGGCTGATGACAGAGAGCAACAAGAGAACATATTTGGCTTTTTCCCGTTGTTGGTTTTGCCTTCTTGTGGTGAAGCACGTTTCTTTCAACCTGGACTTGTCCGTTGGTTATATCAAAGCACAATTTAAAAAAAAAAGTGGTTAACTTGGGGGGGGGGGGGGGGGGGGGTTCGGAGTGGCTCAGAGGTATGGTGTCCGCCTCGAATTCTAAAGGTACGGGTTCGCTGCCAGCACACTGAATATAATTAATGAACA